>JAUCMX010000012.1:12025103-12032603 GCA_033459395.1 Hemibagrus guttatus
GACGCTGGAGGTGTGAGGCGAACGTGTTAACCACCGTGCCACATTCAATGATGATGAAACGAAATGTATAAACATTGCCTTGAGCACACACAATGATACAACCACCAAAAAGAAAAGAATATATTTAGATACATATTCGTTTCTATTATTATAACTTGGCTTTGTGTTCAAAACAGCATAAATCCCCCCCGCTACATGGTCACACGCTTCTGTAAGCAAATTGGCTGGTAGCTTCTACCAGGTTTAGGCAGAGCACTTTTTTTTTTTAAATGAGAAACGTAGTCCAGACTAAACACAATCTAGTCTATACATAGTGTTTCTCTGTAACCATTTTTTGGAAATCATTCTCTTTTATCTTCTGACACACTAATGCAGTAGACTGTTAATATAAAATGCAGGATGCCTTTTGTACATATACTGTGCATAAAAACAGCCTCCTGTTCCTGTCTGTCTCTTAAATAATGTGACACAGTAGCGTAGTGGTCAGTATGGTCAGATCACACCTTTAGGGTTTGGGGTTTGATTCCCGTCTCTGCCCAGTGTGCATGTTTCTTCCCGGTACTTCAGGTTCCTCACCCAGTAGAAAGGCATGCAATGTCAACCAATATATAAATTATAAACAGCCTATGCTGGGGAATTTGGATGACAGGGACACCCTCGAAGGGATGCTAACCCATCGCTGTGGCACACACACGGACACACACTTCTATTATGTATGTATGTATGTATGTATGTATACATACACACACACCCCTTCCAGGGTGTCCCTGTCATGCACCAAATTCCCCAGGACAGGCTGTTTAGGATAGGATTAACCCTGTTTAGGATAAGAGCTACGATGGATGGATGGATGACAACGATAATCTTCAAATCTCTATATTATGCTTGCAAATCAAACATTTCTTGCCAGATTGCACAAGTAGCGAGTTTCAAGTAATCAGGTCCTCTGTTATTTGCACATTTACTACAGAAGTAATGAATTGCGATTTATTTAAAAAGCTGAGTGTTCCTTTAAGATGCACTGCAACTCTTTCCAGCCGAGGAGTCATTAATAATCAAGTTGAATCTGAGCAAAGAGCGAGCAATTAAATTGCAGGTAGGAGGTGATGTCCTTCAATTGCACATTTTCCAAAATACACAGCTTTTATTAAAAGCCTTTCTCTCTCTCTGGCTTTAGAGTAAGATTATAGAAGTTACTTGTCAAAGTTTTTCCCATTCCTTCAACTGCAAATCTCAGAATAATAAACATCAGAAACGTACATGTAGACACAGAGTGCAGAACAACAATAAATGAGAAGACAAAAAGGAAAATATAAGAAGTTAGGAGTCTCAGATTGTTTCGCTTTTTGACTTGCAGGTGATGCTTCCATCATCTGTGGTTAATCGATACTGTAGAACAGCAAAGTACAGCATCATTGTTACTCGGAGTCGATCGATATCTTAACACAGGCCGTATTTGGGTGCCAAGGACGAGGCTGATTGCTATTGGATTTGTGATGAAGAGGGGTGTGCCGCAGTAAGCACTAATTGTTTCACAGATTAGCGTGCAAAGCCATCTGTGCTGCAGTCACTCCGTTGCTTTCATATCCATCCCGCCATGCTGTAAACGCACGCACAGATACGCATGCACAGCCAAACACACGCATGCAACTGACCTTACAAATGCACACAGGCAGTGGAGAAAACGAATGAAGCCCACAGATCACTTTATCACCGTGCACAAAAAAAGCAATCACATCCATTCAGCCTACGTGGAGTTCTGCAGACAAAAGGGACGTCACTAACAAAAGCTTTTCCTGGCTGCTTAATAAGAAATTAAATACTAGCTGTTGGGGAGCATTTAGCTGGGCGGGGAATGTGCTTTTTTCAGCATTTTCCATAAAGAAATCGCACAATAATACATTACAGCTCAATGGTGTGCACAAAGCAGTTGACTGTAACAGCAATTTGCTTGGAGACTAATATGTTAAATGGCCTGGTCCTTGCTGTGAAGTATGGAGCATTGCAGGCAGAAATCAGTGCCAGCTCACAGAAAGCCACTGCAATTTATCAAGCCTGCCTGAAGGTATCAATAGCTAAGGCATTAGCATTCAGCAGTATCAATCATACAAACACACATTTTAAGCTGATAGAAATCACACTCCGATCTACAAAACCTGCTACACTTAACATGCAGCACGACTCCTTCTGAAGAGGGTGCGCAAAATCACGCCATAAGCTGCATTAAAGCAACATGGCAAGCAATTATACTGGAAGACAGAAGGTTATGTGGCTGATTCCTCAGCTGGGAGTGCCATTTGTGTTATATTACATTTACAAATGTACAGAACAAAAAAATAACTGTCAATATTAATCACAGTAAAGTGTCCTTCACAACAACCTGTGAGCATTTCTCTCACTCAGGACTCCATTAAAGTACTTCAGAAAGGATTCTTTTTTTAATTAACGCGTGAATTCACTCATCCCATGTTTAACACACCGTTTTCCATGGGTCTCCATTATAGCTTATGAAATGTAAATTTAACTTGAGACCCACAATGTTCAAATTAAGTGTTAAGTACAACACATTCACAGTATGAAATATTTGGAATATTCTATATAGGACACATGCAACAGGAAGTGGCAACATGACATAACACGTGGAAGATATTTTTTATTTTCTTGGAAGATCATGAGAGGTTGTAGTAGTAGTAGTAAAAGTAGAAGACAGCTACGAATACAATGAGCAAAACATGAACTAGAAGATGAAGTAAAAAAAGACGAAGACAAAGAACAAGACGATGAAGAAAAACAAGAAAAAGAAGTAGAAACTGACTGATCATGTTGCACAGAAGCTGTTATCCAAATTAAAGACTGAAAAAAAAAACATTATTAAAAACAAATTAAGTTTCATCATGAGAATAGCCTTAACGTCCACATTGTGTGTGTTTGCTCATTCTATGCTTAAAAACACAACCTCTCTTATTAACCTACCAAATGCAAAACATATCAGTAAGGGGGGCGGGGGGGTTTGGAATAGATCTGTGCATGAGATAGACAAACATTTTTGTGAAAGGTTAAGTGCATGTTTCATTAAGGTCTAACCTGCCCAAGTCTAAGTGAAGTATGTACCTTTTTTTCATTGCAATAATTCTGAATAATAAAGTACATTTTCTACTTACACAACTCTCAGTCATCTTTTATTTCTTCTTCTTCTTTCGGCTTTTCCCTTCAGGGGTCGCCACAGCGAATCATCTCTCTCCACCTATCCCTATCTTCTGCATCCTCAACACTTGCACCCACTAGCTTCATTTCCTCATTAATTCCATCCATATACCTTCTCTTTGGCCTTCCTCTTTGCCTCCTGCTTGGCAGCTCCATGTCCAACATTCTCCTACCAATATACTCACTCTCCCTCCTCTGAACATGTCCAAACCATCTTAATCTGGCCTCCCTAACTTTGTCCCCCAAACGTCCAACATGAGCTGTCCCTCTGATGTACTCGCTCCTAATCCTGTCCAATCTTGTCACTCCCAAAGGGAACCTCAACATTTTCAGCTCTGCTACCTCTAGCTCTGACTCCTGTCTCTTCCTCAGGGACACTGTCTCTAAACCATACAGCATGGCCGGTCTCACCACTGTCCTGTACACCTTCCCCTTGATTCTCGCTGATATTTTCCTATAACACAGAACTCCTGACACCTTTCTCCACCCATTCCAACCTGCCTGCACTCGCTTCTTTACCTCTTTCCCACACTCTCCATTACTCTGGACTGTTGACCCCAAGTACTTAAACTCCTGTACCTTCTTCACCTCTTCACCCTGTAACCTTACTGTTCCACTTCCCTCCCTTTCATTCACACACATGTACTCAGTCTTACTACGACTGACTTTCATTCCCCTTCTCTCCAGCGCAAACCTCCACCTCTCCAGGTTTTCCTCCACCTGCTCCCTGCTCTCACTACAGATCACAATGTCATCTGCAAACATCATTGTCCAAGGAGACTCCTGTCTGACCTCCTCTGACAACTGGTCCATCACTATAGCAAACAGGAAGGGGCTCAGAGCCGATCCCTGATGCAGTCCCACCTCCACTTTGAACTCCTCTGTCTGACCTACAGCACACCTCACCACTGTCCTGCTCCTCTCATACATGTCCTGCACCACTCTGACATACTACTCTGCTACTCCTGACTTCCTCATACAGTACCACAGCTCTTCTCTTGGCACCCTGTCATACGCTTTCTCCAAGTCTACAAACACACAGTGCAACTCCTTCTGACCATCCCTATACTTCTCCATCAAAATTCTCAGAGCAAAAATTGCATCTGTTGTGCTTTTTCTGGGCATGAAGCCATACTGCTGCTCACAAATTTCCACTACCTTCCATAACCTAGCTTCCACTACTCTTTCCCATAGCTTCATTGTATGGCTCATCAACTTTATCCCCCTATAGTTGCTGCAACTCTGCACATCACCCTTATTCTTAAAGATCGGCACTAACACACTTCTTCTCCATTCCTCAGGCATTCTCTCACTCTCTAAAACCCTGTTGAATAAACGAGTTAAAAATTCCACTGCTGCCTCTCCTAGACACTTCCAGACCTCCACCGGGATGTCATCAGGACCAACTGCCTTTCCACTTTTCATCCTCTTCAAAGCCTTCCTGACTTCATCCTTTCTAATCTTATCTACTTTCTGTTCCACAGAGTTCACCCCTTCTACTCTTTTTTCCCTCTCATTTTCCTCATTCATCAGCTCCTCAAAGTACTCCTTCCATCTCCTCTGTACACTCTCCTCACTTGTGAGCACCCTTCCATCTCTATCCTTAATAACTCTAACTTGCTGCACATCCTTCCCATCTCAATCCCTCTGCCTAGCTAACCTGTACAAGTCCTTCTCTCCTTCTCTAGTGTCTAACCTAGTGTACAACTCTTCATATGCCTTCTGCTTGGCCTTAGACACCTCCCTCTTCACTCTGCGCTGTAACTCCTTGTATTCCTGTCTATTCTCTTCAGTCCTGTCCATGTCCCACTTCTTCTTGGCTAACCTCTTCCTCTGTATACTATCCTGAACTTCCTCATTCCACCACCAAGTCTCCTTATCTTCTTTCCTCCTTCCAGATGACACACCCAGCACCTTTCTCCCTGTCTCCCTGATCACTTCTGCTGTAGTTTCCCAGTCATCTGGCAGCACTACCTGACCACCCAGAGCCTGCCTCAACTTCTGTCTAAATTCCTCACAACATCCCTCCTTTTTCAGCTTCCACCACTTGGTTTTCTTCTCTATCTCTATCTTTGACCTCTTCTTCTTACAGACCATCAAAGTCATCCTACACACCACCATCCTATGCTGTCTGGCTACACTCTCTCCCACTACCACTTTACAGTCACTAATCTCTTTCAGATTGCTTCTTCTACATAGGATGTAGTCTACCTGTGTTCTCCTACCTCCACTCCTGTAAGTCACTCTATGCTCCTCCCTCTTCTGAAAATAAGTGTTAACCACAGCCATGTCCATCCTCTTAGCAAAGTCCACTACCTTCTGTCCTTCAAGGTTCCTTTCCTTAACTCCAAACTTGCCCATCACCTCCTCATCACCTCTGTTCCTCTCACCAACATGTCCATTAAAATCCGCTCCTATCACCACTCTCTCACCCGTGGGAATACTCTCCATCACCTCATCTAATTCACTCCAGAATCTCTCTTTCTCCTCTAACTCACAACCTACCTGTGGGGCATAACCACTAACAACATTCAACATCACCCCTTCAGTCTCTAACTTCAGACTCATCACCCTGTCTGACACTCTCTTCACCTCCAGAACATTCCTCACAAACTCCTCCTTCAGGACCACACCTACCCCATTTCTCTTACTATCCACACCATAATAAAACATCTTGAATCCTGCTCCTATACTACGAGCCTTGCTACCCTTCCACCTGGTCTCCTGTACACACAGTATATCCACCTTCCTTCTCTCCATCATATCAGCCAGCTCTCTACCTTTCCCTGTCATAGTACCAACATTCAGAGTTCCTATTCTCAGTCCTACACTCTTACCTTTCCTCTTCTCTCTCTGTCTGTGCACTCTCCTCCCTCCTCTACTTCTTCGACCAACAGTAGCCCAATTTCCACCGGCGCCCTGTAGGTCAACGGCACCGATGGCGGTCGTTGTTAACCCGGGCCTCGACCGATCACAGGTATGAAATTCAGAGTACTGACGATTCACATGGTTAAATTTGGCAATGTTTTATGCCGGATGCTCTTCCTGACGCAACCCTCTCTATTTATCCGGGCTTGGGACCGGCACAGAAGTCACTGGACTGTGACCCCCATGGCTTGATGCAGTCATCTTTTATTTACTTTTGTTTAATTATGTACAATGTGAAAACAAACCAAAAACACACTAAGGGTTGTGGGACCCTGACCATCACAGCCGTATGTGCGTGTTTAATAGCCCTAATAACCTCCACTCTTATGAGAAGGCTTACCACTAGATTTTAGAGCGTAGCTGTGGGGATGTGTGATCATTCAGCTGTAAAAGTGTTAGTGATGTCAGGTACTGATGCTAGGTGAAGAGGTCTGGTGTGCGGTCAGTGTTCAGTTCATTGTTCAGTGTTCAGGGGGTTGACGTCAGGGCCACTCGAGTTCTTCCACTCCAACCTCACAATACATGTGTTCCTGGCGCTGGCTTTGTGCACAGGAGCATTGTGTCATACTGGAACAGGTTTGGGGCTCTTAGTTCCAGTGAAAAGTCTTGTAAAGTTAAAGCATACAAAGACATTCTATACAATTGAGAGCTTCCAGATTAGTGGCAGCAGTTTAAGGAAGATTCACATATGGGTGTGCTGTTCAAGTGTCCAGAAACTTTTGGCCATTTAGTGTATGAATATGAGGAACTACAGCATATTCCATAAAACTGTTCCATGGCACTTCTGACTGATTAATACTAAGCAGAGAACTCTTTTCTGTATAAAGTACACACACGCTCAGTCTGAAAACGTAGTATAGAAAATTTTGCTCTGATTTGAACGAACACACGTGAATGTGCCCAATGTTAAAAAGTTATTTTGGAGGGGAAAAAAAGGTTTTACAATTACAAGGACTAAAATGCACCAGAAGCGTTGATTAAGCATGTCTTCCACCCACAGGTTATCAAACCCAACCACTAATCACTACTGAAACAATTTCTGAAACTGCTTACTCACACAAAGCAGTCTCAGGACCTTCAACTCAAATGAGCTCAGTCTGCTCCACAGTAATTAATCGTTTCTTATCTTTTCTATTAAACACCATTGAAGCACTGCTCGGGCCAATCCGACTGAAAGAACACACTCATAATGGAATTATCAAAGCCATGCACACACAACATGCTTCACAGCTTCTCCTAAGAGTATGAGCAGATCACTGCAGCGCAGAGTGAGACATGCCTCAGAGTCTGTAATACATGAGTGAGAAGAGAACCAGAGGCTCTGAGAAGGGTTTATCAATCACAGAGTTGGCCATAAATGACCAAAAA
>JAUCMX010000012.1:12037603-12545103 GCA_033459395.1 Hemibagrus guttatus
ACACTGTATGTACAAAGCATGCTGCAACACATCATAACTGTGGAATTAAACAGAAGATATTATTTCTATCAAAACTCTGAGTGTTGGCTTACTCATGATTTAGAAAGAGCAGAAATCCTGCATCATTACAATGCTTCAGGGATTTAAGACAAGTTCTGGACACTTGCCTTATAAAGTTTGTCCAACAGCAGGGCGAGAGAGAAGCTTTGAACCAAGTTTTAAACTGTTAAGAGTAAAGCAGCCAAAGCAAGAACGAGTCCACTGAGAACTGATGCACAGGGGAAGTCATTGGGACTTGAAACTGGAGTATGAGTGAATTCAAGGATGGAACAAGGCTATTATTTTTAACAGGAACAAGATCCTTCAGGCGAAGTCTCACTAAAGTAATCCACTAGAAGTCTGTGTGTAACTGAAATAAATACACTACGTATAATTTTTCCAAAGGAGCATCAAATGCCAATGTTCTAATTAGCTCTTCAGGCAATGAATCGAGCAGATTGATTACAAGATGGGCTCGGGCGGTTACTCAAAAGAAAAAAAAACTGCTGACTGTCCGTAAGACCGTAAGGACAGGTCAATCTCATTGGTGCAGAATTGTATTTGATATCGATCCAGCAGTGTTACCACATCAGTGTGTATGCTCTGTATTGATCTGTTACACCACACCCTGACCAACCCCTCCATGCAGGAGCCTGCCTCAGTCTTTGTGGAGTTTTGCATTAAGGAGCTGAGTGAGTCAAGTGCAAGAGCCTTGAAGCCAAGTTTTAAAACGCAGTTAGAGCATTTGTCATAAATGTTCCCTGGTGAGTGTGTGTGCTGAATGAATGGATGAAGTGACTCAGAACACTTGGACTCAGCCATATGTGCGACGTTCATTAGTGCAGGAACATTTTACTGCCTGATCAGACCAGTGAAGTTAGGGCTGATGCAGAGCCAGAGCTTTGCTCCAATAGCATCCACTGTCTACATCTTCGATGTGTCCTCCTGGGAATCTCTGAAGATGAAATCTGGCCAACCTTAAAATCTTGAAATAACAGAGTGCTGTGATTAAGACGCCGGAGGACATTACAGGCTGCTATTAATATTGAATGTCTCCAAAAGAAGTCAAACATTTTCTGAATGTCTCAATGCACTTTTTGGCCATGACATCTTGCACCACTATATTTGCTCTATACTTATTCAGCCTGTTGTCTAATGTCTCTTTTATTGATATGTACACTATATATACACACACAAATTATATATATATATATATATATAATATATATATATATATATATATATATATATATATATATATATATATATATATATATATATATATATATATATATATATATATATATATGTATTTGTGTGTGTGTGTGTGTGTGTGTGTATATATATATATATATATCTATATCTATATCTATCAGTGGCGGACCGTGCATTTCACACCTAGGCCTTCAGTAGTGCTCTGTCTGAATCAACCCGCCCCTCAAAAACCAATTTATGGTTATAAAAACCATCTTAATATGCAGAACTACAGTATAAAGAGCCGTTGCATCGCAGATAGATAACTCCTGTAGCCACAATAAATGCCTTTATTGAATAGACAAACCAGGGGTGAACAAGTCTCCTCCTACTGCAGCTACAGCCGCGACACACATAAAAAACATCAATAATAACCTCATAAACTTGCAATATTATTTAAGAAAATCGCAACGTTTTACTCACCAAAAAATCGTATTATTTGTAAACAAAATCCATCCTCCTCTCTTTCCTCAAAAACAGTTCAATTACTCTGTTGTACAGATAATCCGTGTGCTTCAGTTCCATCACGATCCTATCCAATCAACGGGTCTGAATACGGTGACGTTGCCGTACGCCTGCTAGAGGGCCCTAGTGAAACCAACTCAAAATCTGATTGGTTGAAGCAAAAGTTTCATCGACATTTATTTTGTGTTAGAGGGCCTGCAGAACGGATTGTGAAGGCCTCCGGGCAGACTTCTTTGACTTTGACCCTGCCTGGCAACAAATGATGGCTGAAATGTGATTGGTTAAATGCTTTAATACGAAAATATATGTCTGGAAGCAGCACAACCATCGGAAAAGCTATGAAAGGAAGCTGACAGACCATTTGGAATTATTTAATAAGTATTCATGAACAAAATATAATTAACATCAGTTTGTGATTCAGATATTTTTTTAGGCCAGCAGAGAAGGCCTTGCAGGCCCCGACGGTCCGCCACTGATATATATATATATATATGCATACATGTAGCACATGCAGTGTAAGAATTTCACTGTACAGAGTATCTACATGTTTACTCGTCATCTCTTAAATTTTGAATACTAACAATTGAAAAAATAAAAAAAAATCCTTCTGACTGGATGTTAATTTTTGCGATTTATTCATGCATATCTGTGTTCTCAAACGCACCACAGCAGCACAAAGACATCCACACTAATTTTCGACTGCAAGGAGAAAGTCTGAGTTTTATTTAACACTGGAAGAGAACGCTTTGGCTTTCTTGGCCTGAGGTTTTGCTGATGTCCTTGAGAGTCTCTAATAATGTATAGTCCTATCTTAAAAGATAGGCTTTTGCCCAAGAAACTTTATTCAAGTGCTTCATTTTTCAGTAAAGCCTGGCCTGGGAAAAAAAAAGTAATGCCCTTAATAGCTTTTTCTCCCAACTTTACTGCCACATTGTGTGTGATTTTTTAATTGATCCAGGACCAGTGCATTCTTCCTGTAGATAACGCAGTGCACCTAAATGAAATGCACCTCAGTTGCATCAATAGCATTTCCCCCCCACAATAAATACAGGTTACTGAGGATTAGCTGATAGTGAACCTGAAATAACTAGCCAAATTTTGAGGATCACAACAACAGATTGAATTGCTTTTTAAAATGGAATTGAATGATGTTTTCACATAACATATCTGGTGCGAATTGGACTTTCGTATTAATCAATCATGGGTGTCGTGGAACATGCGATTTAGCGGTGTTAGCTAATTGATTTTTAAATGAAGTGCATTTGTCAAGCTACAGCATTTAACTTAACTCATGTAGGGCTGCAGTGAAGAAAAGCATGTTTGGCTCCACTGTAGAAAAGTGTTGTTTTTTCTGTATGTTTTATTGTCTTCATAGAGTCTGAAACATTGAAGTGTATAAAAGCAAACACTGTAATTACGTCCCCCAGAAAATGTCATATAAAAAAAAAAAAACTTGAAGTAAAGAGAGACTATGCAAAATGGCTGTTTTCCAGCAGAAAAGCAATTCCAGCCAGAGACATTAATCAGGAAGATTCTGTGATGATTGCGTTTAACCAGTCTGCACTATTTTTAGCTCCACCCACATATTTCTCGGCCATAGCGGAGTAGAGCCATGTTGTGACATCCGGTGAACAAAAACTATTACCATATCTGTCAGACACAATGCTGTGAATCTGACTGAGCTGTGCTACCATAAACATGCCTCAAATATGTGCGATAATTATTGCATTTACGCAGTGCACACCTGATCATCACCGATGGTGTGAATGAGCTTTTTACTGAATGGTCCATGTGCTTAAAACATCCCTCACAAGGAAGTGTGTTTACCATACATATATCATGTAGTGAAATGTCAGCGGCCCTTCTGGCTGTTCCACAGTCTCTCCTTCCGAGGTGACATTTAGCACAGACGTTTCTCAACTCGCTTGAAAGGGCCACGCTACCATCTGTGCTCACAGCAACGTCCAAACAACCGGCAGCCCACACAGGCCACTCACTCAACCAGAGCTGCAGTCTCACCTCTGGAAGGTCATGTTTACAACAATGCACATTTAAACACTAGCTATTCAGCCTTACCAATGTTGAGTTTTGTACTTCAGTTAAGAAAGAATTCACTTGCAGTATTAGGAATACATAGTGTTCCTATACACAGACAGCCAAGCTGTGTGTCAATATTCAGTGTAGTCACAATAGCTAATAATTACATACATTAACCCCCATCATTTTCATCATCATTATCAATTTAGACTAGTGTCACTACCAAAGGAAAAAAAAAAAAAAAAAACACCGTCCCTGGTTTTGTATCACTTCTTTTATATTTGTTGATTTCTTTTAGGGACATGAGCTCACAGAAGGTACAGATTTTAATTGCTGAAATCTGTACTGATGGGATTGGTGTTTTTTGTAATTCTATAAACATAATTGAATTTCCCCTAGGATCAATAAAGTATCTATCTATCCATCCATCCATTGCAAGTATTCAAATATCAGGCTTAGTACATAATTTTACTAATTAATCATTACAATTAAATTACCATTATTTATTGGCTTAATTATTTCAGAGGAATTCAGATTATCAGGTGATCAAGTGATCTGTCAAATATGTTCACTAAACAATCATTCATACATATAAGAACAGAAATCACTGGAGTCCAAACTCTTTGTTGTACGTGACAAATTCAGGAAAGCAATTCATGTAAAGACAAACACACACACAATACTAGAGACTGATGACTGTTACAACTGAGCCAAGGCAAGGCAAATAAACTACTAGATGGATATAGTTAAAACCTAGGCACATGTGGGTGGGGTTGTAATACACTATATTGCCAAAGGTTTTGGGACACCCCTCCAAATCATTGAATTCAGGTGTAGTTTTTCAGGGGTTGGGCTTGGCCCTTTAGTTCCAGTTGAAAGGAACTCTTAATGCTTCAGCATACCAAGACATTTTGGACAATTTCATGCTCCCAACTTTGTGTGAACAGTTTGGGGATGACCCCTTCCTGTTCCAACATGACTGCACACCAGTGCACAAAGCAAGGTCCATAAAGACATGGATGAGCGAGTTTGGTGTTCAGGAACTTGACTGGCCTGCACAGAGTCCTGACCTCAACCTGATAGAACACCTTTGAGATGAATTAATGCGGAGACTGCGAGCCAGGCCTTCACGTCCAATATCAGTGCCTGACCTCACAAATGCATTTCCTTTACTTTCCTTGTGGAAAGCCTTCCCAGAAGAGCTGTTATAGCTGCAAAGGGCAGGCCAACTCCATATTAAATTCACGTGTATGTAAAGGCAGACATCCCAAAACTTTTGGCAACATAGTAAAGTTGTTGAGGAATTGTTTGTTGTCAGAGTTTACAGTGGTGTGAAAAAGTGTTGGCCCTCTTCCTGATTTCTTATTTTTTTGAATTTGTCACACTTTAATGTTTCAGATAATCAAACACATTTAAATATTAGTCAAAGATAGCACAAGTAAACACATCATGCAGTTTTTAGATGAAGGTTTTTATTATTAAGGGAAAACAAAATCCAAAACTACATGGCCCTGTGTGAAAAAGTGTTTGCCCCCTAAGCCTAATAACTGGTTGGGCCACCCTTAGCAGCAACAACTGCAATCAAGTGTTTTCCATAACTTGCAATGAGTCTGTTACAGCGCTGTGGAGGAATTTTGGCCCACTCATCTTTGCAGAATTGTTGTAATTCAGCCACATTGGAAGGTTTTCGAGCATGAACCACCTTTTTAAGGTCATGCCACAGCATCTCAATGGGATTGAGGTCAGGACTTTGACTAGGCCACTCCAAAGTCTTCATTTTGTTTTTCTTCAGCCATTCAGAGGTGGACTTGCTGGTGTGTTTTGGATCATTGTCCTGCTGCAGAACCCAAGTTCGCTTCAGCTTGAGGTCACAAACAGATGGCCGGACATTCTCCTTCAGGATTTTTTGGTAGACAGCAGAATTCATGGTTCCATTTATCACAGCAAGTCTTCCAGGCCCTGAAGCAGCAGAACAGCCCCAGACCATCACACTACCACCACCATATTTTACTGTTGGTATGATGTTCTTTTTCTGAAATGCGGTGTTACTTTTACGCCAGATGTAATGGGACACAGACCTTCCAAAAAGTTCAATTTTTCTCTCATCAGTCCACAGAGTATTTTCCCAAAAGTCTTGGTGATCATCAAGATGTTTTCTGGCAAAACTGAGATGAGCCTTTATGTTCTTTTTGCTCAGCAGCGGTTTTTGTCTTGGAACTCTGCCACGCAAACCATTTTTGCCCAGTCTCTTTCTTATGGTGGAGTCATGAACACTCACCTTAACTGAGGCAAGTGAGGCCTGCAGTTCTTTGGATGTTGTTGTGGGGTCTTTTGTGACCTCCTGGATGAGTTGTCGCTGCGCTCTTGGGGTAATTTTGGTCGGCCGGCCACTCCTGGGAAGGTTCTCCACTGTTCCATGTTTTCGCCATTTGTAGATAATGGCTCTCACTGTGGTTCGCGGCAGTCCCAAAGCTTTAGAAATGGCTTTATAACCTTTTCCAGACTGATAGATCTCAATTACTTTCTCCATTTGTTTTTGAATTTCTTTGGATCTCGGCATGATGTCTAGCTTTTGAGGAACTTTTGGTCTACTTCACTTTATCAGGCAGGTCCTATTTAAGTGAGTTCTTGATTGCGAACAGGTGTGGCAGTAATCAGGCCTGGGTGTGGCTAGAGAAATTGAACTCAGGTGTGATAAACCACAGTTAATGTTATGTTTTAACGGGGGTGGGGGGGGTGGGGGGCACTTTTTCACACAGGGCCATGTAGTTTTGTATTTTGTTTTCCCTTAATAATAAAAACCTTCATTTAAAAACTGCATGATGTGTTTACTTGTGTTATCTTTGACTAATATTTAAATGTGTTTGATTATCTGAAACATTAAAGTGTGACAAACATGCAAAAAAAAAGAAGAAATCAGGAAGGGGGCCAACACTTTTTCACACCACTGTATAAAAAAAAAAATTAATAAATAAAAGAATTTTGTTTCTGTGCCAAATCTGAGGTTTTAATGACTTTAAACACAGTCAATTGAGAAAGAAATGCAAGAATAACATAAGAAATGTTGTATAGTAAATAATAAAAATGGCAGGATGCAATGTGTTCCTGAAGCCCTAAAGATAGTAACACTGATAATGGTGGGTTCATTTCTACCCCCGAAACAAAACAGGGGTTCACAAGGCCTTGTTCCACAGATCCCTCTTTCAGAACTATGCCTAACTGCCCTGAAACCAGAATCTGTTAACATCTTCACATAAATCTACAACTGAACAAGCGATCTCAACCTGCTGAACCTTTACCTCCATAGCTCTAGTTATAGTAGATAGGTTGCGCTACTATGCTGAGCAGCAAGACATTTCACAAGCGCATCCCATCACAACCAGCCTCATCAACTGACACTAAACACACAGGCAGTGTGTCTGGCTTCAAAACAGCTGGGGCAGAATCTCTGAAATAGCAGATAGCAGAGAGGAAGAGAGAAAATAATACAGCTGTCACTCTGTCCCAGAAAGCATGGATGCTGCATAAATGCTGCCAAGCACTGCAACACTGACCAAAGTCTTTAGCTCATCCCAGTGCCAACTTATGCTACCACTGATGTTTATTCACCACACAACGGTCCAGAGCTTCTTCACTGAGCCAGGCATCACGACTGGACAAGATCCTTCCCTGGAGCCAAAGGGAAATGAGAAAGGCAACAGAAAACTGAACGTCTCACTGATACTCAGTGATATTTGTTCCTGTGACCCTTGTACAAGCTGAGCAAGTTTTTTTCCCCCTCAAAGTTCTAGTCTACAGAAAACAATGTTTAAAAAAAAAAAAAAAAAAAAATGGTGCTAGCTCAGTGGTAAAAATACACACCTGAAAATTTGGAAATTTTGCATTCACAACATTAATGTAAAATCAAACTCCATGATATTTTGAAAAACTTTTTTCAAAAATTTTTCACAATAACTGCAGATTTTACACACCTTTAGCCAAAGCCCTCTACGCTTCATGTGCATCGACCATGAGTACAGCTTTCAACCAGTTTTCCAGAAAAAAAAGGACAAAAACAAGTTGCATCACAAAAAGCTGCAGCAAAATTAACCATTTTTGGCTGCAACAATCGCCATGAAATCCTGAAGGGACTGTTAAGACATCAGGCCTCTGAGCAGAAGGTCATGAACTCAAATCGCCAAGCTCCCACTGCTGGAGCACTGAGCGAAGCCTTTAACCCCAACTGATCAGTGATATAAATGAGATGCATGTAAGTGTGCTTACCAGCAGCAAAAAATAAAAAAATTAAATAAAACAAATAAATAAATAAATAAATAAAATAAAATAAAAAAATATAATAAAAATCCAACAAAACAAAACAAATCTGATGGGTTTGTTGTTTAACAAGTGTTGGAGATCAGTCATTTCATGTTTACAGGAGGAATACGATTCATTTTCTTGTTAGTCATCTTGTTACATTCTCTGTTGGTCATTTCAAGGTAAAATAGAAAAACAGGAAATGCCAGGAATTCTATAATTCGGCTTTAAAAAAAAATCTGCACTTTGAAGAGCAAACAAAGGCGTGTAATGGCACATCATTTTGGCTGTCTTTCCTTTTGCATGAAATGTTGCTATAACAAACTACGCTATTAAAATGTCACTTTCGAAGAAGGTAAAATGAAAATTTGGCCAACAAAGACAACAGCTGCCTCATTTACAGACGACTGATGATTCAGAGCAGCAAAATAATGATCTTTCACAGACAGATAAGAGTGCAACTCAGTGAAAAAATGATTACAATATTAGCATAATAAAAAAAAAAGACTGTTAATTTGCTTCCTTTTCAAAGGAAGTAAACATCCACAACACCTTTAACGGTGACAGTAGGACACAACAATCACAAAACCAATGCTATTTGTATTGCCTTTTCATTTAGACAGACAGTTCATCTCTCCACACTGCAGATTCATTCTGACTGATACAGTATAAAGAAAAGAACTACCTCATCACCTCCAAGTGTGTCAGCTCAGTGTCAGGCAAGGACATCAAACTATCACAGAGGCGACCTCGCTAGAAAACCTGAGGTAAATCCTAAACACATAAGCCTAAAGCAACTAACAGACTCACAGAGCCATGAAGAAATTACAGTCAATGTGGGGGGGAAAATGGGCCAATCCAAACTGCTGCTAATAATAACTACATGAACAAACTACAATACTGTCCAATCTCAGGAAATGTATTATCAAATTTACATACAATTCTTAATCACAATTTTGCAATTTCTAAATTTTTTTAGCTTTTACATAATGAAATCGAAAAACTGTGAACATTTTTTATTTTATTTTTTTTTATCAAAAAGGGACTCTGGAAAATAAAGCTCTATAGCTGCTGTCATCATCCTTCAGCTGCTCTCTGTTCAGTGTCACCACAGCAGATCATCTGATCTCATATGCATTTGATTTTTGGCACAGGTTTTACACTGGATGTCCTTCCTGATGCAAGCCTCCCATTTTATCCGGGCTTGTGAGCAGCATTGAGAGTTAACCCCTCAGTGGCTGGGTTAGTTCTCTACCCAGGAATCAAACCCCATCTATAGCAAACAGTGCAAACAACAATTCTTTTAAATAAAAGCATATTTACATAAAGTATACATAAAGAAATGTTTGTGCTATTTGTTATAGATGGTGCTGTGGCTATTTTTGATGAACTCTTTTTGACAGAGTAAATGGGCAGAATGTTTTTTATGCTATGAAATGCTACTACATCAGTAATGCCTTTCCCCTGGGGTTCTCCTGGTCATACAGTACAGCGCTAGAAAATGTTTCACAGCTAATGCCGCTTTTGACTCAAGGTAGCAACTTGTTAATTCCAACCTCCAGGTACTCAAGGCCAAAGAAAAAAAAAAAACCCTTAACTGGAAATTCTTGTGCTAGAAATGAGACATACACTACATATAAGTATTTGCTTTTGTTCAATCAAAATACAGACTTGTATACGCTTTTATAACCTAAAACACCTACTATACTCATGATAGTTAGTTTGATAGTAAGAAAAGACAGAAAAGAAACGCTGGAATGGAATGTGGCGTGTGAAAAACATGACATTACCTCTTATTGAATGCAGCGTTATATTTTATATGGACTTGTTTGTGTGACCTTTCTTTGCTACGTGCTCATTCTTCTGCCTGTTTATCTTCGTGGGATTTTGTCATCAAGGTGTGCAGGGTTTCTGAATATTGCAGGCTGTAGGAGGCGTTTATTGATTTTAAAAGAAGAAACCACAAACAACAATCTAGATTTGTCCCTTCTGAAAATCACATTACGAAGAAAAGCATTAAAGATATAAATACTTAATATATAAAGATATGAATATAATATACTAACACATTAAATCGAACTGATGCACTGAAGTCGAGTGTGCGTCCGTCTGTTCAATGAAATTCAGCTAATGAATGTATTATTTCAGAAATACACACGATAAAACACACAGCAAAGGACAGAACAAATGCAGAACAAAAACATGCTTTAATTAATGTAATCAGATAAATATGCCTGTTCTGCTCTGTGTACAAGCAAACTAGAGCAGAAGGAAAGCTGGATTGAATGCTACACACATGCTCAGATTACAAAAGAGCAGGATATTATACACATCAGCTCTTAAGTCAGAACCACACATGTAAATAGTATGTATGTAGTATGTAATATATATATATATATATTTTCTCAAATAGTTTTTATTTTCCTTGTCAATGCTATAGTTCTGCCAAAGAAAATAAATCCATGTGGTTTTTCTAAATCCTATAATATAATTTATAGTTTGGCAAATAGTTTCCAGGCCTGGGGAATGAAATGGGAATCCTGTAGACGTTTCAAGTAACTTAACCTAAATATAAGTGGATTTACTGCCTCTAAATGAAAATAAATAAATAAAATCACTTTTGCACTACAGTACATACCTGTAATTATTCAGGGTTTCTGCAGAATATAAACCAGAACAAAATTGCAGAAAGAATACTCTTTATATAAAAAAAAAAAAACCCAAACTAATTTATTTTTACTTTACTCAAAAATGCGTCAGTCTGTATAACACACTGAGCGAAAAATGTGTGAGATTAATTAAAGCCACCTTGATGTGAGGTTATGGCTGGATTTGCAGTAATGTAACTGCTAACCGCAACAGATTGACAATAATAAGTCACTTCCTGTGTTTATAGGCAGGTTGTCCTCGGAATAAATTCGCAGGTTGGCCCTGAGTGTCGATCTTCATTGTTTCGACTGTTTGAACTCGCAGACTGAACCATTATCAGCAGAACCTTTGCATAACGGAATTTGGAAACACTTGCCTCACGCATCTTTTATTTTGTCAGGCAGCAGCTGAGACAAACGAGGCACAATTGAGGGCCAAGAGGAGACGGTAGAAAGTCGCCATGGCCAAGCATTAACCACACGCTAAAGAACAAAGCCATAAATAACTGCTGGTTAGCAGCAGAGAGAAAAAAAGGAACGTGTGATAATGGATCTCCACTAAAACACTACTGCAATTTGCAAAGGCCAAATGACTGGCACGACCTTGACGAGTGATTCATGGGAAAAATGATGGGCACTTCATTCTGACTCTTTCTTGATCAAAACTTAGACAGAGAGAAGGAAAATAAATCTTTGAAAAGCTTAAGGAGAGACACTCTGCTTGCTTCCAATCATTTCAAATTAAAAGATAAATTTTTCCTCTCTTTTTTTTTTGAGGATGCTGGAGGGCAAAAGCAAACAGATGATCTGAACAGGAGAAGTGGAGTGTTAAAGCGAGTGGAATGCTAATAGCTGAAGCCCATCTGCCCACATTAGGCCTTATTGGCTTTAATTCTTTAGATGAATATGGTTCTGGATCACTGCAGTCATCAGTCATGTTTATCTTTACATGTCAATTAACAAAAGAGCAAAACAGATCAACCTCCCTGATTACTGATGCCAGCTCCAGCCTATAAAATGGACAGACACAGCTCTACAGGGTACGATAGTAATTAGCGAATCAAAGATCACGACATTGACTACGGCAAAGGTAACACATGTTATCTGAGCCTCGCCACACCATGGTTTGCCTTTGATCGCGTCTTAAAGAAAGGCACCTTTATCACACAATTTACAGCAGGATGAAAATCTGTGTTGTGCTTTTCAGGAGCTGTCTGCGTCCTCCCTCTCGCCAGTCATCTCTGCTTCAGATATGTACTGTCAAAGCTAATTGGTTTGCCAGAACCTCTAATTAGGATGATGAGCGTTGCGTACTTCAGGGCAAAGCACCATGATATTGCTGACATTGTTGTTTTAATTGTATACACAAGCTTTACAATGAATGACTTTATGACAACTTTGGGAATACATTCGATATGATGGGATGTTTTTTTCCACCAGACTTTGTGACAGTATCAACATATGTGATGTGTATGAAAAGTGTGAGGGGAAAAATACACTCATGTAGAACGTACCTCTCTCCGTCTTGAGGCCCAGCAGGTCTGTTTGATCTTCCACACCACTGCAGCCACCAGCAACAGTGAGAGAAAACAGCTAAAGGGAAAGAAAACAGATGAACGACGTCAATATTAGATAAATGTTGTGGATGGTTCTGGCGCAAACCCTGACCATAATAAAACAATATCTACTTAAGCTGCATTTAAACGACACAACTTTGTATCTGCCATTTCCTGTGAAGTGCTACAAGTGAAAAATAAGTCACAAAAGCCTGCCTTAAAAATCTCTTCTGTGTGATAATATGAAAGAGTCACCAAACACATTCCTTATATAATAAAAAGACAGAAAGTGAATCCCACACATCAGTCTCCACCTCAGATGCTACACCCACATCTCTTGATATACAGTGATGTGAAAAAGTGTTGGCCCCCTTCCTGATTTCTTATTTTTTTGCATGTTTGTCACACTTTAATGTTTCAGATAATCAAACATTTAAATATTAGTCAAAGATAACACAAGTAAACACATCATGCAGTTTTTAAATGAAGGTTTTTATTATTAAGGGAAAACAAAATCCTAAACTACATGGCCCTGTGTGAAAAAGTATTTGCCCCCTAAGCCTAATAACTGGTTGGGCCACCCTTAGCAGCAACAACTGCAATCAAGCGTTTTCCATAACTTGCAATGAGTCTGTTACAGCACTGTGGAGGAATTTTGGCCCACTCATCTTTGCAGAATTGTTGTAATTCAGCCACATTGGAGAGTTTTCGAGCATGAACCACCTTTTTAAGGTCATGCCACAGCATCTCAATCAGATTGAGGTCAGGACTTTGACTAGACCACTCCAAAGTCTTCATTTTGTTTTTCTTCAGCCATTCAGAGGTGGACTTGCTGGTGTGTTTTGGATCATTGTCCTGCTGCAGAACCCAAGTTCACTTTAGCTTGCAGACTCAATGCAAGTTATGGAAAACACTTGATTGCAGTTGTTGCTGCTAAGGGTGGCCCAACCAGTTATTAGGCTTAGGGGGCAAACACTTTTTCACACAGGGCCATGTAGTTTTGGATTTTGTTTTCCCTTAATAATAAAAACCTTCATTTAAAAACTGCATGATGTGTTTACTTGTGTTATCTTTGACTAATATTTAAATGTGTTTGATTATCTGAAACATTAAAGTGTGACAAACATGCAAAAAAATAAGAAATCAACACTTTTTCACACCACTGTATTCTGACAATTTTCCTGAAACAAGTGTCACTGTTAAATGTCACAGAATTCTGTTCAGAAAAGTTTTAAAGGATTTCATATGAAGCATTTAATAGTGAGTAAACAAGATAATTTTATATGCTTGTCTACGGCCTGTGGCCATCTTCAGTGTTAGCAGTATCACATTTATTGATGAACACACCAATTCCTGAAGTCTGCTACAAATTTGTAGGGCATTCAGTACAATTGTTCTCCAATTTCAGGAAAGCTCACATCTGTGAAGGTCAGGAGTCCACAAACATTTGGTCATGCTTTAAAGGATTTATCACAAGTTTAGCAACTTACTTTGCAGATTAAAGGGAAGGTTATTCTCCTTTCCTCTAAATCTAGCCTGATTATAAATCAGATAAATGAGTCAGCTGAGGTGTTAAAATCAGACTGATGCCACTGAAGACAAAGCGGAAATCCATAAACTGTGCACCCTGAAAAAATAATTTCCCCCCCATTTTGGTCAAGTACATGCCACAAACATGTGAACATCCATCCTCTGTTCTGCTTATCCTACCTGGAGCCTGAAGCCTATCCCTATCAAAGTACAAGGCAGGGGAACCCTGGATCAGGTGCCAAGCAATCGCAGAGCACAATCACACACAGACAATTTAGTTATGAATAAACAGGGATAGGAAACCCACAGGAAACCACTAAAGCACAGGAAAAACACGGAAACTCTGTGCACATGCTGTGGAGGCAGGAATCAAACCCCCAACCCCAGAGGCATGGTGCACAACCTGATAAATACTAAGCTTCCATGCCCCGAAAAAAAAGCAAGTGAATGAAATGAAACTGTTGCTAATAATCACAGGGTAAACAGAGCCACAGAAGGTGTTTAGACTTCTTTGGAACGAGTCACAACTATGCAAAGAAACAGTAAAATGTCTTCACTGTTCATTCATCAAATTAATCATAAAATGAAATGAAATGTCCCAGCCATAAACTTGTTCTACAAAGTCTCCCAAACCTCCAAGAATTTGTAGGTGTCCCAGATCATGTAGGGCGTCCTGAAGGTCTCAGTCAACCGTTAAGCCAAGTGATGTGATTCAAAAAAGCAACTCCTCAAAAGCATCCCAACTGTGAAGCTGAGAAACGCAGGCAAATTGGTTTTTGGCATCTGTATTTGTGGAGATATGTGAGCATTCGTAAACATCTCTGAGTGAAATTAATTCATGGTCTGTACTGGGAGGGGGGAGAAAAGGATGAAATGATGAAATCCCTTTAATGCTTTCAAACGAACGTCATCTTGGGCTCGTTTGAAGATAATGCCGAAATGGAGACGAAGAAAAAGAAAGGAAACTTGAATGGCTCAATTAAGTAGCGGTGCGAGAGAAATCCCTCTTTAGATCTGTCTCTTTTTATCCTCCGCTTTTTAGACAGCAAATAGGATTTAATCCCCTTCCACCTGGAATCAGAATTAATAAAAGAAATACAGCAATTAAAAGGTGCTCTCCATTCTTAATGCTGCGGATGCGAGAGAATCTGGTGAAGGGGGAGATTGTAAACCAGTTTGGAGACTATGACTGCTAAACTGTAGTAGAAAGGGAAACCCGACCACCTCCGGGGAAACAGCATGGAAAGGGAGCTAAGTGCAGTTACATTATCATGTTTTATTGATCTAGAAACAGCCCAGTGATGTGCAGCCCAGATCACAACATGTACACAAACATGAGCAGCAGAGGAGCAGCAGCAACTGACAAAAAGTCAAGTGTTATACCCGAGGTCATAGGGTGCTTCTTTAAATAAAAAATGTTTTTTTTTTTGTTCTTTTTTACACTAATAAAAGTTATAGGGGGACACGGTGGCTTTGTGGTTAGCACGTTTGCCTCACACCGCCAGGGTTGGGGGTTTGATTCCCGCCTCCGCCATGTGTGTGTGGAGTTTGCATGTTCTCCCCGTGCCTCGGGGGTTTCCTCCAGGTACTCTGGTTTCCTCCCCCAGTCCAAAGACATGCATTGTAGGTTGATTGGCATCTCTAAATTGTCCATAGTGTGTGATTGTGTGAGTGAATGAGAGTGTGTGTGTGCCCTGCGATGGGTTGGCACTCTGTCCAGGGTGTATCCTGCCTTGATGCCCAATGAAACCTGAGATAGGCACAGGCTCCCCGTGACCCAAGTATAGATCGAATAAGCGGTTGACAATGAATGAATGAATGAATGAATAAAAGTTACATTGCTATGATCAAAGTAAATATATTTATTCATGAAGTATTTATTTGCCTATTTAACTGGTCACTTCATGTGATCCAAACCTCAGTAAGGTCTTATTCACACCCAGCATCAACATGCCTTCTGGGTGACTGGATAATAAATGGACAGCACTAAGTACAGGTACTGTGATCTAATCGCTCAAAGCACAATCAGAGGTGGTCAGGAATGCATGTGGCACATAACGTTTACAGTGTGAACACGAATGTCTTATTGTCATAGCTGGAAAATATGTAATCACAGCAAGACTGTTTAAAAATCGCTCTGTTTGGATCTCTCGTGATAAGCTAATGGAGAAAAACTATATGAAAACAGCACACAATTACAACTCCTAACACAGGCTGTAAAGGTATATTAGACATCATTTTGTAAGACATTGCTACATAAAAATAAACAGAGCAGCAGACTGATGTAATAAGTGAGTGCATGTGTGTATTTCAGCCTTGTTCCTGTGAAGACATAGTGGTCACTGAAGACATGTTCATAATGTCAGGTGGGATCTGCTGTGCGTCTCATCTGTCCACTCAGGACGCATATTAAATGTCAAGCATGAATATGGTCTTACTCATAAACCAGCAGTCCTATAAATAATGATGTCAACCTAGACTGAGAAATTCCAGACATAAAGCACTCTGTGACTCCATGGAGTAGCCAGAATATTATAGCACAAATGTAAATAATGAGCCTAAAATTTAGTTAGACTTATCATAATTATAATCAATCATTTATTTAAAATAAACATTAAATAAATGATGGCAGTTTCTGGTCACAACAAATAAAGAAGTGCTGGTTTAACTGATCATTAGTGAAATTCATCTTGCACTGCACTCCATTTTCATTTCTGCAGCCTCACTTTACCCATAATCCCCTTCTCTGCATCCTGACACAAATATGCATCTTCAAAGAAATATCCACTGAGCCTTTAACACTCCCAGGCAAATTAGAGCATTTTTAATTCCCTACACAGTCATAAACCTTTAGTAATCGAGGCTCATTATATCCCTGTTTTAGGGATGAAATTAGAAAGAATTATGGGATCTTAAAAAAAATGCAATGAATTATTATAGCCCAAAAAATGTGGACATTTTGCCATGCAGTTCAATTAATAGCAAAACATGTTTCCCTGTCTCAGAGCCACAATCTGTTTCATAGAAATAAAATAAAGAAAATCTGCCATCTTCCAGTTTTCAGAAACAGATCCGTGAGCCATATTCCATATAGCTAAAGAAGTGCATGTTTGTGCAAGTTGAACATGGCTGTATATTATAGGCCATAAAGGTGTGCAGAGGATGATTAGAGACTAGACTAAAAGCACAGATCTCCAGTTCTCAAAAGCATCGTCACATTCAGCTTTTGTGTCATGGGAGTAGTACTGCACACAGAGCATCATCACTTGGAGTGGTGAGACACAACCTCATGCTCCATAAGAGTATGCAAGAAATAAAAAAAGATTTAATACTAGAAATGCCAGAGGCAGTGGTATGCAGGCAAAGGAATGCAGGGCAACGCTGGGTAAGAGTGGTCTTCTGTGCAAGAAAAGAGAAAGAAGAAAAAAATAAAAAGGGGGCAATAGAGCATCTCGTACTCTTTCACCCTGCTAGGAAAGTGCACTTGAACTCAGAAGCCTGAACATCACAAGCTGAGTGACAAACACAGCAAATGGATTCTAGAAACTGAACTAATGCATTAACGAACAGAAATGACAAAGTCACTGTTAAAAAGCCATTCCGACAGGAAAATGGAGTTCGCTCGCCGTCCTGTTAAACACTGGCTAATTTCAGGTTACGAAATGTCTGAGTCGTAATTAAAACAGCACATTTTCATTAGAGGTGCTCTTTTAATACTCAAGCGCTGTCTTCATGCTAAGCGAATAATAAAAAAACTAAAAATAAATAATTACATTTTATATTTAAGCTTTCAAAACAATGCAAGCTGTCATCAGTCAGCCTGTGAAATCCAGCCTATAAAGTAATACTCTCTGTTAGCCCCCCCCAACAAAATCTCATCTGTTTAACACCAACACTCTCATCTGTTTTAAACACTTTTAAAACTCCCATCTGTTTAACACTAAACTCTCATCTGTTTAACACTAATACTCTCATCTGTTTAACACCAACACTCTCATCTGTTTAAACAAACCCCAAACACTCCCATCTGTTTAACACTAAACTCTCATCTGTTTAACACTAATACTCTCATCTGTTTAACACTAATACTCTCATCTGTTTAACACCAACACTCTCATCTGTTTAACACTAACACTCCCATCTGTTTAACACTAACTCTCATCTGTTTAACACTAACACTCTCATCTGTTTAACACTTTTTAATAAAAATCTCATCTGTTTAACACTAACACTCTCATCTGTTTAACCCCCTAAATAAAATCTCATCTGTTTAACACTAACACTCTCATCTGTTTAACACTAACACTCTCATCTGTTTAACACTAATACTCTCATCTGTTTAACACTAATACTCTCATCTGTTTAACACTAATACTCTCATCTGTTTAACCCCCTTTTAATAAAATCTCATCTGTTTTAACCCCCTAAATAAAATCTCATCTGTTTAAAAACCCCCTTTTAAAAACCCCTCTCATCTGTTTAACACTAATACTCTCATCTGTTTAACACTAATACTCTCATCTGTTTAACACTAACACTCTCATCTGTTTAACACTAACACTCTCATCTGTTTAACACTAAATACTCCTCATCTGTTTAACACTAATACTCTCATCTGTTTTAAACCCCCTAACACTCCCCCATCTGTTTAACACTAATACTCTCATCTGTTTAACACTAACACTCTCATCTGTTTAACACTAATACTCATCTGTTTAACACTAATACTCATCTGTTTAACACTAATACTCTCATCTGTTTAACACTAATACTCTCATCTGTTTAACACTAATACTCTCATCTGTTTAACACTAATACTCTCATCTGTTTAACACTAATACTCTCATCTGTTTAAACACTTTAACAAAATCTCATCTGTTTAACACTAACACTCTCATCTGTTTAACACTAATACTCTCATCTGTTTAACACTAATACTCTCATCTGTTTAACACTAACACTCATCTGTTTAACACTAACACTCTCATCTGTTTAACACTAACACTCTCATCTGTTTAACACTAACACTCTCATCTGTTTAACACTAATACTCTCATCTGTTTAACACTAATACTCTCATCTGTTTAACACTAATACTCTCATCTGTTTAACACTAATACTCTCATCTGTTTAACACTAATACTCTCATCTGTTTAACACTAACACTCTCATCTGTTTTAAAACTAACACTCATCTGTTTAACACTAATACTCTCATCTGTTTAACACTAACACCCCATCTGTTTAACACTAACACCCCATCTGTTTAACACTAAACTCTCATCTGTTTAACACTAAACTCTCATCTGTTTAACACTAATACTCTCATCTGTTTAACACTAATACTCTCATCTGTTTAACACTAACTCTCATCTGTTTAACACTAACTCTCATCTGTTTAACACTAAACTCTCATCTGTTTAACACTAAACTCTCATCTGTTTAACACTAACACTCATCTGTTTAACACTAATACTCTCCAAATTTTCTTTAACACTAATACTCTCATCTGTTTAACACTAATACTCTCATCTGTTTAACACTAATACTCTCATCTGTTTAACACTAATACCTCTCAAATTTTCTTTAACACTAACTCTCATCTGTTTAACACTAACACTCATCTGTTTAACACTAATACTCTCATCTGTTTAACACTAATACTCTCATCTGTTTAACACTAATACTCTCATCTGTTTAACACTAATACTCTCATCTGTTTTAACCCCTAAATACTCTCATCTGTTTAACACTAATACTCTCATCTGTTTAACACTAATTTTAAAATCTCATCTGTTTAACACTAAAATAAAATCCCCATCTGTTTAACACTAATACTCTCATCTGTTTAACACTAACACTCTCATCTGTTTTAAAACTAACACCCCATCTGTTTAACACTAATACTCTCATCTGTTTAACACTAACACTCATCTGTTTAACACTAACACTCATCTGTTTAACACTAACTCTCATCTGTTTAACACTAACTCTCATCTGTTTAACACTAATACTCTCATCTGTTTAACACTAATACTCTCATCTGTTTAACACTAAACTCTCATCTGTTTAACACTAAACTCTCATCTGTTTAACACTAACTCTCATCTGTTTAACACTAAACTCTCATCTGTTTAACACTAACACTCATCTGTTTTAACACTTTAATACTCTCATCTGTTTTAACACTTTTAATAAACTCTCATCTGTTTAACACTAATACTCTCATCTGTTTAAACACTAAATTACTCTCATCTGTTTAACACTAATACTCTCATCTGTTTAACACTAAACTCTCATCTGTTTAACACTAACACTCATCTGTTTAACACTAATACTCTCATCTGTTTAACACTAATACTCTCATCTGTTTAATAAAATAATACTCTCATCTGTTTAACACTAATACTCTCATCTGTTTAACACTAATACTCTCATCTGTTTAACACTAATACTCTCATCTGTTTAACACTAATACTCTCATCTGTTTAAACACTTTTAAAAAACTCTCATCTGTTTAACACTAACACTCTCATCTGTTTTAACACTAAACACTCTCATCTGTTTTAAACCCCTAAACACTCTCATCTGTTTAACACTAATACTCTCATCTGTTTAAACCCCCTAAACAAACTCATCTGTTTAACACTAATACCCCATCTGTTTAACACTAACACTCTCATCTGTTTAACACTAACACTCTCATCTGTTTAAACACTTTTAAAACTCTCATCTGTTTAACACTAACACTCTCATCTGTTTAACACTAATACTCTCATCTGTTTAACACTAATACTCATCTGTTAACACTAATACTCTCATCTGTTAACACTAATACTCTCATCTGTTTAACACTAATACTCTCATCTGTTTAATACTAATACTCTCATCTGTTTTAACACTAAACAAAATCTCATCTGTTAACACTAATACTCTCATCTGTTTAAACACTAACAACTCATCTGTTTAAACACTTTTAAAACTCTCATCTGTTTAACACTAACAAATCTCATCTGTTTAACACTAACACTCTCATCTGTTTAACACTAATACTCTCATCTGTTAACACTATACTCTCATCTGTTTAACACTAACACTCTCATCTGTTTAACACTAATACTCTCATCTGTTTAACACTAACTCTCATCTGTTTAACACTAATACTCTCATCTGTTTAACACTAACACTCATCTGTTTAACACTAATACTCTCATCTGTTTAACACTAATACTCTCATCTGTTTAACACTAAACAAATCTCATCTGTTTAACACTAATACTCTCATCTGTTTAACACTAATACTCTCATCTGTTTAACACTAACACTCTCATCTGTTTAACACTAATACTCTCATCTGTTTAACACTAATACTCTCATCTGTTTAACACTAATACTCTCATCTGTTAGCACCAACACTCTCATCTGTTTTCATCACTAACACTCTCAGGAAACTGCACAGTCAATGGACTTCGGGGAGGGATCAAACCAAGGATCCTGGAGCTATGAAAAAGAAACACTTTCCACTCTCTCATTCAAACATGCACCACCACTGAAATTAGACTAGTTCTTCTGAAAGCTTGTTTTATGACAAGTTATGAAGCACAAACCAAGTGAAATACAGCAGATGGAGACAGAAACAGAAAATAAAATTGGACATTCCAGTATTCTCCATAAAATCACACCAATTTCAATGTGGAATTCATGACAGCTGGATGAAAGCAAGATTGCCTTCACACACTGTTTATGTATTAAAAAAAAAATAATAATAGATATCTGAAAGGGAAAACACAGAGAGACAGCAGTGACAGCAGGAAGTAAATAATAATCCTGTATGCTTGTGTATGTGGATTCATTTTCTATAACATGGTATCAGCTACAAGGCAAATCACAAGTATATATATATATATATATATATATATATATATATATATATATATATATATATATATATATATATATATATATATATATATATATATATAAAACTGCACTCACTCTACTAAGTTGTGATTTCTATAGAACCAGGTCATTCACAGGGACCTGTGTGGTAGATGCTTTTTAAATAATTATTTATGTAACAACTAATATGTACTACATATAACCAGATCTACACATTTATGGAAGAAGACTTCAGTCAGTTTTAGTGTGCAGAGATAGAAGTGCTTCTTTGGCTATTCTCTGCTGCAGAAAGACTTCAGGACAGGGAACTTTGTGGTTTCACAGTTATGTGAGACAAGCTGCATTTTGCGGTCTTATTAAATTAGAGAAATAACACCTACAACACAAGTGATAAAAGAAACTATCTGGTTTAACAGACACTCCACAACACAACATACAGCTACGAGCTGCTAAAAAGCAGGACAAGCCGTTCCCTAATGAATTAAAAAATGGCATTGTTGGTGAATTGCTGTGGTATAAGCCCAGGATCACGTTAGCAAGCAACAGGTCACCATTTATTTTCTAAGTACAAATATAATTTAAACTGCAAGCAACAAAAGGCTTGTGTAGCAAGCGACATCTGAGTTGAGACCTTCTCAAAATTGTGCACATTAAGGATGACAAGCTGGAAATCTAAACAACTTGCTTGGCTGTGACGTGGGACGATGTTTTTCTTTTCAGACCCTCAATCTGATGGGTTGTTGTTTTTTCCTTTTTAGATCCCCAATCCCAACATCATTTTTTTCCTGCAATTAGATTCCATATACTGTTTGATACACAAAAAGAGAAGAAAATCTTATAACCATGGTTTCATCTAATTCTGTTATACGTGACCTCTGTTTACATGAGAACATAAGAAGGGGTGAAAAGGTCAATGGTGCCTCTGTTGAGTGTATTTAGCTAGTGCAATAAGCTAGGTTTGCCAACAAAAGTTATTGCTAGCAATGTAATTCACACAAGCCATTTCTACTCTGTTTGTGCTTTATTTCATTTGTGCTCAACTACAGCTGAGCTATTAATAGCTATATGTTAGCGATTACCGTTTCTCATTGCAGCTAGAAAAATAAGGGAAAAAATGGGACAGTACATAATCATAATGTAACATGATCCTACACATCCACAAGAGACAAACTACAAGCAACATCTGTGACTTGTTTGCTTGCCTGGCAATCTCTTGCTAGAGTAAATGTAAAGGGGAAAAAAATGTAAAGGAAAACTTTTAACTTGATCACTTGTATTTTCATTTCAATAAGCAGACACACAATTTAAAATCTCATCCACACAAAGTCCTTGTTGGTTTGGGACGCATTTTAAAGATGAGATTAGGGGACACGATATGCTGGAGTGCTGAGGACACCAGTCACAATTCTCAGCCAAATGCTTTAGCACCTACTTACTAATCCAAAAAGAGCAGGTCATGAGGCGTATCAAAGACGTTGAGGGAATTAGTGAAGGCAGGCTGCTGATTTATTTCAGACTGATTTAACAAATTAACAGACCTAAGACTTGCTCTGCCCTCATCGCTGCCAAACAGAACTGCTCCTGATGGCGTGGGGGGGTTGTTGACTCACCTGAAAAATGTCACAAAGAACTGCACAAGGTCCATGATGCTGTTATGCTGCGAGAAGGCAATCTGTAAGGAGACAAAAAGAAAAGCTTCGTTTGGACATGTGTATGACTGAAAATATCTGCTCTAACACCAGAAACAATGTCATATGTGCATGAAGAAAACATTAAGACCTGATACAGTCTGAGCTCGAGATGTATTACACGTCTGGCATTAACAGCAATTCAACATCTTCCAACTGTATAACCCTCAGGTAGATTACCTATACGATGGAATTCCCTCCTGTGGGCTTGAGGTCTAGTGTATCACTGTTATACCAGGATCAGATTGAGAACAAGTGACACTACAAGATAAAAGCTTCTAATTCCACCTGTTTTAATAGGCCGCAGTGTGTCTGTTCATAGCTGGAAGGAAGCTTTAAAAATGACTGATGGCCTGGATTAGATTTCCATTGACTACAGAAGAGAGGAAGAATGTCCAAACCCCTTTAGCTAACTCAAGGTTAACGGCTGACAGTAACTGCCATGTTTGTGCAAAGCTGTTCGATCTTCCCCTGTGCAAGCATTTGGGGATTTGGGGTGAGATTCCTCGCTTGGTCAAACGAGACGGTTAAGATGTTGTACAGCACACGCCACCGCTATATCAACATTGAGCACAGCAGCGCCATTAATTCAGCATCACCACACTGACAAGCAAGATCTCAGAGAGAGCACTGGCACAGAATCCCATGAGGCAGAGGGCTAAATTGCCTGGGTAAATACCAAGCCAAAAGAAAAAAAAAACAAACAAACAAAAAAAAAAAAATGGATTCACGTTCCAAATATAAGTCACCCTGAGCTAGTAGATGAATAATGTAACTCTAGTGCTACGAGCAAGCCTTTAAAAGAGCTCATTGGTTTCATTAGGCACTTGGCCCAGTCACAGATCCAGTGGGAATGCCGAGGAAAGTTAACACTCCATTAGGGCCGAACCATCTATAGAGCAAACTGATTTCGGACAAGAGTGGCCAAATTAGAAAAAGGGTAGTTATATGCTGCAGCCGGCTGCTGTACCTTTGGGACAGTTATCCGGCAGATGTGACTGGGTAGTGGAAGCAGGGTACGCTTGTTTGATAATGCACCTGCTGCAAGAAAGGTCAGATAGAAATGCCTCTGGGAGAAATGGTCAAGTCAGTGCTATAACACAAACACTAACATACATCCTATCTGAAAGAGATAACACTGATTCCACTGGATATTGTGTCCACACTGAGCTCAGGGAATATGCTCCAATTTGGAATCTGAAGGGTTAAAGCATCAAGCAGTGATGCCAGGAAGCATCTGATTTTAACACAATGTGTGTAAAGTAAATCAGAAGTGCAATTTAACCATATGACTGGTAAGCAAGGTACGCAAAAAAAGGGCTTAGACACAAATGTTCCTTAATAGAAATCAATCCATCAATAATGATAATATTAAACATGTGGCAAAATTAATGAGAGCTTGAAATAATTCCACACGTCAAATTAATTTGTCATCACTACAGAGAAAAGCCAAAGCGGTTTCAATTAAAAAAAAAAAAAGAGAGAGTTTGAGGTTGAGCTGCACAACATAAATTACATAAGCAGTTAAAAATACCAAAGGTATAACCAAGGTCTTGAGGGCCCTAAAAAGTCTGGCATAGTCGAAATAAGGCAAGAACGTGACACATGACCACACACACACACACACACACACACACACACACACACACACACACACACACACACACACACAGAGGAAGAGAATGCTGACAACAGCCCAGAAAAACCTAAAGATTTTTTGCAGTCCAGATTATTTCTGGAGCTGGTGCTATTTTGGGACTACTACACCACACTCTTGTGGAGACTGATGGCAGCATAAATGACACTACTGGATACTGTGGTTCACAACCTGGTTGCTTCTATGAGGAGCTTCACACTAGGCCATAAGTGAATCTTCAAACTCAACAACACAGATCCAACAGTGAAAGGTTTCACCCTTTTGCGCTGTGCTTTCTCACAAGAGCTTTCACCTGCTGCCTGTGCAGCGTGAACCTCCAGTACAAGCAACAATACAAACCACCTGAAAGGGAAAACTGAAAGATGTTTTATTTTATATACAGAAATAATCACATGGTAACCAAACACAGCGTGTTACTGAAGACGTGCACGCATCAAGGCACATGCACACCGATGAGCTTATCTAAACACTCACATCTACTGCAACGGTCAGGTTTTCTCATCAGTTTCACAGCTGGATTCTGATTATTCACAGTTAAAACAGTCATAACCAGTGAGTGCTTCTTGGAATGACAAAACATTCAATTGGAATCAGAGAGAGAGAGAGAGAGAGAGAGAGAGAGAGAGAGAGAGAGAGAGAGAGAGAGAGAGACCACAGGCTGACCTCATCTCAGTAGAATGAGCTGCTCTGAGCAGTAAGCTGTGGCTACTGTGTACTGTGCAGCAATGCTCCATCAGATTGGGTTTCCCACACAATCACATTACTCTACCTCTTTACATTCCGTCCCACGTTTTTACAGAATTAGGTTCTCATGTGTAAGCTCTTGCGCTTGTATCCGCGATCTCAATTTCCCCCGTCAGCTACCAAACGTCGATTGGACAACGTAATCATAAGCACGAGCACAGAACCTGCTCACACACGGGCAGTTTGATTTAACAATGACCAGAAAGACACGCCAGCTTTAAGCAAATCTCACTAGGAGTGAATGAACGCATCTCAGAGGAGATGGAAATCAAAAAATCATTCATAAATAAATGAACTTCATTGAAGAAACTTCTCACGTGAGCTCAAGATATAGAATCATGAATGTAGATCAATATTTTGTAGAGATATTCCTAGCTATATTGATGTGCAGAAAATGTCACTAGCTTTAAAGAAGACATCTTACAAGCAGTAATAACAAGAGAAACATTATCTTCCTGTAGCACACCGTACTTGACCAAGTGACATTTTAAAATACCACTCGATTACGCACTAAAAATAATCTCCACTGATCAGTTTGATGCATGAGGAATATGCAAACTGTCTTATGCAAAGACTATGCTGTATTAACACCTTGTGCATATACAGATACATACAATGGATAGCAGAATTTTGTGATATAAAAAAATGAACCCAACATAAATTATGTCAAAACTTTTCCACCCACAGTGTCAAAAAAAATTAAGGAAGGGAAAAAATGGGGGGGGGGATTGATTGCATAAGTTTGTACACCCCTTTATAACTGCGGATATGGCTGTGTTCATAATGAACCAATCAAATTCAGTCTCATGTTTATGATGAGGGATGTTGTAGCTTAGTGGTTAAGGAAGGTCGGAAGGTTGTAATTTCAAATCCCAGGTCCACCAAGCTGCCACTGCTGGGCCCCTGAGCAAGGCCCTTAACCCTCAACTGCTCAGTTGTATAAAATGAGATAAATTGTAAGTCGCTCTGGATGAGAACGTAGGCAATATGCCAGAAATGTAAATTTAGAAATGTAATGATCATACAGCTATCAATGATTTTGATTAACTCCAAATTATAATCAGCTGTTTCTGTAAAGATTTCTTCACATTTTCTTAGTCCACAAAGAGCTTACTGAGCATGCATGGTACAATATATCACTTGTCGATGTGTATCGATCAGGAGAGGGGTGTAGAGAAACTGGAGCACTAGGGTGAAATCACCAAGAACAGGACGCTTCTACCAAATGTATAGACAGGACAAAAACTTACCAGGGAGGCTGTTAAGAGACCTACAGCAACATTAAATGAGCTGCAGAAAAATTTGACAAGTACTGTTTACTTGTGACAATAATCTCTCATATTCTTCAGAGGTCTGGGCTATGGAAGAGGGTGGCTGGACAGAAGGCCTTTCTCACAAAAAACATCCTAAAAGTGTTATGGTCTGAGGAGAACAATTCCAAAGGGAATGTTTGGTGAAAAAAAAGCCAACGCTGCATCGTGCGTTACAGCTGCTTTTCTTCAGCCAGAACTGGAGCTTTTATCAAGTTGGAGGGAATCATGAATACAAATACCAGCTGATTTTAGTGCAAAACCTTTCAGTGCATATATCCAAACCAACAAAGGAATGGCTTAACCAAAAGAAGATCAATATTTTTGAATGAGCTAGCCCGAGCTCAGTCCTGAATCGAGCTAAAAATCTGTGGGGATGACCTGAAGCTGTCTGTGGACAAGAGACGCCCTTTAAGGAAATATTCTTTTTGGCTAAGAGCCCATCAGCATGCAACAACTTGACTTGGCAATGAGTCGTGTAATAAAATCAAAATGTGCTTCAACAAAGTTTTAGTTTGGTGAGCCCACTTAACTAGGTTTCTCCCTTAAGATTTAGGGGGAAGAATGCGATGCACTATTGACAAAATGCATTCCCCCAGCAATTTTTATCCAGATTTAGTCATGGCCTATACCCTCCCATCAGGCAGCTCAACAACTCAACACCTACCAAAAAGGGGGCACGAGGCTATCACATGCCTCCTCTGATGAAGCATGATTTCAGGCTGCTGCTCAGGCAACGTTACGTGGTGGCATAAAACCGCCGCCCATGATTGGATAGTGTCACTGTGATTGATAGGGGAAAGAGAGTACACACACACACACACACACACACACACCTGCTGTCTTGGGCTCTCAGAAAAGGATGGCTGTGGCATCATCAGCATTCAAACTTGCATTCATCAGGTGATAAGGCAAACACTTTCTGTTGTGCTGTTCAGTAGCCCAAAATGCATCCTTATTTACAGGAGCAGTTTGGAGCAGAAAATGGCATACGTAAATACAGGTCACTATAGGTCAACAATCTTGATATTCTAGAGATGTTAACACAACAGCAAGAAATGCATAAAAATGTGCCTTAATGATTGTTTAAAAATGAAACCCAATTCTTCAAATTCTTCATAAACTAAAAGTTGGAGAAACTTGCTTAAAACATTTTGATTATGGTATTTAAAAAAAACATCATAAAATACCTCAATATGTGGGGGGGCAAGAGCATTCAAAATACAAGATACAACCAGAACTGTAGTGATGTCCCATGCCTCACTGTGACGATGTAGGATGTGTTGCTGTACAGTTTTAATTCACCACAGTCTGAGCCAGAGCTGCTCGTCATATATCCTGCTAACAGCGGCAGCTTATGTTCCCATAAAAAATCTCAAAACATGTACTGCACTGAGGTGTGTAGAACTGAACAGAAGATCCCAGATTTGTTTAAATGAACGTTCAGACCCATAATCTTTGATTAATAATAAAAACACACAGGAGCCACCCGGCAGTGATACTCTGGGTTAGAGCCTGTTTGTATAACATGCCTGACTGAAGCTTACTCACTGCAGGGGAACTCTGTTAAGGCCACAGTGCCAGATCTGATCTACATCTGTTCCACTTGGCCAAGCTCTGACCACAGTCCCGAGGAGCTCGAACCTCCACATGCCCTACTATTACCTAGAGCTGATGCCAGGCAGCCTGAGGCTCTACAGTCAGCCCTACATGGGTATTAAAGTGAAAGATGGAGAGAAGAGCAGGCTCCAGCGTGGTCATTCCCCTTAGGGTTCTAGCACTGGGCACAACTCTGAGTTCTGCTCCAGTCAATACACACACACACACACACACACACACACACACACACTACGCTACAGTGCTTTTTATTATTTACAACACAGAAAGAGATTTTCTGAAAGCTGCTTGTCCTGGTTTGAAACAAGGGTCTTCAAAATAAAAGAACCTAACTTCTGCACTTAAGCTAAGAACAAGAGCAATGTACAAAAAAAACCTTTAGTCTGAATAGTGTGTTTTTATATAGACGAGTTTTTAGTAGTATCTGTCAACTGTCAAAAGTAGCGAAAGATGGAAAAACTTCCTGCAATTGATGCATAATGCAGAGCTGATTAAGACATGTTACCCATTAAGATATCAAGATCAAGATATGTTACCCATTCTGTTAATTACAGATTTAATTAGTAACCAAATAACATGCAAACAACTTAATTCCTCCTGACAAACAAACAAACAAACAAACTGCTTCTCATCCCAGTCTGATCATAAACCCAAATCTGCTCTTCACACTGTCCTTTATATCTAGCAGCTCAGCTACACATTTTGTATTTGGGTCCAGTGGGGCTTTCATGATTCAACAGAGCTTTTCAATCAGATGTCAGTACTTAATCAGACTTAAGTCTTAAACACACCCTGTGGTAAATATGGAGCAGCTGCAACTGGATGCGTTTATGGGAACTGACATTAAATCTGATATCACTGTAACTGTACATCATCAAATACTGATTATTATTATTTCACAAAAATATATTCACCTTATCGGATGTGACTTGATTAACTGTGTTTGTAATAATTATTATAATTATTATTAGCCTCAAATCTTTGGAATACCAACACCAAGGACTTTCATGACTGTATTTCCTTCCCCGAACTTAAAAGATCTTAAACACAACGTATAACTATATACCTCAACATATTTCCATTTCGTTTTCCTCCCATCACCTGACAGATATGTGTTTAAGAGCCACTATATAAATAATAATGAATAGTATGCATTATTACTATTATTATGAGGATGATATATTATGTAAAAGGCGGCAAGGTGGCCTAGTGGTTAGCAAGTTCGCTTCACACCTCCAGCGTCCTGGGTTCGAGTCTCGCTCCCACTCACTGAGTGTGTGTGTGGAGTTTGCATGTTCTCCCCGTGCTTGGTGGGTTTCCTCCGGGTGCTCCTGTTTCCTCCCACGGTCCAAAGACATGCTTCTAGGCTGATTGGAGTCTCTAAATTGCCTGTACTGTGTGTGTGTGTGTGCTCTGCGATGGGTTGGCACTCTGTTCAGGCTCCCCGTGACCCGATAAGCGGTGCAGACAATGGAATGGAATATTATGTAAAGCCTATTTTCATAGCTTTACAGCGACGCATCATACCCTTATGATTACAATTTATTCCCCAGTCCTCCCTGAAAGTATCAGAACTTCAAGGTCAGTTGTTTTTGCTAAACAGTGAAGACATTTGGGGTTTTTGATCACAAGATGAATACAAAACCATAGATCAGAATTTTGGCTTCCATTTCATTTACATCTATATGTGTTAAAACAGCTTAGAACATAGCACCTTTCAAGGGTTCCAAAAGTACTTGAACAGATAATATAATAATTAATATTTTATATTTTTCTTTTGCGATGCTTTTACAGGATTGTGCTGCAGCCTCTTTCATGTTTGTTTGTTTTGGGGTGTTTACTTTTCAGGGAGTAAAATGCTGCTCAATTGGGTCTGGTAAATGCTCAGAAAAGGTCTGGTAATTGACTTGGCCAGTCTAAAACCTTGCACTTATTTGCAGTGATGATGCCCTTTGTTGTGTTTTGGGTCATTGTCTTGCTAGATGATAAAGTTCCTCCCAATTAGATTGGATGCATGTCTCTGGAAATATTTCTGTACACTGAATTCATTCCGCTGTTACTATCATGAGTTACATCCTCAATAAAGATTAGATCAATAAAGATTTTTTTCCCAGCTATCACAATGCTTGTCATCAACTGCTGTTGTTTCCTTAGCTGACCTGTTTGATGTCCGGTTGTTAGTAGACTAATGGACTAGTGGTTTCTATCTATTTAAGGACAGACCAGATAGTTGTATTGGCTATACTCAATGCTTGTGCAATGTCTCTGATCGATTTTCCCTCTTTTCTAAGCTTCAAGAAATGACTTGCTTTTCTCCCATAAGCAGGGTTCAAACCGGGAGATGACATTCAGAGCTAGTAATTATTTAAACAATCAATCTAACAGGTCACGTCTGCACAAGAAGAAACACCCATCAGACACGTGTTCCAATATTTTTTGATCATTTGAAAATGTGTGAGTTCAAACAAAAGGTGCCAAGTTGTTGAACACGTGTAGATGTTAGATCAGAATTTCAGCTTTCATTTCCTGATATTATCGTCTCATATTCATCTTTTGATCTCAAACTCAGTGTCTTTCAGTGTATAGCAAAGACAAGGAATTGGTCCTGCTGTTCTAGTACAGAGGAGAGGGCTGAGGATGAGATGAATTGTTTTCAAATATCTTGGACTGTACAAATAAGTCCAAAGTCTCACTTAGTGCAGTCAAGATCTTGTCCCTTTTTCTTCACCTGCTCTGACAGCAGACACAAAACACTTGCTTTAAGCATGCTTGCTGCCTGTGATGAAAACAGCATCCATGTTCTACACATGTTCTTTGTTTGAATATGTCTGTAATACAGACAGCAAACATGCTTCATAAAAGAGAGTAACGTACATCGTTCTGAATTCAACTTTAACGTTTCTTAGCAAGATCATCTGTCTTTAGGCATCACTCACTCTGAAACTGTCATTACACAGCAGTCATCTAAGCATCTGGTGGTGTGATGCATTCCCACATGAGAGCCATTTCAATTTTATGCATCATAAGACTAAGGAATGAATATTGTGGGAAACCGCGGCAAAACTGTCCCAGCGCACATCTCAATAATTGATTCCAACATTATAAAGCCATGGATCTTTTTAAAAGTGTTTCATTTTGTCTAAGTGCATTTTAGACTTGGTGATCAATATGATTTCCGATCCACAGGAGAAAACGAACGCTGGCTTTCCACTCTGTCTGACACTTGACATGGGTGAGCTAATTCAGCAGAGCAGTAATGGGAATTCTTATACAAAAGAGATCCCTGTGCATCATCCGTCACGCTTTAAAGCAAGCATGTAAGACACAACAGACTTTGGAATCTATATCCACATGAATGACCCATACCTGTATTTTAATAGGCCAGGAGAAGTTGCTGACGTAGACGTAGAAGGTGATGTTGGGATTGCTGCGAAAGCTGAACTTCTCACAAGAGAAGCTGTCTCTGTGCTCTTTAATGTTGGTCTTGGACACAATCGGGACTTCTTCTCCAGAGATGGTACCTGCTGTTGGGCGAAAACGTTCAGGTGAAAAATATATTACTTTAAGGCAAAACACCATAATGCAAATAATGCATGTCATTAAAATGGAAGACAAAGAGAAAGATCATGCCGAATCTACAATAAACAATAGCACGGTTGCATCAATAACGATACTGATATATCAGTCTGATATCGTCCTCATTTACTCATAAAAAATCTGCAGATACAACCATCCAGTAATCACGTGTTACTATATGACGTAAGCCTAGTGCTTGCTGTCACTCTAATGAACAGACAACATAAAGTGACATCATATTTCAATCTTCATGACAGAAAACAAAGCACTATGTGAAAAAACATGCTGTGGCCAAAGGTTTGTGGACTTCTGACCATCACACTTATATGCGCTTGATGAACATTCCATTTCAAATTTAGTCCTTCTTTGCTGTTAAAATAACCTCCACTCTTCTGGGAAGGCTTTCCACTAGATTTTCAAGCCTGGCTGTGAGGATTTGTCCATTCCACCACAAGAGCATTAGTAAGATCAGGTCAGGTGCTGAGTCCTGGAGTGTAGTCAGTGTTCCAGTGCATTTTAGGTGTTAAGGTGAGCTGAGGTCAGGGCTCTGTGCAAGCCACTTAAGATCTTCCAATCCAGCCTTGACAAACCATGTGTTCATGGAGTTCCCTTTGTGCACAGGGACACCGTGTCATGTTGGAACATGTTTGGGCCTTTTAGTTGCAGTTAAGCGAAATTGTACAGCTACAACCTACAAAGATATTCTACACACTTGTGTGTCTTTAACTTTGTGGAAGCAGTTTGGGGTGTGATGTTCAAGTGTCCACAAATGTTTGGCCAATATAGTGTATGAAGGTGAGGGCATTTTCTACAACATTTTCCAACAATAAAAGAAGGAATAAAATAAACCTTATTAAAAAACACTTTTCTGACTTACTTTTCCACTGCAAATCTACTTGATACAAGGTAATCAATATAGGTAGGCAATGCAGCGTCTTTAAAATCAACTAGCTATTGTTATAAAGTGTGTGAACCATGAACTATGGAAACAAACAGAGCTAAATAAAAATGGTATTACTGATATTGAAGAGAGTACTCTACTTATTATTGAAGTGCTCATGCTCAGTGTATTTGTGTGGGATTACTGTACCTCCAAATGTACATTAGAAGCGTGAATACACACGGGTAATGAATTAAAGATAATTAGAATAATGTTCACCAACAACTAGCTGCCGTAACGGCTACAATGCCCCTCAGCATTCAGTATTCCAGGCAGAAGCTTTATCATTAAGTTATATTATGTCTTCAGAATTAATGGCTTGCATTATGATTACCACAAACCTTTTCTTACTACTCTCATTCTCTCGCGCTAATTTCACAAAGGAAAACTAAAATTGAAAGTTGTTTTGTTTTTTTAGTAATGTGTTTTAAGGGATCTTTAGGAAAGTCTTCATATTATCACCCATCTGATCAAATTTCTGTACATTTTCAAGACAAGAAGTGAAGTGAATAGGATGCATTCTGCCGTCTCGCAGCACAACAAACTGAGATCTTATTAAAGTGAATCTACTTGAACAAACCCAGTGTGAAGCATTTACTCTCACACCCACTCTCAAAACACAGATGAGGAATTTTAAGGGGGAAAAAAGGAAAAGAACATGGTGTATTTAGAAAGGTGTTGGGCCAGAAAAGGTGCAACGTGCTTGTTATAGATCCTACAAATCTCAGAAACTGTACCTAAGGGATTAACAGCATTCTTCCAAAATATACTGCCACAACTGGTGATGGTTAGAGTGCTGGTTTTTTTCCAACTGATATATACACCGATCAGCCATAACATTATGAGCACTGAGAGGTGAAGTGAATAACACTGATGATCTCCTCGTCATGGCACCTGTTAGTGGGTGGGATATATTAGGGAGCAAGTGAACATTGTGTCCTCAAAGTTGATGTGTTAGAGGCAGGAAAAAATAGGCAAGCGTAAGGATTTGAGCGAGTTTGACAAGGGCCAAATCGTGATGTCTAGACGACTGGATCAGAACATCTGATTTGATGGTGGTGACCTGGCGACAGGGTCATGGGCGGCCAAGGCTCGTTGGAGTGAAGGCCAGCCCGTGTGATCCGATCCAACAGATGAGCTACTGTTGCTCAAATCGCTGAAGAAGTTAATGCTGATTCGGATAGAAAAGTGTCGAAATACACAGTGCATGACGAGTCAGGGCTGTTTAGGCAGCAAAAGGGGGATCAACACAATATTAAGCATGTGGTCATAATGTTATGCCTGATCGGTGTAATTCAGTGACCTCATATCTGCAATGTACAACCACCAGGCAAGGAGGTCAGCCTTCATCCTTGCACATAGTAGGAGCACAGCCACTTGGGGGCAGTGTAACATGAACCAAACAACGTGCAGAAACAGGAAGGTGCTAGCGAAAACAAAAGTTTGAAAATGAGATGTTTTTCATTTTAGAAAACATCAAGAGAACACGGAATGTAAATAAATCTATTATACAACGAGTGTGCTGCAAGAATGATGCAAACTGATCAACTCTCATGCTGTTCATTGAAAGAGTTTTGTCATAGACAAAATATTTTAGACAGCCTCAGAAAATAAGAGTGTGAATAAGTCTACACTGATATTTTTCAAAAAAGGTTTGACATTTCTGTCACATACTATTATATATAAGAGTTTTACCAGACGACACTTTCAGAAAGAGGTTGCAATAAGAAAAAAATTTATTGTTTAAAACTTTATTGCTTACTAGATGTATTTGGAACAGTATGTGGAAGGATTTCAGCAAACGCAACCGGACACAACTCTCTCAATCAATCGGCATTGACCTACAGGCTGCTTCACACACAGCGCTTCAGATACACACGACAATCAGTTAGCCTCTTGGACAAGAGCATCACCCATAAACACCCTCTTTGCACCGTCACTCTATAAGTGTTCAGTTGAACTCAGGTCTGGTAACTGTGAAGGATACAGAATATGAGTTACATTATTTTCATACTCATCAAAGCATTCAGTGAGCCCTTGTGCCTTGTGAATGGGGACCATGTGCCCATCTATCCATTTCTACCCACCAGGACAGAAATGTTTCTGCAATGGATAAAGCTAATGAGTCAGAATAACGTTGTACTGATTTGAAGTGACTCTTAGCTCTAAGGGACAAGTGGAGCCAAACCATGACAGCAAAACACCTCCAAATATAGTGCCAAATCTGTACCCATTCAACATAAATCATATTTTAACCTTTAAAAAACATTTTCCACTCGGAATAAAACAGATTAAGCAGACTAGAGGGAGAAAAAAAAACGTGTGTAAAGGTTTGTTCTATTTAGTAAAACTTTTGTCACGTTTCCTTATTTTTTCCCCACTCGGTCCACACTTTAAAGCCCTGCACATCACATTTCTAAACCATCAATATGAAACAAAGCCCTTAAAATGACAAGGCGAGAGCTGCTCTGTGGGATTGGTTATCTTAATTGAAATCATTCCGTGCTCCTGAAGACGTCTCAGTCCTCAGAATTCTGAGCTGTGGGCTAGACTATTGTCAAAAGCCCTGCCCAGGGGAAAGTATCTTTAAACATGGAGCACATGCTCTAGAAATTAATGGCTGAGCTAGGAAAGTTCAAGGGGGAGAAGGACAAATCTGTTTAACAGCAGAGAAAATGTCAAAGTCACAGCACGCAGTGTCTGGTGACTTTTTGAATTGTGAATTGATGGAGATTGCAAAATAAATAACAGAAGCAAACATAATGGCACACAACACTTACTGCACACAAACAGATATGACAAAGACAAATTGCCTTACAAAAGGAATTGGAGAGAAAGGTAGAAACTCAAACACGTCAGAAATGTAGCTTTATTACCTGTGGATCCAACAGACCAAGTGATGTTGAGGTTGAAGTTGTTGGATGCGTTGATGGACATGTCCAAATTTTTATTGGTCTTAAAGAGAAGATAAATGAAGCATTAAATCTCCAAGCTCAGCAAAGTCTATAAAAACTTACACCTGCATTTCATTCATGTACATGTAAAGGTCTGGAAAAAACAAGAGTTCACTGTGCTCGAATCCTAGTCAGAAAGTTTTGGCAAGTTTGTCTGTGTCATACTTCGACGTGTCAACTAGAACAAATGTTTTTATTTGCGGTTTGATCTTGCCTAGGCTGTCTCCTGATAAGATCCTGCTCAGTACAGTCAGTCTGCCATAACCAAGAGCGATTGCTTCATAGACAATGTTGTGATTTGATCAAAATACTGAAGAGCTACATTTCACAGCACAATGGTCATGAGTCTAATCAGTTCAGTTTGTAATTAGATATCGTCTGTCAAAGCGTCTGTGACACTCCTCTGCCACAGTCTGGAAAGAACAAGCAGTTTTCTTCCTTTTCATATTGGTTGGTGTTAAACGTTCACTAGTGGTTGGGATATTTCAGTTCAGGAAAGCTCTTATTTTCAGAACTTCAGAAAGTAAAAGTCAAAGTTTTAGCATGTAAAGGATTTTTTCCAGGCCACCACATACTGTATATTTCAAAGCATGATCAAATCTCTTTTAACTAAAGAAATCATCAAACACAAAACATTATTGGGGGGAAAATTCATTCTTCATGTGCTCTTTGGATTTTTAATGGCCTCATCTTACAAAAGCTTATCAAATGAAAACTCAATATTATGTAAGAAACAACGTCTCAGTGATTTTTTACCTACCACAACATATCCCAAAGTCTTTCATTCTTCTTATTCCAGACGATTTGCCAATTTTTCTTTATGAATGATCAACACATTGTGCTAAATGTTGTTGTTTAAATATTTAGTCTTGTACTTAATATCATAAAACATATGAACAAGTGCATTAAATAAAACGATAACACTTTTCTTTTGATGACGCGTCCGCCATTCAACTCCCTGTGTATAAGCTATTATATCATCAAAGAAATCAGTGCGTATTAGAATGTAAACCTACAGCTCATCTTACAGCCAGAACTACTGTAGTTGTGTGACTAAACAAAATTAATGCACAATGATAAAAAAATAAATGTAAAGAATTATAAAAAATAAAAATAAAATTAATCAATAGCTGACCAATCAAATTTTAAATTTTATGGATGCTATAAAGGATAAAACTTTGGAACAGTATTATTATTATTATTATTATTATTTGTAAGAATGTAAACCAAAGACTCAGACAAATGCAGTATTGTGTAGTGTGGAAGGTGAGTGGAGAATGACCGACCTGTTCTGGAGTGGCCATGAAGTTAATGGCAGTGTAATATTGGTCATCCTCTTGAAGCAGACTGAAGGTGAACTGGTAGTCAATCAGAAGGTTGTCTGTTCAAAACATCCAAAAGGCATTACAGTTAAAGCTTTTACATCAGAGGCTAGTGCAACACAGCATATCAATTATTAAAGGCTGCAGAAATATGATTCATTAATTCAGGTACATGCTTGAACTAACATTTAGAAAATAGTTCACCTTAGGGATGCAAGTCATGAAATATGAAACATGAGGCATTATGCAAAAGTGTTGCTACTTTAAAGTGCTAAATGAGTCATCAGTCACCTGTAGCTGTTCCATGACTAAATGCATCACCAATTTCCTTCTGATTACAGTGACTTTTTACAGAGACGTTTATGGTCTGTGACGTCTTCATACATGCACCATTATACAACACCATAACCTCTTACAGACACCACAACAAGCACAGATAATCCTATTTATAACACAATGCTCTCAGTCTTTGTAGCTGTTCACAGCACTGCTATGACAGGCAATGGCCATTGCTTTATTGTGAGACAGAGCACATCGTCTTTACAAGAGCCTGTCAGGACTGCTGCTGTGACTCGGCTAGTAATGAGTAATTACCTGTCCAATAAACAGAAGGACACACGGACACGCCATTAACAGACTGTTGTGAGGGGAATAATCGAGGTGTGTGCTGTCGAGCTTAAAAACAGGTCTCACATAATTTGCAGAAAATAGATGTCGATTTTACATTATGCAAAATGAGGTCCTGGCACTAGTCTAGAAACTGTATTTTATACAACAAAATACCACAAAACTAGAAATTATCACTTTTTCCAGTGTAGACACAAGAAGTCAGTCACTTTTGTTCAATTGTGTTATGTGGAGGAAATGTTTTAAGTCTGTATGAGAAATTTAAAAGAGGATTTTACAAGGCATTATATGAGAGCTGTTAATATATTAGCAAAGAAAAATCTTTCATTAAAGCACTTTAACTGTTTTCTATCAGCACACAATGCAGCACAAAATACCATTATGGTCAAAAGTATGTGAACACCTGACTATCACACCCTTGTGCTTGTTGTTCGTCTCACTCCAAAACCAGCATCATTAATATGATGTTGGACCCCCATTACATTTAAAATATCCTCCACTCTTCTGAGAAGGCTTTTTACTTGAATAAAGAGTGAAGCTGTGGAGAATTAAGAGAGGTATTGAGGTTAGGCACTGATGTTGGGTGTCTGGGGTTCAGTTGACATTCCAGTTTATCCCAAAGGTGTTCAGTGGGGTTAGGGTCAGGGCTCTGTACAGGAAATTCTCCCAGTCCAACCTTGCACACCAAGTGTTCACAGAGCTGGCTTTGTGCACAGGGGCATTGCCAAACTGGAACAGGTTTGGGCCTTTTAGCTCCAGCTAAAGGAAATTGCAAAGCTACAACATACAGAGACATTCTAGACAATTTTGTTCCTCCAACTTTGTGGTGACAGTTTGAGGAAGACCCACATATGGATGTGAAGGTCAGGTGTCCACATACATTTGGCTATATAGTGCATGTTTTCACCTTCTGACCCAGTGTCCACTCAGCTCAATGAAGCCACTCTGAACCTCAGAGGTCTACAGATTGGCCTGTATGGATTTTTTTCTGCAGGGGCAGACAGAGTTATACCATATCCTATTGACATTCATGGAGTTTTCCACAGTGGGGGATGTTAAGCAAACAGTCCAATTAGTGATCCAGTTCCTGTGCCGTAGGACACTGGGACGATTCATGTTGTTTTCCAACTAAGATATTACAGCTTTCTGTGACCATTTTATAAAATCAAGGCAAAAATAAAGTGATAAAGAGAGTGAGGAGTTCCTGCTAGCACTACCGCCAACCTTCTACACCCTTCCCAGATCGTAATTAGCCACTTTAATCACTTCCATCAAACGTCACAGTTTCACAACTCCTTCACAATATGAGGGAACTGAGTACACATGGACACATTAGCACTCTTCTCTAATCAGAGAAACAGAAGCTGTCGCTCAATGCCTATACACTCCATCTAAAAGATATACTTGGAGTGGAGCGGCGACTGAGTGATTGATAAATTGACGGGTTTGTTTAATGCGTACTGGCGATAGCTTAGGGATAATGCTGGCAGCTTTTGCAGACTGAGTGAAATCTGATGTCCTAAATGCTCCTGACTGCATTAAGGCTGGATGAGCTGTGGTGACGGCTGATAGAGAATGCAAAAAGCATACGTGTGTCTAATGTCGCACCGCAACACTGCCACCTAGTGCTACACCATTGTACTTCTCACATACAGATCATGCACAGCTTGTGTACACACACACAATCATCATACATCCTGTGAGATGTACACTGAGTAACAGTCAGCACCCCTACCTACGCTTCCTGTTCTCTCAGAGGATGGATGGAGAGAGATTTTATTCCACACTTTTAGTCATGTTCTTCCACTGTTACAATCAAAATGAAGCCTGATAATATTCTCCTTCTTATTTTAACATGTACTCATTTGAAATACAATAGTGTGATACAATCTCTGAGACCAATCTGGATCGCTTTTACAACATCTTGTAAGGTAACTGATCTGTACTGTGTGCCTTAATCAGAGACTTGAAATTGTAATGGAGTGAAATAATGATTACTCACTGCACTTAAATGCCATACTTACAGTAACAGGTTCCTCTCAAAGGGTTGCCAAGGTAACGATTCTCTGAATCACATCTGCAAAAGAAGTTTAACCGAATCATTAAAATGACAAGATGATAGACTTTATACAGAATGTGCTTAATGAACCAAAGCTTTAGAGAGTACTTGTGATGACTAGTTCACATCGGATGTACGTGACAGCCTGGGGAAATCCCTCACATGACCACATTTTGACATTGTCTACCATATACAAATAAAATAACTACAGCTTGTACTGAATAATACTTAATACAGATTCTCTTTTGGGCAAAGAGACCAGGTTTGGAATGAACATAAATCAACATCTCAGCACTATTTATACATTCAAATAGATATATTATTGGAAGGAAAAACTTAATAACGGCCAAAACCAACCAAATATGTTTGGCCGTTTTCCAGAAATGAGATGAAATCTCAAAGTTTTCCCAGATCACACATATCTCAAAAATATTCATTCAAGGGCCATCACAGCATCACAGTTCTCAACAAATGGCTGACTGAATCAGGTGTGTGAGAAGAGCCATACCCCAACACTGGTCACAAACTTTGTAATGGATTGACATTTTAGATTACCTATAAATATGGTAAAAATGACCACATTCGTCCCAAATATGTTAGCTTTAACATGAACAACAAAGTATTATTTATTAATCAACATGCAAACACGCATCATTTGAGCTAGGTCTTGTCACAGGATGTCACTGTATGAAAGTGTGTGTGTCTAGCCCATTATACACAACAATCCACTGGTTTGTTCCATTATTTTGTGCGAGACAGAAAATGAACCTGAAGATTCCTCAATCCTACTCTAAAACTCAAACAATTAACACCAATTTGCCTACAGAGCTCTTTCTCACTCTCAATCTAAGCAAATTACACATTCTTTTGCTCTAGCAAGCAACAAAGCAGAAGACGAATTAAAGTCGGCAGCCTCTGATGATCAAAGTTTCACTCCGCGCAATCACTTTCCTCGCTCTCACGGTCTTTCAGTCCAGGTATCTGCGAGCAGATGGAGCCTAATTCACTTTGCTTTATTTGCCTGTGAACGCTGTCCCAAGTGCGGTCTCATTTAGCACTTAAACGTTATGGTCAACCTCAGTGGTAATTATACTTATATTAAACTGCATAGTAACGTGAGAAAATGGAGTCATTATCTTGCATTGTGTTGTGTTCTCACTTCAAATATTTTAGTGTTTGCTTGTACTTAATTGTGTGGGACGTCAGGCTTAGACTGGCGAAGATTAAAGCTGGTTCAAATTGATGAAAATTACAGAGTAATGCACCATGGCTAGGAGTAATAAGGTCATAAATTTTCAACAACACAGTAAGTCAACCATAATATGAACATTTACAAAGTAATGATACTAAGATTTCATAAGTTCTCCAACAGCTCAACACTGATTACACGATTAACAATCAATCCTTAAGCACAAACATTATATAACAATTAAACCACTAATTAAAACCATCCATTCTGTAGCATGCTTATTTTTACAGCAGAAATAAACTGTCACGAAGGGAATCATTCTTCCTTTTAGGGAAGGGAGAGAAATAAGGAATAGAACAACAGGAAGGAAGGACAGAAAATAAAGGAAGAAAAAAAGGACAATAGAAGGACATAAGAGAAAAAGGGAAGGCATTGAAAGAATGTGTGAGAACAAACAAAAGAAGAGAAGAGCAGAAGAGAAGTAGGAACGGACGGATGAACGAGAAGGATGGAAGAGAAGTACGTAAGATAAGAACGGAAGGACCAAAAAGAAGGAAGTACAGTAGAAAACGATAGAAGAGAAGGATGGACGAAAGAGAGGGACTGATGGAAGGGAAGTATAGAAGATGAGAAAGAATGGGTGGAAGAGAAGGAACTAAAGACAGAAGAGAAGACAAGAGTGGATGGAAGGATAGAAGGACAGATGTGAAAGAAAGACCAATGGGAGGAGAAGTCAGTAGAGAAGGACAGAAGAGAATCAAGGAAGAGAAGAAGGATGAGAGAAAGAAGGGATGCTAAAAAAAGGACAGAAGAGAATGCAGTCTAACACACACAAATTCCACTTTTACACATTATAGATATATATATACACACACACATACGTATACATATATATATATATATATATATATATTTTATACACACACACACACAGCATATTAATGTGCTATTATTACATTTTCTATAGAAATTTACTGTGACTCCTGCAGAATGTGTGTGTTGAATATGGGAGTACAAGACACACACACACACACACACACACACAGGAGTGCATTATGACTACTGCATCCAGGTCTGAGGACAAACAGCACTGCTGGCGGTTTTATAAAACCTGAACACATCATTCCCCTTGCCTTTCATCTGTGTGACATTTCAGAAATGATGCTACACTGGCATGCGTGCACACCCGCACACACACACACACAGAGAGACTGAAGCAATAAAACATAATGCACTCTACTTGCAGTATCTTAATTTAATCTGCACTAAGTGCACACCCACACAGTGAACATGCGCCAACACTATCTCAATGCATTGCTTTAATCTAATCCCCACTCAGGTCACACCTTTGCCTAAGACACAACAAACCGTACAGCAAGGGACTGTATTAGAGCATGATGAACTTTAAACAGAAATGATTTTCCTTTTGATTGTTTCCATTTCAGTAATTAAGAGGGACTCTTGAACCTGAGAGCACTGAGAGCAATCGCCTGGGAGCGATGCTACTGCAAATGGTAATTTCAAACACACGCACAATTCTGGCACTCACGCACAATTCGGGCACGCACAAAGGAACATCATCAAGTTTTAATTAAGTGGTTTAAACTCCATCTTGTAGCTGCAGCAGTGCGTATGCTTGATTACAAGACTTGTTGAGGGTGCTGGGTAATGGACTTTGGCTGTTCTGTATGATGGAGGAGGAGAGAGAGAGGAAATGGGGTAGAAAGCATTAAGCAAGAACATGCCTCCTTGCATCAGGTACACCTGCACACCTTACTGCAACTTCCATTCGCTGTATTAGAAGCCGTTAAGACTGCACTCTGGGCTCAGTGACGTTTAGGTCAGGAACATGTGCGTGTCACTGATACTCACAGGTTACACTGGTCTCCTTTAATTCCCTTGGTGGTGCAGAAACACTTCCCCGTCAGCACTTGGCACACATTGGCATGGCCATTACACTTACAGGCTGTAGAAGGAGAGAAAAAAAAAAAAGTATGAGAGACAGACAGACTGATAGAAAGAAAGAGGTACAGAGAGAGACAGAGCAACATTGAATGAGAGAGAGAGAGAGACAAAGAGAGACAGAGAGAGAGAGAGAGAGAAGAGAGAGAGAGAGAGAGAGAGAGAGACACAGACAGAGAAAGACATTGACAGAGAGAGAGAGACAGAGAGAGCGAGAGACACTGACAGACACACACAGTGAGAGAGAGAGAGAGAGAGAGAGAGAGAGAGAGAGAGAGAGAGACATTGACACAGAGAGAGAGAGAGAGAGAGAGAGACATTGACAGAGAGAGAGAGAGAGAGAGAGAGAGAGAGAGAGACATTGACACACACACACCACAGAGAGAGAGAGAGAGAGAGAGAGAGAGAGAGACATTGACAGACACAGAGAGAGAGAGAGAGAGAGACATTGACACAGAGAGAGAGAGAGAGAGAGAGAGAGAGAGAGACATTGACACACACACACACACAGAGAGAGAGAGAGAGAGAGAGAGAGAGACATTGACAGACACAGAGAGAGAGAGAGAGAGAGAGAGACATTGTCAATGTCTCCCTTTCTCTCTGTCTGTCAATGTCTCTCTCTCTCTGTGTCTGTCAAGGTCTCCCTCTCTCTCTGTCTGTCAGACACACAGAGAGAGAGAGAGAGAGAGAGAGAGGGGAAGACATTGACAGACAGAGAGAGAGAGAGAGAGAGAGAGAGAGAGAGTGTAAGGGGGGGTTAGATGATGAGCACATAGCACCTCGGCAATTAAACTAATTAGACCTGCAGAAAGCTGCCTTTTAGCAAGTGAAAGCTTAACAGCAGAAAGTGAGTCACCAATCTACTTCAACTGTAAAAACTTTCTGTAGAAAGATCTAACGCTGCGAGACATAATTATGCATTGCTGCCAATAAGCGTAATTAGTGAGAAGACAAACTGACAGCTGAGAACAGTATCTGTCAATCTCCCAGAACCACAATAGTGTAGAAATGCATCAGTGGTGAAGTGGTGTATTTTATCTGATCTGCAGCAGAAGCAACAGAGAGCCACTGTGAGAAAGAAGTGTTGTGTTTGTTTCTAGACCAGTCGTAATTCTCTGTGCAATAAACTCTGCCCTTCACATCCAAGGGTTGAAGATGTGGAGAAGACAATGCATTCCTGTGGCAGCTGGTAGCAGTGAATGAGGTGTTTTATGTAACAGCAAATCAACATGCTATCTGTGTATTTGTCTGAAGCTGGACTTGCTGGGCAATTCTGTGTCTAATTGTCATGCAGTTACTGTAACAGCACAGCTTCAGCTTAACACCTATAACACTGAACAACAAGAGGTGTTGTACACAAATTCTTACTGACTCTGAAAACAAAACCTCTGAGAGGAGATCTGGTCCACTGCTGTGCCAGAGAGCTCTGTTTTAAATGAACAGCGCCAGAGGCTACACAATACCTCTCACCTCAACCACACAATGCTCTACTTCACTTACAAGGCAACAGCACGCCTGTTGGGATCTCAAACACATGTATATGTGCATTCACGTAGGAGAGCTTCTTCTTTTCTATTACAGCAGGAGCACAGAAACCGTTCCTCCCACATCTAAATGCACAGGCTACTGTATGACCTTATCACAAATCATGCTCTGTGTGGGTTTAGTCACTCCACTATTGTGTACTATTAACTGCCTCAGCTGCTGTATCTGACGATGCCTCCTGTTGGCTGCATGCCTCACTGACCTTGACACTTCCCTCCGTTGGTGGGGTCACCATGATAACCAGGCATGCAGGTTTCGCAGTGTGGGCCGGTGGTGAGGTTACGACACTGCTCACATACACTCCCGTTCACACAAGTGCTGTGGCCATTACACTGGCAGGCTGAAAGAATGAAAGGAGAAGGGATTAAGCTGCCTGCCTGCACCTTGAGGCTTGTCCACTATATTTATTTCACCACAGGACAAACGCTAGAGTGAGATGCTGAGTATACAACTTGATAATGCTGGATTTTAAGTTAGTGTGTGTTCTCACCAGGGCACTGGATAAAGGCCCACTCGTAGCCTCGTTCCTTGGGGCAGAGAGTCGTATCCAGCAGCATGTCCTGGCTGTGTTTGGGTGGGTTCTTCATAGGACCACGGTACGAGCCCTCCACACACTGTCCTTTGCCTGTATTAGTTGGGTCTCCACACCAACCACAGTCAGGCTGCTCCAGACACTGACCACACGTCCGAAAGCCAGAGCAGTTCTGAGCTAGAAATCAAAAGAAAGGGAAAAACGGGTGAAAGACTTTAAATGAAGGTCAAACACTGGGATAACATCAATAATGTAAAAATATCGTATTTTGGGGATATTGTCCAGGTCTAAATGCTTTCTGACATGACAGTATTTGGACATGATATTTTTTAATTAGCAAGGCCACAGCGAGGCTCACATCAATAACACTATACTGCTGTACTGCACATTATACAATATAATTACATCTAATGACTGGAGATGAAACCATTTCCAGAATCAATTTTTTCATATCATGTGTCTGATTCATCATACGCACAACACCACTCACTAATCACATTCATAGAAATGACTGCTTCTCATCATTTAGTACAAAAGACATTTCTTGGGTGCAGTTTTTGCTCACTAGATGAGCCCCTTGAGTCCGTCCAGTTTATTCCTCATTTGGGGAAGAGGGCAAACGTCTCACTCACACACACAGTGTCACATAAACACAGTATCACACACTCACACACACAGTGTTGCAACAACACCCACAGACAAAGTATCACACACACACACACATAAAAATTGAATGACAGAGAGAGAAAGACATTGAATGACAGACAGACAGAGACAGAGAGAGTAAGACACTGAATGACTGACTGACAGACAGAGAGAGAGAGAGAGAGAGAGAGAGAAAGACATTGACTGACAAGACAAGTGCACGCACACACAGTATCATGCAGATATGCACACACTGTGTCATACACACAGCCTCATAAGCCTTACATAACTGTTTCTAAATCACAAAGGATCATGATAGTGTATATAAAGAGGAAGATCTCTTATCTTCAGCACTCTAGTCTAAAGGATATTTTGCTCATAACATCAAACCTGAACCAACAACTATGATAGTAATGTAAGTAACAAAACTGAAAGTCAGTAGGTCTATGAATAGTCTAGATTTGCTTGTATATGATTGTTTATCAGACAAACACTGCAGACATTTCCAACTCCGTGCGTCTGGGCAAGCCTCAGAACAGAGAAAGTGCTTTTCTTTTTCCTCAACAAATAAAGGGGCAGTGACACACAGGGTATGGTGTGAGAGCTGTGGTAAGTAACTGTCACTCTGCAAGATGGAGAGATACATTTTAGTGACAAAAATATTTCCTCTAGTCATAGATTTACAGACTCACACCACCCACTTCTGCTTGAGAGATTTTAATTCTTTTTCCATCAGAGTGAGCAGTTCGATTCAGTCAGTGAGAAGCTAGTACCCACACACACACACACGTCATTTTCTTTGCAATGAAATTCTCTCTCTGGCAATAAGAAATTTAAGACACTGACAGCTTTTCTTGACAACAGAGAATTTTCACTATGTCCCAAAATCTTAACACCTTGAATGAATTTCCATTGTCAAATGGATCACCTAAGTGTCCTAGCATGGATGTAGCACAAGATGCAATTAAAAATAATTACATCAGCTCCCGAGTGGAGCAACAGAATGTTTTTCCCATATCTGAGTTCGAATCCTGATAAAGCTGAAGCCATCTGTGGCTGGGAGCCGAGGGAGTTCATTTGACCACGCTCTCTGACATACTCCCCTGTCAGTCACAGTGACACGAGCCATTCTTGGGAATGAGCAGCAGTTTCGAAGAGATGCAGCTGGATGGCTTCATGTGTCTTGGGGTAAGCACTATGTTAGCCTTCACACACAGTTGGTAGCTGTCATATAAAAAAATAGGGGAGAGCTGGCAGGTAGGTGGAAACTGGCAGGTAACCAAAACAGGAAGAAGAAAAAGAATAAAAATTATAGAAACACATTAACTAAGCCTGGATATTTATGTTATCTTACCAAAGCCTCCGTTTTAAGAAAAAAAGAAAAAAAGCAGTAGTTAAACCCTGCTTGTTTCTTGATTTCTGTGCTTGCTCTTAGATCACCTAGATTACCAGGAGGAAAATTCAGATGTTTAATCAGAGAAATTGCCAGGTAGTTCAGCTAATGTGTGAGCACTCTGCTGCAGCTTTATAGGTGTTTTTCTTTACTTTGTTAATACCATTGAGAAGCTATATTGTTGGTTACAGACTTACAAATAGACTTGCAATTCTAAAACAAGCAATGAATATGGTGAATAAATGGATGTTGTACTCATTCACAAAAACAAAACAAAAAACTATACCCTCCACTAATGTCTATGTGGCGCTTATATTGTTCCTAAATGTTTTTCTTCAAGGTACTGTGCTCCAAATAAAAAAATAAAATATAAAACATCCTGATAGTGAACTGGCTGCACTCAAATACAGTTATCTTATATTTACAGCATCTAGTATAAAGGAAGCGACATCTGCAAGTCCACTGAAGATATCTGGAATCCATCAGTGCTTCCTTGATTGCATCTTCAGTTCCAGTTGTGAAGTCTCTCCGATGGAAATCTGACATTGTGTTCATCCGACACAGCTTCATCTTTAAAACATTTACACCAGTTCTCACTTCAGACACCATCAAGCACTCAAAATAAATAGCAACCACAGATTGCCAACTCCCTCGCTTTCACACAAAATCCCACACAATTTCATTGTCAGCTCTTTATACCCTTTATTTCCTGTCTGCAAATCAATCACAGTAGTCCAACCACGAATGTTCAAACAACCCAACCACTTTTATACCCCCTTTCTCCATGATATGAATCAGCTGGGAGGGGAGACTTACCCACACAGTCTCCAGTCTGCCATTCCAGACACTGGCCATACGGGAAAGAGATGACATAGGCATTGGAGTCCACGCAGCGTTTGGTGCTGCCACACCACATGCACTCTGTGGCCTGACTGGTGCAGTTCTCACAGGTCGCGTGCAGCGAGCAGGGCGTCTTACACGGCCGCGCATTCCGGCTCTCTACAAAAATAAAACCAGACGCGTATCTCAGCTTATGAAGTAGTCTAGATGTGAAGAGAATGGCTGTGCCAGATTCTAACAGAGTCAATGTACTTTCTTAAGCAAAGCAATCACAAAGAGGAAATGGTCAGTATTTTTTTTATCAGAGGCATTTTAGATTCATTTTAAGTTTGTGGACTCAAATTTGCAAGAACGCTTTCTACATAAGTCATAACACCAGTTTATGGCTTTGTATCTGTAATGGCTTTGTATTTGTAACTGTAATCACAGTATCTGCCATCAAACCGAGCATTTCTTAAATAAGTTCATGATGTATGCTCAATAACCAGAGAGAACATAACACTGATCTGGAATCGATGTAGAAAACAGCTTACTTTTTTTTTTTTAAATACTACAGCACTTTTTTTAATAGTTATTCATTAATGCACCTAATCAGAACAATTTCCACAACAAGCAAAGGGCATTTAGGAAAACTGGACTTTGAGAGACTTGCATTAAGCAATTTAATATAGTACGCAATACATTCAATATTTTGGTTTGGGACAGATCAATTGAATTGTTTTGCTTAGCATTATTTTCAAAAAACAAAAACAACTCTTTCTGCTTCAGAAAACAGAAGAGCCTACACAAAGCAGGAAAGATATGGTGACCAGAGCCTCACCGACTGCTTTCTCACAGATGAGGCCGTCTGTGTTGGCGTTGCAGGGATTTGCCCTGAGCCCTGAGACCTGCGCTCTCTCCAGGTAGGCACAGAAGCCTGAGTCATTGGGCTCTCCAGGCAGCCACTGCAGAGAAGTGTTCGTGAAGGGAGTGTTGTCCTCCCAGCCCCAGTAGGACACGTTAATCTTCCTTAGGCCCACCCAGGGAAACAACTTCTGTAGAAATTAAAACACATTAAGGTGTAGTGACACTGCATGACCTCACACGATGCAGAAGGAGGGCATGCAGCAAATCTATGTTCACTTGCACTGCACTCTGTCTCTCATGAGGTACACACAAACAAGGGTTTTCACTCACCTTAGTTCTTCTCAAATGCAATAGCAGCAGTCCATTGAACATGATTTATTTATAATCTTAAATTCATGTAGCAACAGTTCAGAACTGATGAGAGAAATATGTCTAAGCGTATAATGTAAAATCGGTGGCTTTGAATAACTACAAGCCTCACACCTTCTCTTGCTGCTGGTATTTCTGCAGTTCGCCGAGAACAAAGTCGACTTGCTTGGCAGTAGAAAGAGAGGCAATGATGCCTCCCAGGTTCTTGCAGTAGTGCCGAGCGTTGTCATAGCTCTCTCGGCTTGAGTTAATCCGCAGGCAGGACTCGCCCACTTGACTCCACCCTTCTCCACACAACTTGGCTGCAAACAGCAACAAAGATAGACACAAGAGGGGACAGAATTAGACCAACTTCAGCAAAGAATTCATTTCAGCTACTACAAAAAGCATGACCAACAAAATGAACAGTGCAGTACACAAACATATGTCTAAAATAAATAACTGCTACTTTCCAAGATTAAAGATACATCAGCGCAAACACAAGCGGCTCTAAACACAATCGCTTAGAGATTGCTACCCACAAGCTATTCCACAAAATCAGCAACAAATCACAGGAGTGAAGTTGATCATCAAACGCTCCTGACCCATGCTCCCATGAAAAGGGAGAAAATGTGATTGTGCATTGGTAAGTGCAAGACAGGCTCATGAGCGGAATAGTAGTAGTAGTAGCAGCAGCAATAGTAGTAAAGTTAGTAGTTGTAGCAGCAGTAGCAGAAGTAAGAAGCAGTAGTAATAGCAGCAGTAGAAGGATCAGTAGTAGAAGCAGTAGTAAGAGTAGTAATAGCAGCAGTAGTAGAGTTAGAGTAGTAGCAGTAGTAGTAGCAGCAGTAGTAGGGTTAGAGTAGTAGGATTAGTAATAGAAGCAGTAGTAGGGTTTTGAGTAGTAGGATTAGAGTAGTAGGATTAGTAATAGTAGCAGTAGTAGGGTTAGAGTAGTAGCAGTAGTAATAGCAGCAGTAGTAGGGTTAGAGTAGTAGCAGTAGTAATAGCAGCAGTAGTAGGGTTAGAGTAGTAGGATTAGTAATAGTAGCAGTAGTAGGGTTAGAGTAGTAGCAGTAGCAGTAGTAATAGCAGCAGTAGTAGGGTTAGAGTAGTTGCAGTAGTAATAGCAGCAGTAGTAGGGTTAGAGTAGTAGCAGTAGTAATAGCAGCAGTAGTAGGGTTAGAGTAGTTGCAGTAGTAATAGTAGCAGTAGTAGGGTTAGAGTAGTAGCAGTAGTAATAGCAGCAGTAGTAGGGTTAGAGCAGTTGCAGTAGTAATAGCAGCAGTAGTAGGGTTAGAGTAGTAGCAGTAGTAATAGCAGCAGTAGTAGGGTTAGAGTAGTTGCAGTAGTAATAGCAGCAGTAGTAGGGTTAGAGTAGTAGCAGTAGTAATAGCAGCAGTAGTAGGGTTAGAGTAGTAGCAGTAGTAATAGTAGCAGTAGTAGGGTTAGAGTAGTAGCAGTAGTAATAGCAGCAGTAGTAGGGTTAGAGTAGTAGCAGTAGTAATAGCAGCAGTAGTAGGGTTAGAGTAGTAGCAGTAGTAATAGCAGCAGTAGTAGGGTTAGAGTAGTTGCAGTAGTAATAGTAGCAGTAGTAGGGTTAGAGTAGTAGCAGTAGTAATAGCAGCAGTAGTAGGGTTAGAGTAGTAGCAGTAGTAATAGTAGCAGTAGTAGGGTTAGAGTAGTAGCAGTAGTAATAGCAGCAGTAGTAGGGTTAGAGTAGTTGCAGTAGTAGTAGCAGCAGTAGTAGGGTTAGAGTAGTAGGATTAGTAATAGAAGCAGTAGTAGGGTTAGAGTAGTAGGGTTAGAGTAGTAGGATTAGTAATAGTAGCAGTAGTAGGGTTAGAGTAGTAGCAGTAGTAATAGCAGCAGTAGTAGGGTTAGAGTAGTAGCAGTAGTAATAGCAGCAGTAGTAGGGTTAGAGTAGTAGGATTAGTAATAGTAGCAGTAGTAGGGTTAGAGTAGTAGCAGTAGCAGTAGTAATAGCAGCAGTAGTAGGGTTAGAGTAGTTGCAGTAGTAATAGCAGCAGTAGTAGGGTTAGAGTAGTTGCAGTAGTAATAGCAGCAGTAGTAGGGTTAGAGTAGTTGCAGTAGTAATAGCAGCAGTAGTAGGGTTAGAGTAGTTGCAGTAGTAATAGCAGCAGTAGTAGGGTTAGAGTAGTAGCAGTAGTAATAGCAGCAGTAGTAGGGTTAGAGTAGTAGCAGTAGTAATAGCAGCAGTAGTAGGGTTAGAGTAGTAGGATTAGTAATAGTAGCAGTAGTAGGGTTAGAGTAGTAGCAGTAGCAGTAGTAATAGCAGCAGTAGTAGGGTTAGAGTAGTTGCAGTAGTAATAGCAGCAGTAGTAGGGTTAGAGTAGTTGCAGTAGTAATAGCAGCAGTAGTAGGGTTAGAGTAGTTGCAGTAGTAATAGCAGCAGTAGTAGGGTTAGAGTAGTTGCAGTAGTAATAGCAGCAGTAGTAGGGTTAGAGCAGTTGCAGTAGTAATAGCAGCAGTAGTAGGGTTAGAGTAGTAGCAGTAGTAATAGCAGCAGTAGTAGGGTTAGAGTAGTTGCAGTAGTAATAGCAGCAGTAGTAGGGTTAGAGTAGTAGCAGTAGTAATAGCAGCAGTAGTAGGGTTAGAGTAGTAGCAGTAGTAATAGCAGCAGTAGTAGGGTTAGAGTAGTAGCAGTAGCAGTAGTAATAGCAGCAGTAGTAGGGTTAGAGTAGTTGCAGTAGTAATAGCAGCAGTAGTAGGGTTAGAGTAGTTGCAGTAGTAATAGCAGCAGTAGTAGGGTTAGAGTAGTTGCAGTAGTAATAGCAGCAGTAGTAGGGTTAGAGCAGTTGCAGTAGTAATAGCAGCAGTAGTAGGGTTAGAGTAGTAGCAGTAGTAATAGCAGCAGTAGTAGGGTTAGAGTAGTTGCAGTAGTAATAGCAGCAGTAGTAGGGTTAGAGTAGTTGCAGTAGTAATAGCAGCAGTAGTAGGGTTAGAGCAGTTGCAGTAGTAATAGCAGCAGTAGTAGGGTTAGAGTAGTAGCAGTAGTAATAGCAGCAGTAGTAGGGTTAGAGTAGTTGCAGTAGTAATAGCAGCAGTAGTAGGGTTAGAGTAGTAGCAGTAGTAATAGCAGCAGTAGTAGGGTTAGAGTAGTAGCAGTAGTAATAGTAGCAGTAGTAGGGTTAGAGTAGTAGCAGTAGTAATAGCAGCAGTAGTAGGGTTAGAGTAGTTGCAGTAGTAATAGCAGCAGTAGTAGGGTTAGAGTAGTTGCAGTAGTAATAGCAGCAGTAGTAGGGTTAGAGCAGTTGCAGTAGTAATAGCAGCAGTAGTAGGGTTAGAGTAGTAGCAGTAGTAATAGCAGCAGTAGTAGGGTTAGAGCAGTTGCAGTAGTAATAGCAGCAGTAGTAGGGTTAGAGTAGTAGCAGTAGTAATAGCAGCAGTAGTAGGGTTAGAGTAGTTGCAGTAGTAATAGCAGCAGTAGTAGGGTTAGAGTAGTAGCAGTAGTAATAGCAGCAGTAGTAGGGTTAGAGTAGTAGCAGTAGTAATAGTAGCAGTAGTAGGGTTAGAGTAGTAGCAGTAGTAATAGTAGCAGTAGTAGGGTTAGAGTAGTAGCAGTAGTAATAGCAGCAGTAGTAGGGTTAGAGTAGTAGCAGTAGTAATAGTAGCAGTAGTAGGGTTAGAGTAGTAGCAGTAGTAATAGCAGCAGTAGTAGGGTTAGAGTAGTAGCAGTAGTAATAGCAGCAGTAGTAGGGTTAGAGTAGTAGCAGTAGTAATAGCAGCAGTAGTAGGGTTAGAGTAGTTGCAGTAGTAATAGTAGCAGTAGTAGGGTTAGAGTAGTAGCAGTAGTAATAGCAGCAGTAGTAGGGTTAGAGTAGTAGCAGTAGTAATAGTAGCAGTAGTAGGGTTAGAGTAGTAGCAGTAGTAATAGCAGCAGTAGTAGGGTTAGAGTAGTTGCAGTAGTAATAGCAGCAGTAGTAGGGTTAGAGTAGTAGCAGTAGTAGGGTTAGAGTAGTTGCAGTAGTAATAGCAGCAGTAGTAGGGTTAGAGTAGCAGCAGTAGTAATAGCAGCAGTAGTAGGGTTAGAGTAGCAGCAGTAGTAATAGCAGCAGTAGTAGGGTTAGAGTAGTAGCAGTAGTAGGGTTAGAGTAGTTGCAGTAGTAATAGCAGCAGTAGTAGGGTTAGAGTAGCAGCAGTAGTAATAGCAGCAGTAGTAGGGTTAGAGTAGTAGCAGTAGTAGGGTTAGAGTAGTTGCAGTAGTAATAGCAGCAGTAGTAGGGTTAGAGTAGCAGCAGTAGTAGAGGTATTAGCAGCAGGAACAGTAACACAAGTAGTAATAATAATAATAACAACAACAACAGCAATAGTAGTAGTAACAGAGGTGAACATGGGTACCCGTGTAACTATTACCCCTTATTTACTTGGCATGTAGCCTTATTTAAATTCAATGTGTGTTACAGTGGTGTAACTTTACAGAGATTACATTAGATACCACTTTTAATCCTGTTTAATTAGGTTTCTAGGCAACTAAGACATGAGACTGGGTGGCACATTAGAGCTTTTCCTTGCCCTGTGGGCTAATAATAACAACAACAACAATGTTGATGATGATGATGATGATGTTGATGGTCATCATCATCATCATCATCATCATCATCATCATCATCATCATCATCATAGCAGCTCAGCACACATCACACCACTTCTCTACCAGTTACATTGGCCTCTCTTATAAGTGTCTTCTTGTTGAGTTCTAGATGCCTTGTAGTTTATTGAGAAGGGTTTGATGAAAAGGCCAAATAGAAATAGGAGCGAATAATATTAAATGGATGAAAGTTCTTAGTTTGAATGTTTTGGCCACCAGACATCCTTGACCAGAAAAAGTACAAACTAGCATTCAGCTTGAATGATTGAAGATGCTGAATATTTCTCATCGTTTTTGTTCTTCCACGCTGGTTATGAAATGACTCATTCAAACAGTGCCAGCGCATCCCTGTTAAATTCTCCACTGTGTGAAAGCACAGCAACCAAATCAATAAGCCATAAAACAGAACAACTCTTTTTGGTGCATACCCATGTTTGGAATAGTGAAATGTATCTGCGCATAAAAATCAAGTTTTGTTGTTTGCTACAGTGGTATTCAGTGTCACAGGAAGGAAGCAGGATGCTGTCATCAACAAAGTTTGTGGCCATCCATTCAGAACAGAGTGTACTTCAGAAAATAACTGTTTGGAGGGATTAAACACTGGAAAGACCAGAGCTAAAACCCTTCATGTACGTTTGCCTGCTATTACATGAGAGGCTTCAGAAAATATGATATAATTTCCAGTAAGAAAACATGGTGAGCATTGGTGCTCTGTGGTTTTTGTGGTGCAATGTGTGTTTTTTAGAAATTGAAAGGTCCAGTGCACTGGAAGGATTTTGCGATTGATCCCTGATCATTGCCCAAACTACTGACCTAGGGACCTGAATAAGGCGTACATACAGATTTTACTAAAGTTTTCTGTGAACACACATTACATAAATGTGGTTTTGGTAGAAAATGTACTTTATATATAGAGGTAAATCGAGGTGTCATGAGTAAAACCTTTCCAGTCCAAAACGTTTTCTGCAAAAGGCTAAACTGAAGGCAAGTGTCTAAGACTATGGAAATAAAAGGTTAGGTTCTGTGGACTGATATGATCTAATGCACTAATACGAAAAATAAATGTTCATAAACTAAAATGCCAACATGATAATGACCCTCCTAAACCCTGCACATCTTACCAGGGAGGGCATGACACTCATGTTGCTGGTGATCCCACTGGCAGTTAAGGTTTAAGGTGCAGCTCTTGCAGTTGGCCAGCTTGCTGCAGATCTGTTCGTTTCTGATTGAGCACTTGGTGAAGTTTCTCACACCCTACAAAGAGCAGTAAAAAGAAGAGGTTATTAAAAAATTAACATCAGATACAAATAGTTATGGTCTGAGCTGCAGTATCACAATGTAAAAGCACATGGAAGAACAGTATGGCTCTCTGGCTCCCTCTACAAGACCACTTACAGCAGTGCAGTTGCTGAGGGCTGAGATGCATTTCTTGTCGTCACACCACTGACAGCCATTAGTGTTTGCAGTACAACTGGTGCAGTCAGAGAAGCGGTGACATCTCTCATCCACCGTAGCTAAAGGAACAGATGAGATGAGACAAGGTCAGAATAAGAAAGAGGAATAACTGCACTACAAAGCGAGAGAAGCCAAAGAACATGCATTTAAAACAACTCATGTCTAACTCCCCTGTCTGTGTGCATTAATGTTGAGAAAGGAACCTCAAATTACTTCAGAAAGGAACTGTAGGAAAAGTTCTGCAGGAGCTTCATACAACACCTTAGAAGTCAAAACGAGGGGAAAAAGAAACAATAAGCATATAAAACATCAAACCCCTGTCTCACATATCCATTTATGCCCAATCAATAGCCTTATATAAAGCATCAAAGTGGCGCCTGCTCCAAGCTGTCGCCCTCGCACCACAGCGCTTTATTCTAGAATTAAGAGAAGACAATCACCCTATAACCTTCTTTCACTAGAGAAAATTAAGATTCCCAGCTTCCCTCTGGTTTGTCCCTCCTCCAAGACAGAGCACATGCTGGTCTCTCTCACAACATAGCCATTTCAGACAAGAGGTTTGAATTTCAGATCAAACAATTCTCATGGCTTAGCACCACCACCACACAGCCGGAGGGCAAACACATGAGCATTATGCATACCCAACTGCATGCTTGTGTGCATTTGTGTTCAGCTAAAGGCATGGGGAGGTTTTTTTGATGACTTCCCTACAGCTGCTCATGATCAAAGAGGAATGGCAGAGAACTGTGATCTCTCACTCTCATTACAACAGCTAAATTGTGTATGTGTGTGTGTGTGCAGATCAACTCAGAACAGCATACACTAGTCATCAGCTAAGGAGGAGAGATATTTTTCAACCAGCAATTCAAATGAAGCTGTATTGTGGATTGTGAGTGACCCATTACATGATTATATTAATTAAAATAAATAATTATATTATATTAAAATAAAATAGAGTCCTGACCTCAACCGGATAGAACACCTTTAGGATGAATTAGGGTGGAGACTGCAGACACAGTTCCTCCACACCAAACTCACTCATCCATGTCTTTATGGACCTTGCTTTGTGCACTGGTGTGCAGTCATGTTGGAACAGGAAGAAGCCATCCCCAAACTGTTCCCACAAAGTTGGGAGCATGAAATTGTCCAAAATGTCTTGGTATGCTGAAGCATTAAAGAGTTCCTTTCAATGGAACTAAGAGGCCGAGGCCAAGCCCAACCCCTGAAAAACAACACCTGAATTGGGGTGAAAATGGGGTGTCCCAAAACTTTTTGCAACATAGTGTATTAAAAGTTGTTCCCTCACCAGTCTTACTTTATTTGCCTCACTTGAAGTTAAGAAGTTTATGGTAGAGGATGTGATAGCTTAGTGGTTAAAGTGTTGGATTACTGATAAATGATCGGAAGTTTGCGAGTTCAAATCCCAGGTCAACCAAGCTGCCACAGCTGGGCCCCTGAGCAAGGCCCTTAACCCTCAATTGCGCAGTTGTGTAAAATGAGATAAAATGTAAGTCACTTTGGATAAGGGTGTCTACCAAATGCCAGAAATGTAAAATGTTATGATATTACAGAGAAACTGAGATGTTAATTTCCTTAAATATTTCTGGTGTCTGAAGATACATGAACACCTTCATATCTGACTAACAAAACAGTGACACTGGAGGCTCCATATGGAAATCTTCACCATATTAATGATTATACACTGTGATTATAACACTTTTAATTATTAAGTTAGCACTGTGTTAAAGTGAGCACATTAGCATTGTAGCCAGTGCTAACATCAAAGCCATGCTGTTAGAATAAATCAAATCAACACCATCTGAGCAATCAGATACAAGACTAAACTAGGGACAAGACCAAGACAAGAACAGGGATGTGGTATAAAGAGTAGGATTCTTAATCAATAGGCAGTCAAATAGCCCTAAAACCTGAAGTTCATGTTGCTGGTGAACAGGTGTGGTTTAAAAGCTTGTCTAAGGAGAGAAGCTGCATCGGCACGTACCAGGCTTGGCAGGGCAGAAGGACGCAGGTGTGCTTGTGGAAAAACTGGGCTCCCAGGAGAGACAGCGGTTCTGTCTCCAAATACAGCGTACCCCCGGACCTGCAGCCTCACATCGCTCCTGCCCCACAAACGCCTCACAGCTGGGCGGCCTGTAGATCAGCACATCATTCAACAGCACACTGGAGAATCCACCAAACACATACATGGACCTGCAGAGAGATGGAGAGTGAGAGAGAGGGAGTGAGTGTGCGATATGTTTTGGCCATCGATGAACTGTAGAAAAACAGACCTGATGCCGTGGAAATAGTTTAGCTTAGGTTCAAAACAATGAAAATATTAAAATATTTTTCAAATAATGTCTAGTGCTTCATCACAAAAACAATCAAATCGAGCATTTCAATCCTGAGTCTGAAGAGTAAAAATGATTTAAAAAATTAATTAAAAAAAGCACCCTTTTGTGGCCTAGACATTATCACGTAGCTACTAACCCATTACTGGTGACAGCAGTGTGGCCAAAACGATTAACATCTCTGTGCAGGTTTGGTCTGGGGAGCACCTTCCACTCATCACATGCTGTGGAAAATGAGAAAAGCATTAGCTTGCTAAACTCTTACTCATGAATTATCATTAACCCTCAGAACTCTAAACTATTTTGAAACACATTTCTCTTGTACTACAACCATTTATAACAACTGCACCCCTAATTTTTCATACATAGTATCTTCCACTCTTGGACACCACTCATGGCTAGCTGAACATATCCAAATTTCATAAACAAATGCGAACAATTTAGTCTTTATAATTTTAAATAAATCTTTATCACTTGACATGTACTACTGTTGTGCTTTCCACATGGACGTCTTTTTTTAAATGGTTACTAGAATTGCTGTGGTCTGGAAATTGAAATGGAAAATGTCTGTTATTTTATTTCTGTCCTGTGTTAGCAACCATATTACACTCTCACAAGTGAAAATGTCACAGCTAATGGAAAAAAAAAAAAAAAAAAAAAAAGATTATAGATTATATCCCATATAGCACTATAGTAAATGCAATCTTTCTGTACAGCTTATTTTTTAAGAACAAACAGGTTAGAATTAGTGTATAATATAATGTAGAAGAAAAAATGTTATAATTAGCGTAATTTAGTATTTTTTATTTATTTATTTATTTATTATTTATTTATTTATTTATTAGGTTTTTCATTAAGCCAGAATGTAAAAATGTCTAATTAGACAGTTGGTTTTGCAGAAAGTCCAATTCACCCATGAGAAAACCCACTTAGAAAAGTCATTTTCCTAATCAATATCCACAAAACAAGCAATGTTTGTGCTTAAAATAATTTGCAAAATAATTATGGGTTGGCAAGAACAGAAAGAAAGTCCACAAAAAAAGATGTTACTATTGTTTGATTGCATTAATAAAAGTGGGGCTTCAATTTGGTTAAAATTCACACTCACATGAATGCTTATTAGAACTACTTTTATGCATTTTGGATAACAAATGTTTAGAACTTGCCTAGATTACACAGGATTACACAAATCGAGAAATCAGAGATGGAAAAAGATAGTTCATACCAATATCATAGGCCAGGAAGTCAGCAGAGAAGCACTTAGCACCATTGCTTAGGGATGTATCATTATGAGTGTTTCCTCCAAAGATGAGCAGAGTTCCTCCCAGCAGCACTGCTGAGTGGAGGTATCGAGGGTAACCGCTCTCCTTCAGAATAGTCCTAAACACAACATGCACAGGTCCGCAGATAAACGTAAACTCCACGTAGAAGTAATCTGTGTGCTGTCTTTCCTTAACGCTACAGTTGAATGTGAGGGAGGATGTTGATATTCATGAAGTACTTCACGGTGATAAACTGCATGCTTTTAATGCTTAGTGTCTAATGACACATACGGCAGAAATAACTTCATTGTTCAGGTTCTGTTTGATTTTGCATTCAGACGATTTATTTTACTCTTTTATCTGACTTCTGAGAATTCATGTCAAACCTAAGCCAGATAAATCATAATTCTAACAGCCTTGTCTTTAATGCGTTGAAAAAAATGCCAAATAAAATGTCCTGACAAATGCAGTTAAATGTGTCAACTTAATTCAATTTTATTTATAGAGCACTTTTAACAATTGAAATATTCACAAAGAAGGTTTACAGAAATCTGTGTGTGTGTGTATATATATATATATATATATATATATATATATATATATATATATATATATATATATATATATATATAAAAATTTATTTTTAAAATTTATATTCGTAAAATGCATGGTTATCTTACAGATATCATCAGGTGAATGAGAAATTAAAGGTAAAAAACTCCAGAATGAGATGAGACCTTCATAATGATAATAATAATAATAATAATAATGATAATGATAATGATAATGATAATAATAATAATAATAATAATAATAATAATAATAATCACCATAATCATAATCCCAAAACAGACAAACCTATTAGAAGTGATGCATGTTTATTCTTGTGTGTGCAGATAGACACTCACCAGACCCGAGTGTGCACCTCATAACGGTACAGATCATCTACAAGGCTATACTTATTAGCAGGCAGGGATTTGTAGCCTCCGTGGACATACACACTCTTGCTGCCGGCATCATACACACTGCTGTGGCCGTAACCCCCCTGAACTGTGGCTCCTCTCGTCTCAGGAACCAGCCATGTGTTTGTTTCTGTGTTCAGAGTAAACAGAGTGTAACACAAAATAAGTGCTTGTGAGAGCATAGAAAGCAGAGCTGACAAAACACAAAGCAATAAAAAAAAAATGAAATTAAATAATAATAAAAAAATATTTTTTTCATAGGGATTCCAGGCTACTGAATATGAGAGTTTGTTTAGTAATAAAGAGTTGATGTAAGGAATACTTTACTAAAAAGGTCCAGTTCCAAAATATGATTGAATGGGAATAACAGTTATCTTTTAATACTTATTATTGATTAGCTAACAGCTATAAATAAATGATGAGACTTTTTTTTATTTGATGCAGGAAATCAAATTCATCTCATTTCATCAACTTTAAATATCTGTGAAATCCCCTTATTTAAATTAATACTATATACGTTATAATAATAAAAAAAAAAACCAGCAAAGCATTTAATGAACTTCACCGTTACCATCTGTGAAGCCATCTTTCATGACTGCATGTTGCCGTGAAAGTACACGTGGTTTACCTACAATTAGTTTTTGAGGATAGCTTTAAAAGGATTACTGGTAAGGATGTTAAACCATGTGAGAGAGAAAGAAAAGCACAATTTGTTGTCTTTAGTAAGCATGCACATGAAGCTACACTACCATCTACAGTGAGAGTAATGTAACTGCACTAAATCCTGGCCACCATGTGTCATTTTATACATACAACCATGCAGAGGATGTTTGTTCACACATTCCAGCCCCTCGGTGGACACTGTTGTCACTCTCGGTGACAACAGAATATTGTTGGTACAATTCATACCACCTTTTGACCTTTAAGTCAGTAACACACTTACTGATGTTGTACTCCTGCACGTTGCTGATGTAGCTATAGATAGAGGAGTAGCCGAAGATGACCACCATTACCACGTCCCCTGTGTCCAGCTCGGCTATGTGTGCAGAATGACCCTCCACCGCATAGACCTGACCATGAGCGGGTGTGCTTGGAGATTGTTGAGCCCATGCCTTACTCTGCATATTAAACACCCACAATTCGTCTGTTATGTTGCCCGAGCCCATCTCCAACTTGCCCCCAAACATGTAGAGTTTATCCTGCAGTGACACATACACAGTGCAGAGAAAAAGAAGGAGAAAGAAAACAACATATCTTGTTTATGGTTAACATTGATGCTTAAAACAAAGACATTTCATAATTATAAGAATGAAAAGGTTCATTAAGAAGAGGTGAATTTAGTAACCAAACAAAAGAAAATAAGATTGAAAGCTGCTTTTCTAACCCAGGCTCTTATCCAACATAGCACGGTAAATGTAGGTGTAGACAAACCTAATTGTAAAAATGATCTGCTTCCACAACTGAGTGTTAACTCATTAAACTCTTTTTTCCTAACAGCAAATGATTAGCTTGTATTTTTGATTATGAGAAAAGAAATTGTTGTATATATGCAAGCAGATAAAAGGGTTTAAGTGGATTAAATAAATAAATAAAAAGTTTATATAAACGTTGGTATGAACAGTAATGTGTGCCTACAGTTTTACAGTAATTAACTGAATGATGAAATTGGTCTACAGTCCAGAATGTCTATGTGGCCAGAAAAATAAACAAATCTGTGATAGTGTCTTTTGTGAACACAGCCATAATCAAACCTGGTGAAGACAATTAAACTCAAACCTAATAATTACAGTACTTTAAGCAAACTTTGCAGGACTATTTTACCACAAGGGATCAGCCAGTCCACAAAGCAAATTTAAGAAGCATTCTGGGAAACAATTTCAGGAATTTAATGCAATCCCTGCTGCAACAGAACTAAAATTGTTTGCCACTTGGGTGCAGGGGTGGATAGCTGCCCAGGTGCCCCGAAGAAGCGCATTAGGTATCCAGGCTATCAGTTTCCCACACACAGAGACAGTTCAAGAGTTGGTTACCTGATAGAGTGTGAGAGAATGGCCATATCTCGACACAGGCCCACTACTACTAGCCACAGTGTTCCAGGTACCACTATCCAGGTTATAACTGCAGAAAGACAAAAATAAACCTCCTTTTATGATCTTCAAACTTAACAAAAGACCTTTAGTATAAGAGCAATACACTTAACAATGACAAATTAATTCACCAGTTACTCACTTTAAGATCATTTGGAAGTTGCTATAGTTAAAAGTGTAACCACCAACAACCCACATGACCTTTTCCTGAACCACTGCCTTATGGGATGCCCTGCCTAGTGATGTACCGAAAGGTTTCACTGTGGGCATGACCCAGTATGACTCAGTAGAGGGCACCGACAGAGAGCAATCCGGACCTGAAAAAAAAAGCGAAATAAACTGTGGTAAAGCAAGAGAGAATGCTAAATCTCCTGGTGTCATCATAATCCCATCTTTAAAATCCCTGAGCTAGGAACACTATGGGCCTCAATGAGAAGCATGTTTACAGATTTTGTCCCTGATTCATTATTTTCCATATCTAATCCCATAGGGACAAAGAAAAATACAGCTCCACTGCACTGCCCATCCCAGCCCCTGACCCTCTGCAATGGGCCTCATGGGACTGTGTGATGTCAAACCTGTAGAATAATTGGGTCCTTGGCACATTGTTATCATCATGAGACTGAGTGATCATACTACAGAACAGCAGAGGTTACTGCAATATGCAGGAGCACAAAGCAGCCACTGGCACTTCAACACCAGTAGAGGGAGACAGTATACATGATTTTTTCCAAGAGAGAGGAGGGGAGATGGTTGCGGAGAGTAGGGGAGATGGCTGAGGAGAGTAGGGGAGATGGCTGCGGAGAGTAGGGGAGATGGCTGCGGAGAGTAGGGGAGATGGCTGCGGAGAGTAGGGGAGATGGCTGCGGAGAGTAGGGGAGATGGCTGAGGAGAGTACGGGAGATGGCTGAGGAGAGTAGGGGAGATGGCTGCGGAGAGTAGGGGAGATGGCTGCGGAGAGTAGGGGAGATGGCTGCGGAGAGTAGGGGAGATGGCTGCGGAGAGTAGGGGAGATGGTTAAGGAGAGTAGTAGAGATGGTTGAGAGGAGGAGAGATGGTTATAAGGAGAGTAGTAGAGATGGTTGAGAGGAGGAGAGATGGTTAAGGAGAGTAGTAGAGATGGTTGAGAGGAGGAGAGATGGTTAAGGAGAGTAGTAGAGATGGTTATAAGGAGAGTAGTAGAGATGGTTGAGAGGAGGAGAGATGGTTAAGGAGAGTAGTAGAGATGGTTGAGAGGAGGAGAGATGGTTAAGGAGAGTAGTAGAGATGGTTGAGAGGAGGAGAGATGGTTAAGGAGAGTAGTAGAGATGGTTGAGAGGAGGAGAGATGGTTATAAGGAGAGTAGTAGAGATGGTTGAGAGGAGGAGAGATGGTTAAGGAGAGTAGTAGAGATGGTTAAGGAGAGTAGTAGAGATGGTTGAGAGGAGGAGAGATGGTTAAGGAGAGTAGTAGAGATGGTTAAGAGGAGGAGAGATGGTTAAGGAGAGTAGTAGAGATGGGTGAGAGGAGGAGAGATGGTTAACGAGAGTAGTAGAGATGGTTGAGAGGAGGAGAGATGGTTAAGGAGAGTAGTAGAGATGGGTGAGAGGAGGAGAGATGGTTAACGAGAGTAGTAGAGATGGTTGAGAGGAGGAGAGATGGTTAAGGAGAGTAGTAGAGATGGGTGAGAGGAGGAGAGATGGTTAACGAGAGTAGTAGAGATGGTTGAGAGGAGGAGAGATGGTTAAGGAGAGTAGTAGAGATGGGTGAGAGGAGGAGAGATGGTTAACGAGAGTAGTAGAGATGGTTGAGAGGAGGAGAGATGGTTAAGGAGAGTAGTAGAGATGGGTGAGAGGAGGAGAGATGGTTAAGGAGAGTAGTAGAGATGGTTGAGAGGAGGAGAGATGGTTAAGGAGAGTAGTAGAGATGGGTAAGAGGAGGAGAGATGGTTAAGGAGAGTAGTAGAGATGGGTGAGAGGAGGAGAGATGGTTAAGGAGAGTAGTAGAGATGGTTGAGAGGAGGAGAGATGGTTAAGGAGAGTAGTAGAGATGGGTGAGAGGAGGAGAGATGGTTAAGGAGAGTAGTAGAGATGGTTGAGAGGAGGAGAGATGGTTAAGGAGAGTAGTAGAGATGGGTAAGAGGAGGAGAGATGGTTAAGGAGAGTAGTAGAGATGGGTGAGAGGAGGAGAGATGGTTAACGAGAGTAGTAGAAATGGTTGAGAGGAGGAGAGATGGTTAAGGAGAGTAGTAGAGATGGGTGAGAGGAGGAGAGATGGTTAAGGAGAGTAGTAGAGATGGTTGAGAGGAGGAGAGGAGAGAAAAAGTGTGTGACTGAATGAACTGCAGTACCTTGCCAGCTATCATTGCATACACACAGCTTTTCCCCAGTGAGGTCACAGTAGCCATGGTCTGGGCTGCCACAGTTGTTCCTGCAGTAAGGGATGTCGCAAGCCTTGCCCTTCCAGTATTTATCACACTCACAGTACACTCTGCTTGCTATAGAGTTTGAGGTGGTGCACTTGCCATGGCCTGAGCAGTTATTTGGGCATGAGTTTATCCTTTTAGGAGAGAGGAAAGAAAGGACACTGAAAAAGAAATCTGCCAAGTAGTGTAAGGCTACAGAGAACAATTGATGAAATGAATGTGGATAAGCCTCTGCTCTCAGAACAGAGACCACCTCTACAGGAATAACAATTCATTATTAACTTTTATTCCCTCTCTATTAGTATTCCAAGACACGTTTAATCAAATTCAGTATATTCAAAACCCAAGTGCTGAAAGTGCTTCCAATGACAAATAGGAAAATAACATTATTTAATCTTTATTAGCTGCACTGGTTCAGAACTATTCATTTTGACTTTTAAGGACAAAAGCTGGCATCTGCATTTCTACACCCATGTGTCCTGGTGGTGGTCCTTAAGGTCAATCATTGTCACAGCCTTGAAATCTTCTAAACTATTCTTGTTTCCCCAAAACTGCTTTTTGCCCCTCTCATTAAAGAATGCTTTATTACTTCATTTCCTCACTCTTTGTATGTGTGTGCACATATCGGTGTTATTTTTAGTCACTGCAAAGTGACTACAGGAACAAATCCTGCTGTTACTCACGAGTAAAAGATCTCAAATCCAGTCAGGTTGTAGGCTGCGTCACTGAAAAAGTGCAGGAGTGCATAGCCAGAGTTGGTCTCCACTTCAGGGACGGTCTCGTTCCCTGGAACCTCTGGCACAATGAGACCACTGTAGGCCAGAGGAACAATTAAATGTTAGCTGCCCTTACATCATGTTTTATTCCATAATACAGTAAGTAAAAAAATAAAAACCCAACTCCATTTATCATCCTGAGCATTGCGGCTCAACAGCCCCGTTCGTTATGATGACACAGATCATAGAGCACAAACCACTGAGTCAGCTGTGCAGAGAGAACAGCAGGGAAAGTTGGGAGGGAGGGACACTACTCACCTGAACACAGCTACTAAAGGAGCGTAAATGGAGTCTCCGTCATAGACGTACATGTGGTCCCAGCTACATTCGGTCGCAAAGTGGTTAAAACGCAACCTCAGCACAGCATTTGGGCTGCAAAACAAAAGCAGCAACTTCATGTTTTCATACTTCTTTCTTTTGTAACTGACTAATCTGTAGGACTGGATTACAAAAGACTTGTGTCTACGAGTCAGAATGTGGCTCTCCACGCCTTTCATGATAACACGGCGAGGATAATAACAGCCTGCGTGCACTACTGTAGCAACTCTAAATAGCTATTGGACAAAAGGAGGGTGCAGATAGTAGCAGGTGAAGCATGAGACAGATTAAGAGAAGGACACTCACTAGCCCTCAATCAGCCACGTGCACTTGGTTTTGTACTTGTAGTTGATGGGGCCATCGGTCAGGTACCCTGATGGATCAGTCAGCCTGAAAAGACAAAATTCCAGTTCATAATCAGTGAGCAGACTCTCATAGTGGGAGAACCCTACATGTTTTTATTTGAAATTAATCCTTTAGCAGTCTGCATTCTGAATGTGACTAGATTTCAGACAGGCTCTTCTTTGTAAGGTAATCACTGGTTTCTGCAGATATTCATGACCAGATGGACTCAAGTTTGTGTGGGAGCAATTCAAGGATGATTCACCGAGCAGTAGAGCCAATCGGTTCACGCTTCCCCCCACCCGTGCCGCACCAATGAGAGACAGGAACCCTGTGGAGCGACAGAACCCGGGTCTGGGTTGCATCACCGTGGAACTCAAGCTGTGTGTGCCATGGGCTGCAGTGCCTTACGCCAGCATGTTGCATTGTTTGCGTAAAGAGGGCCTTTGTCTGTTGATGTCAACTCGAGAGAGCGAATCTTTATAAACAATGCTGGCAATATTCTGGAGACACGCTCTTTAAACAAACACGTTTAATTCTTGTCAAAAGTGACAAAGTCCTCAAAGCAAATTTGAAAAGGAAATCAATTCACGTGTCTTTGAAAAGATCTCTTGTCCACTGTTATTGTTGACTCTTGAAGAAAATATTTGGAAGGTTGAGAGGGCCAAAATTTTACTTTCTGTGTTGCCTGTAAATTAAACCATTTTCACAGCTGGGAGAGACGTGAAATATTCACACCTCCATCATCAACAGGTGTATAAACGCCAGCTATCCATTAAAAAACAACAGCAAAAGAAGTAAAAAAATAAATAAATAAATAAAATAAAAATCTATACTGAAGAAAGAAATTATATTTTTAAGTCCATAGAACAAACTCAAAACATAAACAGAATGAATTTTCCTGACATGCACCTCATTTGGCTGAAGCTTTTATTCAAAGCAACATACAGCTGAGAAGTTGTAAAACCCTTCTAAGAGCCTTGCACAAGAAATTTATAGCAAATGACAGTGGCCTCACTGCACACTACAAAGGAGGACAAATCAGAAACTCATTAGCTAACGCACTGGGCACGTAAAAGCTCCAACATGCTTCTCAGTCCTATGTTTTTGTATCCTGGAAAACAAATTCACTGAGAATATAAGTTGTAGCTAACAATATAATAATATACACCTAACTGAATGATGAAATACAGAGAGTATACAAACTTTCAGCTAGTGTATAACTCCGTGTAGTTTTCGTTTAAAAAGTGCCTGAGGTACCACATAAATGTTTGTGTCCTCCATGAAATCTCAGCAAGTAGTTGCTCATCATTTTGGCTACAGGTTGTGGGTTTTATTTTTCCATATTTGAAGCAAGTAGCATGTACTATAGTTACAGATTTGATGCGAGCTGCATCATAAAGCATATTACGCGCAACAGACATACCAATTGCACAAAATGTTTGTGTTATTAGCAAGTAGGCTTTTTCTTTCTCTGGATGCTTAATGAGCGAAGAAAAAACTCTACCCACATGCGCATTTGTCCACCCTGCATTAAGCATAAATATTCAATATGCATAATCTATTAAAAGTACAAGAGGGAGAGGAGGAAAACAAAAAACAAAAAAAAACATGAGCCAGTATTGGTTCTCTGGTCAGAAATGCAGCCAATTAAACCACAGCCCCGCTGTCTCGTTGCCCTTATATCCTTGATGTCTATAATCAAACAGAGAGCAATTTTTAAGGGCAGTGAAAGACCATGAAGACCATAATCAAGGCTTTCCACTTCCTCTTGTTTGCACAAAGAGGAGGATCCTTCATTGTGGCTCAGTCGTGAAAGAGCACTCAGAGACACAGGCTGTAGACAGACAGCAGCTATGCGAGCAGTAAGGATGAGGTGAACTCTAGGAGGGTCGACGGCTCAATTATTCACCGGGCCTCCATGAATGTTTTATAAGGCACTTTCACTGCAGATATATCTGTATCTAGCCCAACAAATTCCAAGCCATCAACAGATGAGTACAGATAAGATGCATCAAGACTTAACATAAAGCCAGTGCTGTAAGAAACGCCAGTGCTGTTGTTCGGCGCCGATTGTCTACTGAAGGAGGTTAAGACAGCAGAGTGAATGGTCATATCCCCTGCAGTGTGTGTTCATAAAGGGAGGCTACATGTGCAGGGCCTCAAATGCTGCTGCTCTAGTGAGTCTAGTTACAGATCGCGTTTCTAAACATTAACCTGCTTCCTGGTCATGATCAGTCTACTGATCTTTGTGTTCACGAAAACCCACAAAACTTTAGCAGCATTGGACAAATCATGTGCATACAGGTATAGTATATCGTCTGGGTAAAAAAGTGGTAGTTAACGTACTATAAAAACACACAGTGAGATTAAATGTATTCATACACATTAAGGGAACTATATGATCATGTAGCGCACAGTCTTTGGAAAATATTATGGCTGCTCAGCTCAGCTCATTTAATCAGTGCAGCAAGCAGTGTGGATGTTTATCTAGCAGTGTGCGCTACAGTTATAGCTTTAGGATTCCATTTTCAGTTGATTAAAACATTTAACAATATATAACAGCAGTGAATTCTTGACCTCTTCATTTTGTATTAAAATATATCATGGCTAAGTTTACACTGGTGTGTTGCACAAGGGGGTGTTAGTGAGTCATGTAACTATCTGTAGCCTTACATATGCTTTTCTACTCCCAAGCACCAACACCACAATGATTTTTTACTCAGGATTGAATCAGCAAGAAAAGCTGTCGATCAGACATGTTTGCTGTTTCAGTACTGTGGGCTGTACTCATGTTCGGCAGATTCAGCACACTAGTGTTTTGGTTGGAAACTTGCTGACCAATCAGCATCATAACTTTTCAGAAAGCGCAACTTAAAAACTTAAGTAAAAAAAAAAAAAAAAGAAAGAAACTTAAAAACCTTATAGGAATGTTCTAGCTCCTGCATACCACTGACTGTATCCACTGATGCATTTCCCCAGTTAACATGCTAATATATTGGCTCATGGTTTTTAATAGTACTGAACATTTTCCTGATTTGAGATGAAGAGAAATACCTTTATCCAAAAAGGGAGTGTGACATAAGCTGTGTTTTAGGACAAATCGCCTAATTTATTATGCACCCTGTTAAATGGATTGTTCGATATTTACATGAATCAAATCAAGAGCCTTGTACTGAATAACAAGTTATGCCATATCGTTAAGCCCCCTACTGATGACCATACACTGACCAGGCATAACATTATGACCACATGACTAATATTGTGTTGGTCTCTCTTTTGCTGCCAAAACAGCCCTGATCCATCATGCACTGTGTATTCTGCCACCTTTCTATCAGAACCAGCATTAACTTCTTCAGCAATTTGAGCAACAGTAGCTCATCTGTTGGATCGGATCACACGGGCCAGCCTTCACTCCCCACGTGCATCAGTGAGCCTTGGCCACCCACGACCCTTTCCCCGGTTCACCACTGTCCACTGCAGACCGGGAACACACCACAAAAGCTGCAGTTTTGGAGATGCTCTGATCCAGTCGTCTAGACATCACAATTTGGCCCTTGTCAAACTTCTTACAACTTCAAATCCTTACAACTGCCCATTTTTTCCTGCTTCTAACATCAACTTTGAGGACAAAATGTTCACTTGCTGCCTAATATATCCCACCCACTAACAGGTGCCATGATGAAAAGATCAGTCTTATTCACTTCACCTGTCACTGCTCATAATGTTATGCCTGACCAGTGTAAATTATTTATTCAAATTCAAACTGGAAAAGCAGTAAGTTGTCACTACTGAACAACAAATTTATGTCATTGTCACATTTACCCATGGACCTGGAATCAGTGGAACAATATCAGAATTTCTTTTCCCTGGATAAAATCAAAAGAAATAAAATCTGCATGATTAATAATGCACATCTTTCAGTAAACTACTCCCACTGATGAATCGCCGACGTCTAAGAAATCCATGGAGTCAGACGGTCAGTTCCAGCACACAGAGCATTTTCACATTCCTGACACACCTCAATGCAAATGTGTCTGTATTACAGCTCGATGTCTATGGGATTATAGGCCTGTTATGTGACTGTTAATGTCCTCTACATCTGGGAAGTGAGTAAGTAAGAGGCAGCGTCCTTAAGGCAATGAATCATGAGTCTGACGGAGCGCTCGGCTCTTAGGATGTCTAGGCCAAGGCCTGTTCCAAAACAACACCATCAATCTTGTTCAAAACGCATCTTGTTATCACCACACACAAAAGATGACATTCCGCTGATCAACCATCACGCTTCACTACTGTTCATCTGAACTGTATGACTTTCATGTGTGAGAACAAACTAGCATTATTCATTAAAAAAAATAAGAAATCTTAAAGACTAGTATTAGCTCAGCAGTTCAGGTTCAAGTGACCAGAAGGCTGTGAAGCCCAATACAACATTCCATTAATTCGATAATTTCATTTAAACTATGAAAATGAATGAAAAATAGATTATACTTATGTTATAAAATGTTTCCTATTCATCAAGTGCACCAATAATTGTAGATCTGATTGCAGTATCTGGGCTCATCAGACACACCTCAGTAAAGATCAGCCTAAATATAGCGCTGTGATCAAGACAACTGGCCGAGCTTAACCCAAATACCAGTCAGCTTTACTTTAGCTACTAGTCAGCAGTCTGACGCATGGACCATCACTCGACACCTCAGACACAACACAGACACACACTCACATGTAACACAGTGAGACAGTTTGAAGAATTACACATTACAGTGTATAGTTAATAAACTGTGGTGTTTAGAATTAAATAATTTCTGCAATAACTGAAGTGTCCTGATAAAGGTTCAGTCACTATTTTAAACTGTTTGATATTTCCTTTAACTAATTAAAACTAAGAATAAGAAAATAAATGAATAAGAAAGTTAAATAATTCATACGCCAACTCTGACCATACAACGTGAGCTTAAAAGCAAAAGATTATTGCTGCAAAGGGGTTTCAACAAAGTACAGAGTAAAAGATAAACGTCAATGTTTTTGTTTTGAAGTACATTTCAAAAACCAGTCTATGCTTTTAGTATGTAGATTTCTGTAGTGGAGGGGAAAAAAACAAAGTAATGTCTTTTAGAGTAAGACAAAAAGAAAGAGATGGTGTGTGAAATCTTTCTAAATATGATATAGTACTAATAGCATTGCACTGCATAGTATAATACAGTATAGCATCCTATAGTATAGGATAGCATTGAGTAGCATAGAGTAGTATAGTATAGTATTACATGGTGCAGCATTCTATAATATAGCATCATATACCATAGAATAGCATTGTGTAGAGTAGAATAGAATAGTGCAGTATTATATGGCACTCTATAATACACTGTATATTATAGCATTGTTTAGGACAGTATACTGTAGTATTGTACAGTATAGTGTTATATAGTATAGTATTCTATAGTACAGAATATCATTGCCCAGCATAGAGCAGAATAGTATAGTATAGTATAGAATTATATAGTATAATGTTATATGGCATAGCATTCTATAATATAGCATGGTACAGTATAAAATATCATTGCATAGTATATAGTATAGCATTGTATAGTACATCATTGCATAATATGTAGTATAGCGTTCTATAAAATAGACTATCATTGTACGATAGTATGGTAGGATAGTATAGTATAGTATAGCATTATATAGCATAACATTCTATACTACAACATTGTATAGTATAGCATTGTGTAGCATAGTTTAGGACAGTATAGTACAATATAGTATAGTATTCTATAGTATAGAATATCATTGCCCAGCACAGAGCAGGATGGTATAGTATAGTATTATATAGTATAGTATTATATGGCATAGCATTCAATAACATAGCATTGGTAGGGATGTGGTAGCTTAGTGTTTAAGGTGCCACTGCTGGACCCCTGAGCAAGGCCCTCAATTGCATAAAATGAGAGAAACTTTATGTTGCTCTGAATAAAGGCGCTTGCCAAAATGCCAGAAATGCATTGTATACTATAGAATAGCATTGCGGATCATAGAATAGTATAGTATATAGCATAACATTCTATAATACAGCATCGTATACTACAAAATATCATTGCGTAGTATATAGTATAGAATATTATTGTGCAGCATAGAGTAGGACAGTATAGTATTGTACAGTATAGTATTATACAGCATAGCATTAAGTAGAATAGCAATACGTAGCATAGAATAGAATACTATAATATAGTATAGCATTGTAATATGAGTAAAGTGTAGTATAATATAGTCTGGTAAAGGTTACCCACTAGAATTTCTACTTGGGTTGTATGAGGCATACAGATACTGGCATTTCATGAACTAAGGTTTTGTTTCATTAACATTCTAAAATTAAATTTTACAATTCTACTATTGAAGCGACACCAAACGAAAAGCTCAAACTGTAAAAGCACCAATTCCTTTTACATGTCGTTCTGCTGTGCATGAGCAATACAAGCCAACTATTACAGAACGTGCAAAATAATTTAGTGGGCTTTGCATCATGCCATGACTCAAAGACCAACAGAGAGCCAACACATGTTTGAGTAAGTCTGGGGCTCAGAAATAATACACACACTTACATCATTGCTTAAGTGTTCTAGAAACTTCCACAGCTTTTGTTCAGGACAAGCCAAAAAACTGCAGCCAAACCTGAAAACACTTGCACAGTAACAGGTAAAAACCATCACTGAACAATGACATCCTCTATATGAATGTAGAAGTGACTTGTATTATATAATAAATAATAAGATTTTCTAATACAGTATGTTGATTAAAGATATACACTATATTGCCAAAATTCAGGTGTTGTTTTTCAGGGGTTGGGCTTGGCCCCTTAGTTCCAGTGAAAGGAACTCTTAATGCTTCAGCATACCAAGGCATTTTGGACAATTTCATGCTCCCAACTTTGTGGGAACAGTTTGGGGATGCCCCTTCCTGTTCCAACATGACTGCACACCAGTGCACAAAGCAAGGTCAATAAAGACATGGATAAATGAGTGGTGTGGAGGACCTTGACTGGCCTGCACAGAGTCCTGACCTCAACCCGATAGAACACCTTTTGGATGAATTAGAGCGTAGATTGCGAGCCAGACCTTCTCGTCCAACATTAGTGCCCGACTTCACAAATGTGCTTCTAGTGGAATGGTCAAATATTCCCATAAACACACTCCAAAACCTTGTGGAAAGCCTTCCCAGAAGAGTTGAAGCTGTCATAGCTGCAAAGGGCAGGTCAACGCCATATTAAATTCATACACATGTAAAGACAGACTTCCCAAAACTTTTGGCAGACCTATACAATGCAACATGCCGGGAGTAGGCTTGTGCATGGTTTTATCCTGCCATGATATCCAGCAATGTTTACATAAATTGTAATATATTACCAGTTCTACCAACTTACACTCAATTTATACAGGAGCTCCACAATTTATCATCACCAGTATGGCTAATCATTTAAAAAAACTTATCCGGATTAGATTAGTTTATCAGCGGGATGTGGGTAATACATTTGTTACACGTCTCCTCAGTGATGTAACTCTCACATGCAGACAGAAATAAAATGACCGCAGGAGGAGTGAATTTTTTTAGCAGGGTGTACTTTATACGAATCCTAAACTAAACACAGAAAACAGCAGCAGGTAACAGCTTTATTTCCGACGTGAGGCAAAATCTGCATAGAAAGTCATGTGCATCTGGACGGGTGTTTAAAAAATAAAAGCGATCAAATGACTGCTGAGTTTGGAGAAAAACAGCAAGTAACTCAGTCTGTAATTTTCCTCACAGAAGCCATGAGAAAAACAGCGTCATGGCCAATCTGAGCAGTAATGAAGTCAGAGAGGATCACCTGTAAAATAGGAAACAAACCAAGGAGCCTATTGTAAATTTAATCTCGTCCAGACAGAGATAAAAAAAAAATACATATACATACATATAGTATACAAGACAAGAGTCTTTTCTTCTCCTTAAAACAAGAGTGTTTTTTTCTTCACAAGAAACAAAGAGATGAGCAAGTCAACATATGACTTTTGAATGATTTGTGCAGTGTTTTGAAATCTGCCACATTAATGGTCTCTTCCTGAAAGCCCCGCCCCTTCCCCCACATCTCAACTGCACTCAGGGGACTCCCTCGCTTTCTGTCATGAAAGGAGAACTTTCAGCTTTCATTAAAATGCAATGAGCTCCATCAGTTTGGACTTTGCCAACAAGACTAGCACCTAGTTAACTGTATATACACCGATCAGGCGTAACATTCTGAGCAGTGAGAGGTGAAGTGAATAACACTGATTATCTCCTCATCATGGCACCTGTTAGTGGGTGGAATATATTAGGCAGCAAGTGAACATTGTGTCCTCAAAGATGTGTTAGAAGCAGGAAAAATGGGCAAGAGTAAGGATTTGAGCGAGGTTGACAAGGGCCAAATTGTGATGTCTAGACGACTGAATCAGAGCATCTCCAAAAACTGCAGCTCTTGTGGGGTGTTCCTGGTCTGCAGTGGTCAGTATCTATCAAAAGTGGTCCAAGGAAGGAACAGTGGTGAACCAGCGACAGGGTCATGGACGGCCAAGGCTCATTGATGCACATTGGGAACAAAAACTGGCCCGTGTGATCTGATCCAACAGACGAGCTACTGTTGCTCAAATCGCTGAAGAAGTTAATGCTGGTTCTGATAGAAAGGTGTCAGAATACACGGTGCATCACAGTTTGTTGTGTTATGTGTATGGATGTGTATGTTGTGTACACCACTGAAAGCTCTAACAATGGGCACGTGAGCATCAGAAATGGACCACAGAGCAATGGAAGAAGGTGGCGTGGTCTGATGAATCACGTTTTCTTTTACATCACGTGAACAGCCGGGTGCGTATGCATCACTTACCTGGGGAAAACATGGCACCAGGATGCACTATGGGAAGAAGGCAAGCTGGCAGAGGAAGCGTCATGCTTTGGGCAATATTCTGCTGGGAAACCTGCCATCCATGTGGATGTTACTTTGATACGTACCACCTACCTAAGCAATGTTGCAGACCATGTACACCCTTTCATGGAAACGGTATTCCCTGATGGCTGTGGCCTCTTTCAGCAGGACAGTGCACCATGCCACAAAGCAAAAATGGCCATATACCACAGAACACCTTCAGGGATCTAGTGGAGTCCATGCCTTGTTGGGTCAGGGCTGTTTTGGCAGCAAAAGGGGGACCAACAGAATATTAGGCAGGCGGTCATAATGTTATGGCTGATCAGTATATTAGGGCTGACAATTTTCATCGTGCAAAGCCTGAATAGACCTACAGTGCAAAAATCAAATCCAACGCTTTATAAACACTGTGACGGTAAATAAAAAATTAGGGGTTTTTTTAATGGTCAAACCATTTGGCAGCTGATCAACAATTTTAGAAAAAAGTCATGAATGTAAACATTAGACAACTGATTTGTAAACTGATGATACTGATAACGTCCTTCACATCACGGCAGAATCACCACAAAATCCCACCGCAAGCTGTTCTCTACTCGCTTTCAACCTGAAATGGTGAAACTACTTGTCGAAATGTTGGATTGTGGATGATTGTTTTCCTGTCTTTTGTAGGCTATCAATTATGGACAGTTTATTTTCTACTCATCTTCACACTTAAAAAAAAAAAAAAAAAAAAAAAAAAAAAAAAAAATACATGGCTTAAAATACAGCCATGTCTGCTCCATATCAGTCTCCGAGGTCCATCCATCTTAACAAATTGCTTTTTTTCTAGTCACAGTAGGAGGCAGCCACCTAACTGCTAACACTTATGTCTTCTCATTCACAACATGTATTAATTAAGAGTTTGCGCTGAATACTGAATCACTGCTACATGATGTGAGTGAGAAAACATAGAAAAGAGACAGCACAACTGTAAGGATTTTGATGCAGAAAGCAGTGCCATCACATATGAATGAAAGCTTTTACATTCATGTAGGCTAGAGCACGCTTTCAGATATGAAGCTCAGAGGACAAAAGACAGATATTCGTATTCCCGCAACGTTCGACTCTATTACAAGTCAGATCAACAATGGACACAAATCAGGTACATCAGGTTTCCATTCAGCCCATTTTAGACCACTGCGTATTTTACTGCTGCTTTCGCGTGCAACATTCGTTTCTGCACTTTTACAGTGGCTGCTTCAGTAAGTGGGCTATAACACACAAACATCTGAACTGATCATTAAATTATTAGAAACATGCTCTGCTACTGGGACTGTACATTTTCTCTCCTACACTGTGTTACACGCTGAATGATATCTAACACCAGAGCGCATAGTGCTGCAGTCTGAAATATTGATCTCATATTAAGGAAAACATTTTTGCCTGTTTAATAAGCGCTGTTCATTATTTCTGACATTAAAGGAAAAAAATTAACTATGAAAAACTAGCTTATTAATCTTCATAATTAAAATGTGATCTTCAATAGTGTCTAAGATTTATTTTAGAATAAAATTCTGAATTTTTTAGTTCTTTCATCAACATGAACCATGATATGTCTTCTTTGAGCATGAGTTGCTTGCATTACCCACAATGCTGTGTTGACTCGCTGCAGTCGCAGATTTGTTTCTCTACCTAAAGAGACCAATGCAGCAGCCCTTTGTTTTCTTCACCCTGCTCAAACAGAGCAGTTTCCAGAGCATCAACTTCAACACCACTGCACATAGATCACTAACTAGCAACATAGTGACTGTATAAATGTGTAACTGATAGAATCTTAAGTTTAACCTTTTGCTGTCTTCACTACTCCTGCATTGGATTTCTCGCTAATTTGCTACCAAACATCAGAAACCGAAACGGTTACTGCAGCAGAGTTAACAATATCATCAGCAGACACGGCAAACAATACTTTTCCAAAACGAAACTTCTGAATTAAAAGCTGAAAGCTCGTCAGATAATGAGCTGAAAAGAAAAGCTGGGAAGAATTTCTTGTTCCTGGAGCTGCAGTATAAAAGCAGTGTCTCACTCGTGCCAGCAGCGAATGACCGCTGTGGTGATGTTCAGTAGAAGAGCACTGCTGCTCGTGTGATATTGTTTAATTCAGTCTTGCCCTTGCATTCTCATGAGCTGTGTTCTGTACGTATTACGATCAGATTTCATTTTTCTTGCGCATATCACTAGCTAGTCAGATTATGAAAGAGTAAAAGGTTATTTCAGTTGGTAGAGATTATATTAATGGAGAAAATATATTTACTATGATCTTCTGTATTAAAGGTGGGAATGTCATCAACAGTGATCGAGCAGGACGTGTTCACAGGAACTGTGAGGAAACAGAAACATTTCACCTTCAACTCGGATCTCTAGGAGTTTCAAGATTTTCTTAAGGCGAATATTCGTATTGCGATATGAATTTTTACATAAGAAATAATGTAAATGCAGATAATCCATTCCACCCACAAATATTATCAATATTACCAATTTCCAAGGGCCCTCACAGGAAGTCATACCACCAAGCATGGGCTAAAAATAGAACAGATCACCCATGCTACCAATCTGTCAACAAAAAAAAAAAGACATGGAAAATCACAGCTTATGAACACATGACGAAGGCAGCGTTGGTATCGTGGGTTCACTCTTTCGAAACAGCTTTCACTGACTGAAAAAAAATAATAAATCCGTAAACTTGCTTCGCTTCGCTTGGCTTTCCACTGAAGCAAACAAGTTTTAAACAGCTCCTGAAAGTACACGCAACTTAGCCGGCGCTCGGTTCGTTCGTATGCCAATGCTTCCTATGTTGATGCAAATTTTTGCAAACTTCTTAAGGCAAAAATTCATAAGGGAGAGCATTCGCATGCTGAGGTTCCACTGTATTTGTATCCTTTCTTCCTAACGCCAGTCTAATGTGAACACACTGTACAGATTGTATTTACACCTGCCTGACATCAGATTACTGAGAGTGCTTGTCAAGCTCCGGAGATGCTCCCTCTGACCCGATCACAAGAGCCCATGTGTCAAGAAGAGGGTACAGAGCAGCAATCCCTCAGAGAGAGTGAGAGGGAATTTCAGGGAAAAGTCTCTACTGTTATCAGCTGCTCATTATTTTGCCAGACCACTCAGCTAGGAAAGCTCAGAGGAGTCGTTTTCACGCCCTGATTGGCAAGTAAGTCGTCATTCTGAAAAACTATAGAGTTCCTCATGACATCTATACAGTAGGAAGTATACAACCAATACCGAGGACCAGGAGCTGATCAAAAAAATTCTGGCATATCCTACATCCTGTGATTTGTTCATTTGCACCAAACACACATGGTTCAGCTAGTGGTTCATTATCACAAGCAATCTACCAACTGGACAAGAGAAGTTTATGAATGAATATCCAATAAAAGCGATCTCTCAAGATATGGAAGTGGGAAGAAAAATCTCTCATATCAGATACTCCTCTGTAGTCACACTCTTTTCCTTTGGTCGCTACAGCTACAGAGCAAGAGTCTCAAAGAATTATTAAGCTAAATTATTATACAATATCAATCCAACACTTCAGAGAGAAAGAAAATACGAGCTGCTGGTTTTGGCGAACGATGCTGAGCTCGATGGCTTTCCATCTCAGCAGCTGAGTTAAACATTATCAATATTTAACAAACTGCTTTCATAGTTTGTCCACAAAAAAAAGATGAGCTTAGTTTTTAACCAAATGATCAGTTATTTTGTAACTCAGATACTGGGAGGACTATGTTTCTGGCTTGCAGTGTAAAACAGTCAGACATGGAATAATTCTTCAGTCTATTCAGGCATTTAAATCATGGCACTCAGTCAGAGCAGATGAACACCTCATTTTGGAGCTCTTTCACTAGATGATAAACAAAGCCAAAATGTAGCAGAAGGTTCAGCCAGCAGGGCGCGCATACACACACACACACCAGGTGAAATCTGCTTTATATCCATTTTAGAGTGAGTCTAGAACATAAAAAACAAGGAAAAAAGCTCTAAACCATCAGCCATAACATTAAAACCAGTGACAAGTGAAGTGAATAATGGTAATCATCTTATTACAATGTCACCTGCCAAGCAGTGGGATATATTAGGTACCAAGTGAACGGTCAGTTCCTAAAAGCAGATGTGTTAGAATCAGGAAAAATGAGCAAGAGTTAGGATCTGAGTGACTTTGGGCCAGTTCGAGAATGTTGATCTTTTTTTTTATTATAACAAATCAACCACAAAAGCAATAACACAGTACTGACTAGTGTCCCTTCAAACTGGACAGCAGTATTTCAGAGTTATCAGTATTTTGGCTCAAATACTATAATAATTATTACTTAAGTTAATTCTCCCTGGCTTGGTAATCCCTCAGCCTTCTGCTGTGATGAGCTGCTGCGATGTAAAGCAAAAGAATACCCGTCATTATCTTGTAAATAAGATTAGACAATTAGATGTCAGAAAATGGCACTTCATTCTGTTCATGTTTACACCATGTCTATAGGAGAAAAGTCAACTCAATTGTGGAAGAATGTTCGATAATGTGGGTTGCTTTTCTTCCACCACGCAGATTAATCATCCAGCTCCGAGTTCTGAGTAGCACAGATTCAGACAGTATTCAAAGCTGTGTCTCAATTGCATAATACACGCTAAATAAAATGCCTAAACCTGCACACTGTTAGCAGCTAAGTATTTCAGACGTTTTATCAGAACACAATATTGTCCCTCAGTCTGACAGACACGGTTACAGAGCACCAAGTGAAAGAGCAAAACAAAGGTTTGTTTTGTGTGTGTGTGTGTGTGTATACCTGAACTAGCAGCAGTAGCTATGATTGCTGACCTACTGAGATACAAGTATGCTCATTCTTCATAGTAAACAGCACCTTTTCTACAGAATGAACAAGTCTAGCCAAAACATAACCTCTCTAATCTATTGTCATTTTTTATCTAATCTGCATTTTTTTCTGCACCAGCCTGTCAAAGAAATGTTTGGCCACATACAGGGTAATGCTAGCACTCTAACTAAAATCCACACCAGAGAATAGAGGCCCAGATCATGCAAGCAGGGGGCTTAAAGATACTGAAACACCCTTGTCAGGTCTCTAGCTACCAACTCGACAAACTAATACCTGAATCTGTTCAGCAAAAAAATAAAGCTAAAGCTCCATCACACCTGAACCCTTCTCCATCTAGATTACAGTGTAGTACAGTATCAGACTCTCTCACTCATGTGTGCATTGTTTACACACTGAAGCTCTTGTCTCCTGCCTGGCTTCATCCTGTACTCCGACTTCTTTCATGCCTAAAGCTGCAACTTGATGATGTTTGAAATATGAGCTTGAGTATTACGTGTCCATGTATATTAAATATATATAGGTTAATTCTGACCTGACTCTCTGACTTACAGGACTGGCAGCATGACTCAGGAGTGGCAGGAACAGTTCCCCTCCAACTCGATCTTCTTGAACTAAAACGTTCAACGTACCTGTAAATCTATTAGTGTTACATACAGAGCAGAATCATACAGCCACCGTAAACACTGCTATGCTATTAAATACCTTTACATAACTCACATTTAGCTTAAAGCTGTTTAATCTGATGTTTGCTTTGTAATAGAGATAACAGGACTGTTTTGACACACAGGCATATTCGCTGAAGAAGAAAAACAGCATTTTGTATGCATTTCGCTATAATAATGCATTACACCTTTAAAGTGTTGTTATGTTTTCCAGCTTAAAGCCTGAGAAGTGGCAACAGCAGTGAGCTAATCCAATATTCTCTGCTTCACAAACCACAGAAGTGGTCATAACCACTGTTCCAGTGATCTACACTTACTGCAGTAAACAAATGACATGTGCAGCAGTGATTATATGTACGATTAACATCCATATTTCAAGCTGATGAGCTTCACCTACGATTAAACTGCTACAAAACTACAGGTAAAGACAAACACATTATAATTATATGAGGATATTGAATATTGACACGCTGCAAAATATGACAAAGAGGTCAGGGAATTATTATATGAAGATTCTACATCAATGTGGACTTTACAGAAGATTAACACAGGCGCAACGATTAATCGATTTCTGAATCGAAATTTGAAAAATACAGCTTATTCACTACTTAGGTGTGATTTAAGGAGCGATTTACTCGATAAATGGGTTAAAACCCCTTAAATAACAAAACACAAAAAAAAGTTGTAATGTATGTAAAATCTATCTTGACTCCACAGCCTAGCTGATCTATACTATATTTCAAAAAGTTTTGGGACGACCCTCCAAATCATTGAATTCAGGTGTTGTATTTCAGGGGTTGGGCTTGGCCCCTTAGTTCCAGTGAAAGGAACTCTTAATGATTCAGCATACCAGGAAATTTTGGACAATTTCATGCTCCCAACTTTATAGGAACAGTTTGGGGATGACCCCTTCCTGTTCCAACATGACTGCACACCAGTGCACAAAGCAAGGATCAAACAAGTTTGGTGTGGAGGAACTTGACTGGCCTGCACCTCAACCCAATAGAACACCTTTGGGATGAATTAGAGCAGAGACTGTGAGAAAGACACACTGTTAGTTAGTAAAAAGGATGGCGGTAGAAGGCTAGCAGTAATAAGCCTGGAGGCAAATCCGAATCTAACAATGAACAAAGACAACCAAAATTGCTCATCTTGGAAATATTTTGGCTTCAGGAGGACAGACTCCTTTCAACAGCAGGTGATTTGTAAAACCTGCCAAAAGCCAGTGCAAACCTCTCGTGGTAGCACCAGCAACTTTTACCAGCATCTCAGATGGTTCCACAAATCACAACATGATGAATGTTTAGCTAATCAGAATTCTGGAGCAGAGCCTGGAGCGGTTAAGCAGCTCGTAATCGCTCATGCATTTGACAGCGTTACGCCATATGACAGGAGCTCTTGCTTGACGATGAAATGACGGATACCGTCACAAAGTTCAACGTACAACATACTGGATATGCAGTTTTGATTTTAAAGTGTAAAATGCAAAAACAGGTAAAGAAAATAATGCATGTTACATCAAAATTGCAATGCTGGCAGAAAACCCTGTAACCCTGGATATTAGATTAGATTAGATTTAACTTTATTGTCATTGTACCCATGCACAATGACAATAAAGTTAAATCTAATCAAATCTAAAAATATATTAGATTAGATTAAGCTTATATAAGTGGATATATCACAACTGATCCATTCTGAGCATCAAAACACATCTTTTATCAGGAAGAAGCACACCACAAAAACCTGAATTAACATCTGAGACTGACCTGAAATGTTCTAAAAAGTATCAGATCGGTCAGGTCACCCTTTTTGTTCCACTAAGCATCACTGTAAATGAATGTTTTGTTGACTGATGCACATGGCTCCAGGGCACAAAATATCCTAAAGACGTTTGGCAGCAAGGCTGCTTCACGTTTTGGCAAAAGAAGATTAGAGAGAGTCAGTTGGGGTTACTGTGCTGCTGCTGCTGAACATGTAATAAGTATCTGATGATAGTCAGAGCTCTGACGTGAAAACAGCAGGACAGGAAGAGGTGCGACTGGTATTTGAGCCACATCCAGCAGAAGCCACAGTCATGAAATGAGAGATGGCAGAACCACCATTTATTGCTTTCTGGTTTGAATAAAAGTGTTAGTGAAATTTCAGAGAAAAAAATAACATGAAGCCAGTAAGTCATTATGAAATACTGAAAGCAGCCATCTACCTGCTTTTAAATGTCTGCGTGTTTGTAATAGTTTTGTCTTCATGATACCTAATGTGTCATCAAGACGAAATGGTGATTTAATGCATTGCTCAACACTGCTCTAGAGTTTCGTAGCTGTTGATAGATGAGATTTTGGCTCATGAGATTCATTGCTCTAATATCACAACTAGCCATCAGTGGAAATGAAGCTTGTGCATAAACAAAAGTGTCAAATCAGAAGTGATCAACCATATAAAAGCGGTCTACTGAGTTATCTAACCACTGACGCATGATACCATACTGGTTCTCACCTGCAGACCTGCACCTGTGTGTGTGTCTGTCTGTCTGTCTGTGTGTGTGTGTGTGCAGAGCTTCTTTTGTTTATGGAAACAATGATCCAGGATACGAGCGACAAGAAAGAGACGCATCAGGGACTCTGAGACATAAGAAAGCAAACACACAAGATGGAAGTGGCAGTGTTTACATGCAAAGAGTTTCACCATTATGAATGAATCCAATTTGATTACAGATCCTGAATGAACTAGTGTCATGTATCCAAAACTGTAAACAATCTACATTTGCGTGTTCACTGAGTGCAAAGTTATGTGCAAGCGTGGAGTGAGGTTTACACTCAATGTTACCACAATGATGAGCATGGTCAGGGAATTTTTTTAGTTTCAAATGAGTTTTCAATTACTTTAAAACATCAGTAACATGCAAAAAGAAGAGGAGTAAAGAGATAGTGATGAGAAGAGTGTGCGACTGCAGTAAAGTCACACAGCGATTCATATATTCCTGATGTTCTTCAACAAGACTGCTCTGGTTGCACAGAATAATAAATGCACATGTTATCCAGTGGAGATCATTTTTTTGTAAAAAGTCATGCAGGTTGTTTAACATTTTTTCATCCCACTCAATAAATACTGAGGTCAATACCAGTCAAGCATCTGCCTCTAAATGTTAGCTTCACACCCAAACCAGCTCCCATCCAACCTCACAATTATTCTACACAGATTAAAATCTAGAGCCTGAACTGTACTGTTTCATTGCACAAGGAGTGCATTGTGACTGAAATACACATGCACAGAACACTAGAGAAAGTAATCAGACACTAAAGGTTACATGGCTGTTATTCTTCTATCTGAAGCCTGTTTTACACTCTGCGATTTCAGCAAGCTTTCAAGATTATAACCCATCATACTGTGAGATGATGCCAATGAAACCATAGGCAAATTCTAGAACAGACTCAATGTGCGTTAACACGTCCTCTACATCAGATTACAGGATGAAAACGACAGACCTGCGATTAAAGATAATGACTACATACTGTTTGGGCCGTCAGTCAGCGTGAGCAGAAAACAGGGTCTCAAACAGAAATAAATGCATCCTTGGTGTCATAGTGGCAATGCGAGAAAACACGGCTTAAAAGGTGAAGGAGGAGAAGAGTTTGGAAGCATCACGGCCAGATAAAACAGAGCACACGGTCTTCAAAGTGGGTTTGAGGTAACAAAGACCAAGAGGGTCTTTTCTGTCTGTTATACATGGTGAAGTTCAGGAACTCACTGTATGAGAAGCAAGCAAGTTATTTTAAAAGGACCACCTGCTCAAACAAAACGTTTTATTTAGGGCACAAACTTCAAATTTGTTTCATGTTTTTTATATTTAAGCAAAAATTACAAAGGCATTTTTTTTTATTCTGTATAATAAATAATAGAATTTTAAAAAGAATACAAATAATTGTATACGAACAATGAAGCTTTCGGCTGCTCCCTGTTAGGGGTCGCCACAGCGGACCAACTGGTCCGCACAACAACTTGGCAAATGTTTTACGCAGGATGCCCTTCCTGATGCAACCCTCCCATTTTTCCGGGCTTGGGACCGGCCCTGCATCCAGTGGCTGGGGTTGAGGCATTGGCTGGGAACCGAACCCGGGCCTTCCTCATGATAGGCGAGTAACCTACCACTGAGCCACCAATGCCCCAATTGTATACGAACAATAAAATCATTAATAACAAACTTTGTTATTTATAGAACTTTTTAAACTAAAAAAGTACTTTTTAAGGGCACTCAGTTTGTGAGCAAGCCTAGACATCATGATGTATTGCATATCGTAGTCCTTCGAGAATCATGATATGTTTTTGTCATTCCTACCAGATCACATACACCAATCAGGCATAACATTATGACCACCTGACTAATATTGTGTTGGTCTCTCTTTTGCTGCCAAAACATCCCTGACCCGTCATGCACTGTGTATTCTGCCACCTTTCTATCAGAACCAGCATTAACTTCTTCAGCAATTTGAGCAACAGTAGCTCGTCTGTTGGATCGGACCACACGGGCCATGACCCTTTCCCCGGTTCACCACTGTCCACTGCAGACCAGGAACACTCCACAAAAGCTGCAGTTTTGGAGATGCTCTGATCCAGTCGTCTAGACATCACAATTTGGCCCTTGTCAAACTCGCTCAAATCCTTACGCTTGCCCATTTTTCCTGCTTCTAACACATCAACTTTGAGGACAAAAAGTTCACTTGCTGCCTAATATATCCCACCCACTAACAGGTGCCATGATGAGGAGATCATCAGTGTTATTCACTTCACCTCTCACTGCTCAGAATCTTATGGCTGATCGGTGTATGTGTACTTCAATCCTCTTGGTGGTTTTTAGAAGACCACGTAGAAGTGAGATTTTAATCGGAGATTTCCGACACTGCTAGAAGTGTCTGATTTTTTGGTCTGAACGCAGAACTGTGCTGGAAACTATGGTGTAAAGCAGACTTTATTAAAAGGAAAACCCACGTAGTCAATTCATTCCAGTTTATTAGTCTAATCCGATTAATGTGTGTACATGAGCTACTCTTCATTCCAATCGGATTATTAGACTGCATGTAAACAGAATCGGTGCACATCAGGTATACTCACTTGAATCTGCCGTGGCAGTGCTGACACTGATCCCCAACCCATCCTCGATCACACACGCACGACCCGTTCACGCATTTCCCAGACAGACAGTTTTTGTCGCAGCTTTTAGACGGAGACGCGTCTGTGGCCAGCATGAGGCACAACATCGCACAAAGCAGCAGGTATGTGTTCATGCCCTGCAGCCCAAACCGGGACACAGTGATCTGTCGGAGACAAAACAGCTCAGTCCTCAGCGTTTTCCTCTCATCCATTTCTGTAGGATTATAACGAGGCCCTTTTCAGGCTCTCCAGATTGTTTCAATTAGCAATGGGAATCCAGTCAAGGCTTCACCAACACGACATATCCGTTAAGCACATCTCTGTGGAGGAAAGCCCAGTCTTCTTACAAAGGGTGTAGCAAAAAATAAACAAAGCCATAGATGTCCACAGAATCCTTCATAAATAAATAAAGTCATTGGAATAAAATCAGATCAGCTCTGATAGCCACCGGGTTTGCCTCATTGTTGTTGTTTTCTTTTTTCATCAAGAGGATGAATTTCCTGCGTTAGCCAGCGTTACCTCCTGCTGGAAAAGTCCTCAATACTGCACCAATCCTCAAAGTCACACATTGTTCCGTGTCAGACACATGGCCTTACAATCCTCCAGAGCATCTTTAAACAAAATCAGCTGTACTTCAGCCTCTCAGCAGCCATTTTAAAGCATAAACTGACTAGTCTATCACGAGCTGCGCTAGCGTTTTAACCTTTTCCTCCAAGTTGCTCATGCGATATTAGTTGCCACAAATGCTGACTGTAATAAAGTGAGAAAGGTTAATATAAAGTACTCATCCCTTCCGTCTTATGCGGAATCAGTGAGCAGCCGCAGCAGTCAATAACACGGATGTTACGGTTACTGCTGATGTTTTCTGAGACGCTGAGGGATTTGACCAAGCTGGATAAATAAAGGATTTCAACATTTTTCCCCTTTCGACTTCACTCCGCGCTTCAGTGAGGATACCTCGGCCAGCAGTACAATTACAACTCCTCCTTGTCCAGGCAGTGAAAAACACACAGTATGTCAGAAATGTTTTCGCAGCCAGCCTGACCACCCCCAAGACTGGGCTCCATCAGCCTCCTACAGCAGCACAGCTAAGCTAAGAGAAGCAGCTAACTACGTTAGCAGGCTGCCTGAGGCGAGCGACCACTGCGCATGCGTAGTATGTGTTCGCACGTATTTAAAGAGATAGTGCTGATAAACCTGACTCCCCTGTTCATTGCAGCATTTTTTTTTACATAGGTATTTATTTATTTGTTTGTTTGTTTGTTTGTTTGTTTGTTTATGCTTATATAAACGTTAATAGCGTTATTATTATTTTTATTAGTAGTAGTAGTATCAGTATTACTAAAAGTAATAATAATAATAATAATAATAATAATAATAATAATAACAATAGTGAGGTCTCTCAGGCATCACTCGCTAACCCAAACTAATTTTGCACCACTTATAATGCATATAAAGTATTTCACATATATGCACTTTATTCAAAATACAGTCTTCCTGCTACTGATCTTGTATTTCTAAATTATATTTTTATACATAATTTCTATATTAATCTATGTTTCATTTTCCTACCTATTTAGATTTAAATTCTGGTTTATGTACATTCTATTTGTTTCTATATTTATGTAATGGGCAGTGAAATAAGCATACCATGTCATACTGTGTATTTATTTATTTATTTATTTATGCTTATATAAAAACATTATTATTTTTATTAGTAGTGGCATTAGTAGTAGCATTACTAAAAGTTAGAAGAAGAAGAAGAAGAAGAAGAAAAAGAAGAAGAAGAAGAAGAAGAAGAAGAAGAAGAAGAAGAAGAAGAAAATGAAGAAGAATAGTGGGGGCTCTGGATAAGGGCATCTGCCAAATACCAGAAATGTAATGTAAAATGACAAATACAGTTTGGATTTGAGGCATAGACAAAGGGTACTCTTTTTTATTACTTACAGCAATGTAAATTTGAAAAGCAAACAGTGCATTACATAAGTATTATGTATGGTGTGCTCACTAACAAAGTCTGGGGCCTTCCAGGGACAGGTATATTTATATTCAGATACGGTGACACTTTAATTGCACTCAAGAGGACTCCTTTCAGCTAATCATGTGATCTCTGATGGCAAATGGTTGAACTAAATATTATTTAGGGGTTTCATAGCAATAGGAGTGAACACTTTAGGCAATCGCAACAAATTTGTTTTTGTTAATATAAATATCTCCACTTCAGATGAATATTTGCTTTTTCAGCATTGATAGGCATTTACATTTTTACACTGAAATGTACTTGAACTCGTTTACAAGAATGTATATAAGAAACAAAGTTAATCATTTAGTTATTTACAAGCATCATCATTGAATTGTGAAGCCCTGCAATATAAAAACTGAATTGTTCAGTTTTTACATTCTCACCAGAGGCCTGTGCAAATGATCAAATTTAACCAGGTTTCAGTCGTCTTTGTGTAATAACACTCTTTGCTCTTTCTGACTGTGCACCACCCACATTATAGGGCTAAGACCATAATTGCAGCCACAATAAGGCATGACAACATCCACACACACAGAAACATTTTTTTCCCCCTGCTGCTTCTATGCTGCGATGCTATTATTAGAACCATAGGCCTGCAAGAGTGGCATATGGAGCCACCCCCATTGCTCAGATTATTTGGAATAGATATACAGCATGCATGTAATCAAAAGAAGAACTGACAGTAACATGTAGTAATAAACAGAGCTGGACACTGGGATAGGAGCATGTGGCATTGGGCTGTGAAGGTTCTGTTAGAATTTAGTCACATATAAAGAAGAAAACACTCAGCATTCACTTTATCATAACAACAATTAGAGCGCATAGATAAGAATAAACCATACTCAAGTTACTGATGCATTAAAATCAGTTTTTCCAAAAGCGATAAAACTAAAACATTGTAAAAAAATAAAAAAAAAGCTGCTAGTGGTATTAAAACGAATTTTTTAAAGAAATCTGGACATGATTTAGTCAAGCTTGAAACTTCTTTTAATAGCTTTAGCTAAATAGTTTGGAATTTCTCCTGGTTATTATTTCTGTATCATGGCACAAATGCCAATCTCACCCAACTCTATACTGTCAACATTACAATATGACTGTATATATGCATATAATATCTTGCACCCATTTTATTACACATTCTTCTTAGTGTAGTCCAGAAATTCTTTCTTAAATGTTTTTTTTTAAGTATGTTAATTTAATGATCTCTTCACAGAGCATTAAATAGTCCAATGTTGTCTCTCTGATAGTGTGATTGTGAGTTCAACAGCATGTGCACCCACAGCACATTAAATATGACCACAGCTCAAGAACGTTTTTTCTGAGCCCAACCCAAAGAAACTTGGCCCAAAGGTCCAAACTGAATCTGACCCTCTTAAAAAAAATCTGTCCAAACCCAAATACTCGACCACCAATACTGCTTCGACTAATGTATCCAGTCTCTCACATGTGACAGTCTTTAAGACAATAAATATAGTGAGAACTAGAATACAAGGAAATGCAAAACAAATGTGAAGCCATAGATTAATACAATTTACAGTCCAATACAACTTAGAATTAAAAAGTAATAAATGTGTAGTTGACTGTGTTGCTCAAGAATCCTACATTTTGATTCAAAGTCTCAATAGTTTGGTTCCATAGCTATATTGCATCTCTCCAAAGCTAGTGAATACTATACATCAATATTATATGTAAAATCATCCATATTGTACATTAACAGTGTTGTTCTCTTACAGCAGTCATTGTGTTTCTTTTGTACAAGCTGTAACTTGTTTCCAGATGTCACTCTAATCCCAACTAAACATGCCATGTACTTTGCATTGATGCCTGCTCCCCTAAAGTTCACCTTTTATCTACTCAAGGGACCAACCAACTGAGCACTGTGTTAAAAGAGTCAGAGCTGGAACTAGAGCTTTGTGTTCATAAAGAGGTCGCAAGTGCTTTCTAAATGTTTCAACACTCAGTTTCACACTGAGAATACCAAGGCAGCACTGCTCTCTTCTGACTTCATGATCTGTGCTTTTACTTTTTTATCTCTCAACATTGGTCAAAGAGATTATATATTTTAGAAACATGCAGCTCTGTACTGCCACCAAGTGGCAAACTTAAGCACATTTTCCTGCCTAATATTGTGTTGACCCCTTCTTCCACCATCTGATGGTCCAGTTCTGATGCTCACGTGCCCATTGTTGGAAATTTCGGTGGTGCACAGGGGTCAGCATGAGCACCCTGACTGGACTGTGGCTATGAAACCCCATACGCAACAAACTGTGATGCACTGTGTATTCTGACACCTTTCTATCAGAACCAGCATTAACTTATTCAGCAACAGTAGCTCATCTGTTGGATCGGATCACATGGCCCAGCCTTCGCTCCCCACGTGCATCAATGAGCACTGGCCGCCCATGACCCTGTCGCCAGTTCACCACTGTTCTTTCCTTGGACCAATTTTGATAGATACTGACCACTACAGACCGGGAACACCCCACAAGAGCTGCAGTTTTGGAGATGCTCTGATCCAGTCGTCTAGACATCACAATTTGGCTCTTGTCAACCTCGCTCAAATCCTTACACTTGCCCATTTTTCCTGCTTCTAACACATCAACTTTGAGGACAAAATGTTCACTTGCTGCCTAATATATTCCACCCACTAACAGGTGCCATGATAAGGAGATAGTCTTATTCACTTTACCTCTCCCAGCTCATAATGTTATGCCTGATCAGTGCATTTTAGAAGCACCCTACCTATTTTATCCTGTTGGTCAGTTGTCAGTTTAGTTAGGCGGTTCGACACTATATTCAAAGCTGATGCTGTTTTTAAACCAGAATACATTTAATAAACATTTGTTATTGCTTTATTCAAAAGAAAGAAACTTTTGTGCACCCTGAAGGCAGACCAACAACAGAAAGAAATTGATGTTGAATTATTAATAGTTTTAATATGGCAAACAAAACAATCAAGTGGATCAGTTTAACTGAACTGGCTAATTTCAAGAACTGGCTAAGATAAAAATAAATATAACAATACTGATTATAAGAAGTTAGCCAGTAATACCAGTATGTCATTTTAGATGGCCATTCACTTCATATGGCTAAATCAAACACTTTTTTTTTTTGTCAATTAGGTCTTTAATTTAGTCACTGCAAATTAAAATGCAGAAACTCATTGTGGTAATATACTATGAGCCCTTAAAAAATGTAAGTAATGGAACATTAAGGCCTGCACCTTTTGATGATTATATTGTATTTTTATCTGTTTCAAGAACATTTAAGGCACAAGCTCAACCAATTCTTTTGTGTTTCATTACTTAATAGTGCAGTTGTGATGTGAATGAAACTCCCTAGTGTGCTGTAGTATTTCTGACTGTTGTTTGAAGCAGTCTCTCATTTAAAAATACAACATTAAACACAATTATAAGACACACTATTGTTTCATTATTGGCTTTATTTCTGCCAATGCCAAGAGGTCTGCAGAACCTAAGCATCAGTTAATTCTATCAGTCAAACAATATATCAGGCTTGGCTACTACAAGTCAAAAAAAAAAAAAAAAAGCCTGAATTTCCCTTTAGCTTCACATTTCAGCTGCTGACTCATTAACATCAGAATTCTATCATTGCTATGATTCAGTTGCTTATGAGTGCAGATGCCGGCATTGAAATGACATTTTTGTGGTTTATGTTCATTTTTTATATCAAAACAAAATTCAGTTCTTGCACTTTCCCCCAAGTACTTTCTTTCATTTTATAATTTAAAACATTTACCATCTGGGCCAGCTTTTACTTATAAAGGAGGTTCAACTTAAAGGTCAGCACCTCTGTGGCAGATTATTATTTTTGAGTGGAGAAAAACAGTGCAAGTATGTCAGTTCCTCTCTTACACCATAACAACCACAAGAAGATGCCAAATGGCGCATGGCCATTAAAAAAAAAACTGAGCAGTTTAGCCTCACCACAAATTGCCTGAGGTTCAAGAAAAACAAGCATCAGTGCCTGAGGATGGCAGCCAAGAGAACATTGTTATAAAACAATTCCACTATAAGGAATTCTTGTGCAACTCACAAGGGCTTTTTGATGTGGTGAAGCTGATTCTCTCCATTACTCACTGCATGATTACATGACAACTTATTTGTTGCCATTTGTTACGAACTCAATTAAGCATTTAATAAAGTAGTCACAAATCAACAGAATGAACACAAATGTTCGGAATTAGTGCCTCCTGCACTTTTCCCCACCAACAGAGTGCTTTTTAATCGCTGCTGTGTTTGTGGTCTTCACCAAAGGAATCAGGTCTGCTGTGTTGGAGATCTTTTGCTGCACATTCAGAGCCATACTGGGAGGCGGCGTCCTGTGTTTTGCTTTTTTTGCTTGATTTTTGCACAGCTGCAGGCTTTGGGCAGGGCTGTAATACCTCAGAAATGTCCTGGAAGGTCCAGCGCTCCTCCCTTAACACATGTTCTTGTAGAGTGAACTGGCCCTGCTTTGTCCGGGTCAGCTCCCGTACATGAGCACACGAGGACATTGCTGCAGAGGGGGAAACACACACACACACACACACACACACACACACACACACACACACACACACGCACACACACGCACACACACGCACACACACGCACACACACGCACACACACGCACACACGCACCTTAGAACACTGAAACATTTTAAATATCATGGTGTCTAAATATAAACTTGGTCAGTATAGAACAAGGGCAATTTCACCTATTTACCTTTTCCCAGATCATCCACCAGGCTTCTGACATAAAATCCTCCACCACACTCAACATCTGTTAATATGAAAAGCACACTGATGACTGTTATACTCCATTACATACTGTTAGTAATGAATGTAGTTTTAAATTTATACCTCTTAGGTTTAGGTGTCAATGAAAGTCAAAATAAAGGCTAATTTCAGCTGTCACTCAACAATATCTGGACATTTGCATATTCATACAGTTATCCGAACAGACAATAAAGTGGCAGCAGCACAATGCATAAAATCATGCCAGTACAGGTCAGGAGCTACGGTTAAAGAGTTTGGTGAGTGTACACTTTATGTTTCTGTTGAAAATATCTTATGTGCTTGTAGAGTTTTCTCCATAAGTTATATCCTGTTTAAGATATTGTTCTGGTTGACTGCACCCAAGATTAATTAAACACTGAAGAAACATGGCACAATGCAGGAAAATCTTGGTTTTACAACTGTTTGAGGCTGGGAGGTAGCCAGTGGCTGAGGAAAACTCTTACACTCACTGAAAACTTTATTAGAAACACGATACTAATATTGGGTAGAGCCTCCCTTTGCACAGAAAAAACAGCCTCAAGTATTCATGACATGGATTCCACAAGATGTTGGAACCATTCTTTTGAGATTCTCATCAAGCAATTCCTGCAGTTTTCAGGTGCACCTTTATGGTGTGACTCTCATTTGAATCTACTGGATTTGGATCCAGTGACTGGGAAGGCCACTGAAGTACACTTAGGTCATTGCCATGTTATGAAACTAGTTTAAGATTTTTGCTTTGTGACATGGTGTGTTATCATGCTAGAAATAACCACTAGAAGATGGTAACTTGTGACCATGAAGGAATGCACAAAGGTATTAATGGCCCAAAGTGTATCAAGAAAACAGCTCCCACACCGTTACAGCACCTCCACAAACCTGGACTGTTGACACATGGCGCCATGAGTCCATGGATTCATGCCGTTGGTGCCAAATTCTGATCCTTCCATCAGTGTGTTTCAGCAGAAATTGAGATTCCTCAGACCAGGCTACATTTTTCTAGTCTTCAACTGTCCAGTTTTGGTAAGCTGGTGCCCACTGCAGCCTCAGCTTTCTGTACTCTGCTGACAGAAGTGATGCATTTTCTGCTTTTGCACCCTATCTGCCTCAAGGTGTGAGGTGTTTTGCATTCTGTTTTGTTTTTCTACTCATCACTGTCATACAGAATAGTTATTCGAGTTACTGCAATCTTTCTGTCAAGTCAAACGAGTTTGGCCATTCTTTGTGACCTCTCTCAACAAGGTGTTTCTGTCTGCAGATTTACTGCTCTCCGGATGTTTTTTCCTAATTACACCATTCTGAGGAAACTCTTGAGACTGCTGTGTGTGAAAATCCCCGAAGATCAGCATTCAGCATAGAAACATTCAAACCAGTTTGTTCAACACCAATTTTCCCCCATTCTGCTGGAGGACCTGAACTTTATCCAAAGCTTTTGGTCCGTTTCTGCATGATTATATGCATTGCAGTGCTGCCAGATGATTGGCTGATTAGATGACTGGCTGAACGAGCAGGTGTTCCTAATAAAGTGTTTCATAAGTGTATTCTGAAACCATTTTCCTATTTTTTTTTTTAAGTGTACAGCTATATAAAAATACAGTAATAATGTGATAAGAAATACAATAAATATATAAAAGCATTAAAACTGAATAAAAATGTTCCTGCCACTTATCATTATTAAGCAAATGACTGTAGCCCACTAACCAAAGATCAGAAAGAGCAACATTTTAATATTTCTACTAACCCAAAGTGAAAAGTGGGGGATTAAAGTCTTGTAAGGTGATGCTGTAAACTGTAACAGGACGTGCCGGCTTAGCTTCCACTTTATGACCTTCCTTCAACAAGGTAGAAAGACGCTTGCCATCTTTTTTCAGTGCCGAGTACCTACGTGCTCAAATGTAAAATACTGACATGAATGCATCTACAATAAACATGAAAATAATTGTAAAATATAACATTTTCATAAGACGTCAAAAGACCTTGAAATGACTTTTCTCCCCCAAAAATGTGTTTCTATATATATAACATTTCCAACAAGCCAGTATACAAATTGGTGACAATTTAAAGGAAAAACAGTGGCTGTTATAATGTGGATACAATTTGATGACATGGCTTCAGGTCACTGAAAATGCACTGTAAACATCTATCTTGATGGGAGTTTTTTCTTCCAAGAGGTCATTGTAACCATTCAAAGGGCATGAAGTTTACCGAATGATGTGATGAGGATGAAAATGATATAAATCATTTTTTATAGTCTTCACCAGATCTTAATCTATTTGCATACATATGGAAGGTTTTGGGCAGCTCTCACTCTCTCTATCATCAATACTACAACGGTCATGTAAAATCAATGCCAAGGTGCACTGAAGCTGGTCTAGTTAACAAAAAGGAATTGCCTTTCATTTGTCCCCCATATAATATATAAAACACAATTATTATTATTATTATTATTATTATTATTATTATTATTATTATATTATTGTGTTAATATATGATTTATCCCAACAAGAAACTAGCATCCCACATGGCTTAGTGTTGTAATCATCAGAAGGATAAAGACATCAGAGTGAACTGAAAGACTCACAGAGGGGGCACCTGCATGATTTCACCAGTGAACTGCTTCAGCTTCTCTTCAAATGCCTCTCTCGTTATGTGATCTTGAGTAAAAAGCAAACAAAACAAAAAAGAACAATGAGCATGACTTTTGGATATTGTGCTTTCTTCTAGAGTTGAAATATTTATAATTCAACATACCATAGCTTTTCTCCTGAACAACACTTCCTGTGGCGTCAAAGGTATCAGTTGCTTTACCCAGCTCTCCAACAGCTGTATATTTCTTTGAGCAGTCGTGGAGAACAAAAAAATCAAACACTACATCATCATTGAACCTGCATCTTGCTCCAAAACAATTAAGCAGAAACTGTTTTAACAACAAGTGAAGAAGATGTTGATGAATTTGGCCTACCTTTGATCCAGAAAGCATGGAGGTGAGCATCTTTGTCCCTTCACCAATACCAACAACTGCAAGACAGTCACATTTAGTTTAATATCATGACACTTGCTCATCATGTTTGTGAGCTTTGTGTTGTGTAGCTGTGTCGTACCCAGAACACCAGAAGCAGCGCTGTCTAGAGTCCCACCATGGCCCAGTTTGATAGCCTGCTTCTTCCTTTTTCGGGGGTTTGCTTTATCTACACCAGCCTCTGGTGAGAGAATACAGCTACAGAACTAACATAATATAATCTCTTAACCTACTCCCTTCGCATGCATTTTAAAAATGCATACACCTTATTGGTTAGATACACAACTGGTCTCTCCATAAGTAGTGAACTATACCTACCTTTTAACAGCGTTTGTTTCAGTGTGTTTAACACGTCTGCAGACGTGGGTCCCGATTTCTTATATATGGCGAATACTCCATTTAAGGATTGTAGCTTTGATAAACTAGCGTTGTTTACTGCAGCCATGCCGATCGCAGTCTCTTCCTAGTTATCAGGCGCACGAAGATGACGTCAGCAAACACGTCACGCTCTGGTATATGTAGTTTTCGTAGATAATGCATGTAGCGAAGCAACCACGTGTCTTGTTATTGATTTTATTAAATATAAAAATTACTGAAAATAATTAATGCAAAAACTATAATAACAAACAAAAATATATTTTATTTTCAACATAGCTCTATCTGTTTCTTTGTTCCTTTTTTCTTTATTTCTTTCAAACACAGAAAATGTATCACAAACATAAAAATAATAAATAAATGTGCTTATTTGTTTATTTGTTTGTTTGCTTGCTGGTTTTCTTCATACTGATGCCACAAACTTCATTTTCTTTCTCAAACCTGTCTTAGAGCAACTGTGTTTAAATGTGCCTCGAATCATTAGATCAGCTATTTTCTGGTGGTTAGTAAAAGTGACTCTGGGTTTAATTATTCAATGGCTTTATTACATTTAACCTTCCTGTTCCTACATTCTATATATTTGACATAATGTAAAGCCTATGATGTTTAATAAAGTGTGTGGTTGTAGGTAAGTAATCAGACCGCGTGTGGGCGCTGTTTACCCACTTGATAAGTTTTCTAAGGTATTATTTTGGGATAACATTATGGCATGGCACAATCTCCTCCCAGCTCCAGAAGTTTTAAAATTCTATACTTTTAAAGCAGAGCATGTTTATTTAAGATTTATTTGAGTTTGACTTATTTATTATAGGGTGAAAACCTGCCTTGATAGAGCACAAAAGGCTGATCTGAGTAATGATGAATGGATGCTTAAAGAAATGATTCAAACCACACACACACACACACACACACAAACACACACACACACACACACACAGAGAGAGAGAGTTCCGCGCAGTGTGTGCTGCTCTTATTCCCTTTGCTGATGTGTAGTAACCGTGGAGTGTGTACTAAACCCCGCCGCTCTGTGTGTGTGTGTGTGTGTGTGTGTGTATGGATCTGAACAGCTCGCGTACAGTGTGCTCGTATGAGATCAGGAAATCGTGGTCAGTAAGCTACTGAAGGTTTTTTCCCAAAAGGTTTCCAGGTGGAAAATCCCAATTTTCCATGTCAACCAGAGGTAAGGGCATTTCTGTTACTTTTCAAAACAGCTGTTTTATTAGGCGAAATACATCTCTGTGCTGCCATTTTATTTCAGATTATTTATTTGGATCATTTACTCCGAGATTGTTTTTGTTTTTGTCTGTCAGCTTGACACAAGAGACTGTCATATCACCTGTCATGATAAAAAAAAAAGCCCGTTTTTATTTATTATGGTCTGTGTAAAAGATACACATGCAGGCAGAGCTGGAAGGTTGCATACACACACACACACACACAGACACACACACACACACACACACATATACACACACACATATATATATATATATATATATATATATATATATATATATATATATATATATATATATATATATATATATAATATAATTCCCTCAATGAAGCATGGCAAGGTGGCAAGGCTTTATGTCAAGAGTGGCATCCCTGTGGTGACTACATCTATTATCACCAACAGCTCATTCATTTGGTCATTCATTCAGTAAGCACTTCTCTCTTGTCAGGGTTATGGTGGATCTGAAACTAGTTCCAGGAACACTGGCCAATACATGGACATACTCGGTGAATGAGCATCATTAGACTTGGCAGTCCACCTGCATGTTTTTGGAAGGTAGGGGTACTGGAAACAACACATAGATAAAACTACAAAATTCCTCATAGACAGTAATCCAAGCTCAAGATCAACTCATAACAACAGCACATTCCATAAGTTTCTTTATACAAAGTACACTGCATAATATATGCATAACAGTCATAGCATTATAACCACCTGCCCAATATTGTGTTGGTCCCCCTTTTGCTGCCAAAACAGCCCTGACCCAACGAGGCATGGACTCCACTAGATCCCTGAAGGTGTTCTGTGGTATCTGGCACCAAGATCCTTTAAGTACTCTAAGTTGCGAGGTGGGTCCTCCATAGATTGGGCTTGTTTGTCCAGCACATCCCACAGATGCCCGATTGGATTGAGATCTGGGGAATTTGGAGGCCAAGTCAACACCTCAAACTCGTTGTTGTGCTCATCAAACCGTTCCTGAACCATTTTTGCTTTGTGGCAAAGAAAACATGATTTATCAGACAAGGTCACCTTCTTCCATTGCTTCATAGTCCAGTTCTAATGATCACGTGCCCATTGTTGCCACTTTTGGCTTGTGCCACTCGTGTACTTCCACATCTTTATGGAAAATGCTTTGTGGACTGTCATACTGGAACGGGTTTGGGCTCTTTAGTACCAGTGAAGGGAAATCTTAATGCTACAGCATACAAAGACATTCTAGACAATTGTGTGTTTCCAGTTTTGTGTCAGCAGTTTGAGAAATTCCCTTATATGGGTATAATGCTCTGGTGTCCACAAACTTTTGGCTGTATAGTCTATCTTAGCATAAAACAAATATGCTATACATTTTTGCCTCCTGACAGGTGTCTAAATCTGGTGTAAGTGTGATACAAAGCTCCAGAGTGTCCTTCTGGTTTGTCACTGACTGGTATATGACAGACCGTGCGCTTTATGCATTTCCAGCGACTTTTATAGTTATGTTCAAATGTTCTACATAGCTGGCTTTGTTTTTCTGCACAATTGTGGTCCTCCGCAGTTCATAATTACTAGGTTTCAACACTAGACACAAAAGTGTCTGTGTGGATATTGTTAAATTGTATAGAAGAGCATTCCATAAATACCCAGAGATTGCCCTGAGAGAACGCGTCCCACCAAACCGAGATTGCCATTGAAATGGGGAACAGTGAAGGAAGAAGAGGTGAATGCCAGCATGAAACACGTCTAAATATAGTATGTCCTGAAAGATTCTCTTTTTTCAATATGTTACTTTATTGGCTCTCATCTATCTTTTCTTATACCTTTTTAATTTTTTATGATTAACTATCTAACGATCTTGCTTCACTGTCGACATTTTGATTTCACACTGGTTTATTAGTAAGAAAGCTGTAAGACGTGCTTGCCGCTTATAATCTTCCCATTCATGTGAAAAACTGTCAAACAGGGTGCTGAATCATTGTTTTCTTGAACTGACCATGCTGTGTATCTGTGATATGCTCATACTGATACACAGAGGATCAGTCACTTCAGTGTGCTTACAGAGCTGAGCTCTTACTTGAAGCATGTTACATTTTGGAAGTCTCTGGTTTCTCTCTGAAATGTTTAGATTGGACAAAGCTCTAGTTACATACATTCCTTTCTTTCTGTTTGCAAGTACTTTTTTGAGTTTTTCTCAGAAAAAAACCTCAGAAAGTCAATTGGTCACACATGGTTTAGTTTGGACCTGTAACCTGTGTGCCCTGCATTCGTCAGCAGCTCTTTACACACCTTTAGTTAACTCCTAACTGTAATGCATTCTGATGGAATGTCAAAAACCAGCTGTACCTGAACTACTGCCTGACTTCCTATTACCTAATGGAAAGGTGGGAATTACGGGTATGCTGTACACTCAAGTACACATCATTTGGACACTTGAACTAAGTGCGTTGTGGGATTTCATGAATCCACTGGCTATTCATACACTTCCTTTTTCTTAGCTTCATTTTTGGCTTTACGAGCTATTTATTCAATCACATAACATCTCTTTATTTCTGCCCCCCACCCCCAGATCACCCTTATTTTCTTGTTCTCTCTCTTTCTCTCTCTCTGATCTTGGATTGGTGTCAACCCACAGGGAAGCCCAGTTTAGACTGTCAGATACAGTTAGTGTGAAGATCTGAAAAACAAGCCTCCTCTAACAATATCCATAAAGAAAGCCTTCAGAAGTCATTATTTTGGTGATTTAATCAGTGTACACACATTTTCCTGATTGTCTTGTTTTTTCCATTATCAAATTTTTCTTAGACACATCATTTCCCAGAGCTATAATTGCCATTTTAGGTAAAACATCAACACTCCTCTGTGCTCAGGATTTATTGGCTTGTTCTCACCTGTGTTTGATATGAACATAAAAATGTACAATGATTCATACTGACAAGTGTATTAGTTGCAGCTGTGCCAGATTTGGTGCATATCCAGTATACTGTTTGCCATGAGGCAGGGATGTTGACTGCTGATGTTTGAGGTCAGTAAAATTAGCATTGCTGTTGTTTGAGCTTAATCAGGCTTGAACATACCAGGAACTACCTCTTCCCATCTCTTTAAGCCTGAATCTACTGCATTCTTCTCACTGAAGCCACAGAAATAAGGACGAGAAGAGCCAGTGAGGATCTTTAGCGGTACAGCACTTGCTCTGGTGTTGAGAGCAAATGGCTAATTTTCTTTTGGTTAGAATGAAACTAGCTAATCATGGGTTTATGTTAATTGTAGTATTTGGAGGTGGGAAGATAGTTCTACCTTCCTTGTCTAGCTGTCCTTGGACATCCTGTGAATATGAAATGTGGGACTTTGGGGATGTGATGCTAGAACTATAATAAACTAATAATACTCATGTAATAAAAGCAATAATAAACCTGATGATGAGATACAGTGTCACACTGTTTACACACAAATTTCAGTTTATTAATCTTTTTATCTTGGTTTGAGTCAACTATCCTGGGAATACTGAGCAGGAAGCAATGGGACATACAGTGATGTGAAAAAGTGTTGGCCCCCTTCCTGATTTCTTATTTTTTTGCATGTTTGTCACACGTTAATGTTTCAGATAATCAAACACATTTAAATATTAGTCAAAGATAATACAAGTAAACACATCATGCAGTTTTTAGATGAAGGTTTTTATTATTAAGGGAAAACAAAATCCAAAACTACATGGCCCTGTGTGAAAAAGTGTTTGCCCCCTAAGCCTAATAACTGGTTGGGCCACCCTTAGCAGCAACAACTGCAATCAAGCGTTTTCCATAACTTGCAATGAGTCTGTTACAGCACTGTGGAGGAATTTTGGCCCACTCATCTTTGCAGAATTGTTGTAATTCAGCCACATTGGAGGGTTTTCCACCTTTTGAACCACCTTTTTAAGGTCATGCCACAGCATCTCAATCAGATTGAGGTCAGGACTTTGACTAGGCCACTCCAAAGTCTTCATTTTGTTTTTCTTCAGCCATTCAGAGGTGGACTTGCTGGTGTGCTTTGGATCATTGTCCTGCTGCAGAACCCAAGTTCGCTTCAGCTTGAGGTCACAAACCTACCGATCTATCAGTCTGGAAAAGGTTATAAAGCCATTTCTAAAGCTTTGGGACTGCCGCAAACCACAGTGAGAGCCATTATCTACAAATGGCGAAAACATGGAACAGTGGAGAACCTTCCCAGGAGTGACCGGCCGACCAAAATTAGCCCAAGAGCGCAGCGACAACTCATCCAGGAGGTCACAAAAGACCCCACAACAACATCCAAAGAACTGCAGGCCTCACTTGCCTCAGTTAAGGTGAGTGTTCATGACTCCACCATAAGAAAGAGACTTGGCAAAAATGGTTTGTGTGGCCGAGTTCCCAGACGAAAACCGCTGCTGAGCAAAAAGAACATAAAGGCTCATCTCAGTTTTGCCAGAAAACATCTTGATGATCCCCAAGACTTTTGGGAAAATACTCTGTGGACTGACGAGACAAAAACTGAACTTTTTGGAAGGTCTGTGTCCCATTACGTCTGGCATAAAAGTAACAGCGCATTTCAGAAAAAGAACATCATACCAACAGTAAAATATGGTGGTGGTAGTGTGATGGTCTGGGGCTGTTTTGCTGCTTCAGGACCTGGAAGACTTGCTGTGATAAATGGAACCATGAATTCTGCTACCAAAAAATCCTGAAGGAGAATGTCCGGCCATCTGTTTGTGACCTCAAGCTGAAGTGAACTTGGGTTCTGCAGCAGGACAATGATCCAAAACACACCAGCAAGTCCACCTCTGAATGGCTGAAGAAAAACAAAATGAAGACTTTGGAGTGGTCTAGTCAAAGTCCTGACCTCAATCCGATTGAGATGCTGTGGCATGACCTTAAAAAGGCGGTTCATGCTCGAAAACCCTCCAATGTGGCTGAATTACAACAATTCTGCAAAGATGAGTGGGCCAAAATTCCTCCACAGCGCTGTAACAGACTCATTGCAAGTTATGGAAAACACTTGATTGCAGTTGTTGCTGCTAAGGGTGGCCCAACCAGTTATTAGGCTTAGGGGGCAAACACTTTTTCACACAGGGCCATGTAGTTTTGGATTTTGTTTTCCCTTAATAATAAAAACCTTCATTTAAAAACTGCATGATGTGTTTACTTGTGTTATCTTTGACTAATATTTAAATGTGTTTGATTATCTGAAACATTAAAGTGTGACAAACATGCAAAAAAATAAGAAATCAGGAAGGGGGCCAACACTTTTTCACACCACTGTACATTCACACCTAGGGGAAATTTACACACCCATTCCACCTACTTGCATGTAAGAAAATAAAGAATTTGGACACAAGGAAAACAATAAATAAATATCAAATTAAAAAACTTACTGGATTTACTGTATTATGCCCTGTGAAGGACTGGCACTCTATCCAGTGTGTCCCCTGTCTGAGATAGACTCTAGGCTCCCCTGCGTACAGAAAGCAATAAAGAAAATGGATGGACGGATGAATTTACTGTTGGTAAGTAAATCAGCTTACAAGATAAGACAAATAAGCAAATACTGAGCTCACTTGCACAAGTTTCCAGTGTTTCGTCTCCAGATTCCTGAATTTTTAGTCCCTTCACACCACTCTCATTTTTCACCTGTCAACCACTGTGTTACTTACTTCAGTGTTCCTCCTTATACTGTTCCAAGCTTGTGTGCAGATCCTGTTTAATATATATAGTGTGTGTGTGTGTGTGTGTGTGTGTGTGTGTCTGTCTGTGATTTTGGTGATAACCTCAGATTGGACCAGACTGCCAGACTCTACGGTATGACCTACTTCACACACCCAGACACTGCTATAAATGTCACTGATGATTGAGCTCTGTAGCATGAAAGCCAGTGGGAAGGAAGAATGGGATTTTTCACGGGTATTTTCAAGAGCTTATGCTCAAGTCAGTTCACATTCTCTATCTATCTATCTGTCTATCTATCTATCTATCTGTCTGTCTGTCTGTCTGTCTGTCTGTCTATCTATCTATCTATCTATCTATCTATCTATCTATCTATCTATCTATCTATCTATCTATCTATCTATCTATCTATCATTCAGACAGTCACTATACAAAGCTATCAGCACTTTGCTCTTCCATCTGATAGTTCACTTTGTAAATATTATTTATGGATAAACATATATAGAAACATTATATATGAGACATATTTCTTTTTATGTACAAGCAGGTGTACACCGGATAGAACACATCATTTTGATTCTAGCTGAGCACACACTCCTGTGTTCCCGTCAGGCTGCTGATTTTGTGTTTCTGTGCTAAAAAACTGCCGTAACAACAAACAAGCATCAGCGTCAGGTTCCAGAGCTGCTTGCACTCTGAAAATAAAATGCTCTGCTTCATTTCACAGTTTATCACATAGTGTGTTGTAAAGGTTTGGGGCCACGTTTTCCAGTGTGCTCTGGTGTTCAGTTTCCTTTCACTTATCGCCACATAGGCAAGAATCTGCTTGAAGTCCTGCAGGGAAACAGCAGCCTTATTCTTTGGCAGTTGGACAAATTTTGCCTCAATTATTTCCTCTGTTATTGTTGAATGGACTATGTGCAAACCCACTGACCCTTTCCTTTAACAAAGAGCCACTTTCTCCTGTACAGTGACCATCGAGTAATCACAGACTATAAATCATTTGACCCTTAACTTTATAACTTCCCTGTATTACCTAGACTGTCAGTTCTTATTTAGTGAGTTGTTGAGAGTGTAAGGAGACAAAAAAATCACTCTCATTTACTTCATTTGTGTGTGTGTGTGTGTGTGTGTGTGTGTGTGTGTGTGTGAGAGAGAGAGAGAGAGAGAGAGAGAGAGAGAGAGAGAGAGAATATGTCTCTGTTCTTGTTTCTCATTGTTAAAATACATACAGTGCATATAGTAAAGACTTTACGCACACTGCATCTACAGCAGTGAGCCTGTGATGCCTTTCAGAGCTCTGGGTTTAAACAATACTGTTCATTTTTATTCAGGAGTGTCATAATGAAGCATTAAGTTTTATAATGAGTTTTGAATGAATTTTCATCACGCATTGTCGAGGGTGGTTCAAAAACATTAGATTTTCTCCTCTCTGACCAGTATTGTTTTTCTACATGGAGGGAAATGAATATTGGAGATAATTACAGCAGATGAAAAGCAAAAATAAATAGCAACTATTTTTCACTTAAAAGAAATGTTTCACTGAAGCAAACTAAAAGAGGATGACGGAGTTTGCCAAGCACTTGTCTATAACTGGGTTGATCATTATTCCAGTAACATCACAATAAAGCTCTTTCAGCAGCCTTGGAATGTTGTGTGTACACTGGCAAGCCTCCATTCCAGTCAAATTAAAGCCAGATTTAGGTTAGAATGGCAAGGCTTGTTATCTTTAATTGTGGAGCATTCTGGGGGGAAAAAACCCCAGCAATACTGCCCTGGTGACTTCTTGATCGGAAATGGTGTACACAAGGTCACGACTGTATGGGACTTAATTGCTGCTTCAAAAGCCTCCTGTCAGAGAAAGAGCTTGCAATCACATTAATTATGCTTTAGTAAGGTACAATTAAATGAGTAACTTCTTTAAAGTCTGGGCCTCAGCAACTAAGACTGAATGGACTCACAGCTCTTCTGTTCAGGTCAGTGCCCTCATGTGTACATATTTATGGCCTTGTCTGTTTTCTCCACTGTCGAGCTGAGGTCAGTCACCCTTCTGCTCTGGTTTGTTGTATCTGGTTTCTAGTGCATGGAACATCTTTGTACTTGTCAGGATGTTGGATTTGTGTTTGAACAATGGTTTGAACTAGTTTAAATGGCACATTGGGCAAATATTGGTTTCTTGGCTTTTTTATAGCAAGAGTTTAAAGCCACAGTTTTTACAGCCCTGTGCTGCTTGGGAGGTGAATTTTAACATCATAAGAAAAACCATGAAAACTATTTAGTTTCAATTTTATGCCCTGTGGGTTATGTTTTTAAAAAAAGGTCAGAGCTCAGCTGAGGGACTGAGCTAATTTTTTGGCCAGAAAAATAAAAGCAGAAAATAGAAATGAGGAAATCTCTTTGTTTATATTATCTATCTTATATTGTCTTTGAGATTCTAACATGTGTAAATGCTACACATTAAACGTTTCTCATAAAAAGTAATGCTACTAAATGTTGTTCTTCTTTAAGTGCTAATTGGTTAATGTAAGAAATCATTACATAGAAAGCATGGGTTAAGCTCAGGTGAGTGGAGCCTGGGATAGAATTTATTGCACTGAGGCATTTGTACGAGGCATGTTGTGGGTAGGCAGGTGCCTCGGTTGTGGCTGTGGCACCAAACAGGGCTTACGTAAGAGAGAGTGAGTTACAAAGAGGGTTCAATAGCACTGGGTCAAAGCAAAGAATCTGTGCTCATGGTACAAGACCATTGCTGCTGGCTGACATTAATTTTAATGCCTTTGTGGTTAAAGTGTTACTAACTCTGAGATGTTCATGCTCTCTCTCTCTCCCCCTCTCTCTCCAACACACACACACACACACACACACACACATCCCTTTTGGTGACTAATAGCTCACTTATAAAATCTGCCCTTAACTCAATACTGTTAAGCCTCTTTAGTTCATGGACTGTCAAATGAAAACACATCATTACCCTACATTCACTATAGCAAGTCACAAGTCACATGTCACCTGTAGTGTGTCACTTGTGAATGTATGGTGACTGCTAATGTTGTCGCTTGTAGCTGCACGCTGCTCAGTGTTCCAATGAGAATCAGTAGTAGCTATATAAAGCATCTAAAGCTAGTTAAAACTGTGAAAATTGGTTGTTTGCTTTACTTGTTATATGCTAGGATTCATACTAGCATTGTTGGCAGATTAGCATGGGACACTTACCATACTTTGTTCCAAGCTTTATTTTTCTTCATAACGTCATTGTACACATTTAATGAGAGGTCATATATGACTTATACAGGAAGATCGTTTTTGCATTTCAAACAGTTCATGGGAACTAAATGCATGTAAATTTGTGAGTTGTGGTTGAATAAATAAATATTAGATTAAATAGATGAATAAATAGATGTTAGACAGGCCATTCTTTTGGCTTGCGGAATCATTTGAGCCAAATTGTTTGCATAATGCTCTTTTTAGTGTCATATCTGATTTACATACAATTACATACAGTCACTGAACCAAATCACTCCACATTTGCATAATTCTAAACTTTTCTACACTTTATTACATCACTGGACACACCCATATCTTTACTGTCACTCATTTTAGCTGGAAGTTGCCAGCTGTTAATGAAAATTAATGGTCTCTGGTCGCTTTGTTGCTGCAAGATGCTGCATGTATAAACATAGATTCACTGTGATTACATTGCTAACCTTGCCCTACAGGTTATGTGCTTCTTTGTGCCTTTTTAAGGCTATTGGCTAGATCAGCCAGTACCGTAACTACCATAACACAACTGGGCTGGAGGTTGAAAGTATCTCTCTTAAGGGTCATAAAGTTTTATCATGAAGGTTATCTAACCAATAAACAAGGTTCTCTTGCTACCAGGCAAAATTGCTAGCATATGGTATGGGTTATGGGGTACAAATCTAGGTTAGTTGGGGTCTAACTTTCTAATTTGAAACAGGCTTACAGAAAAAAAATAAGTGGAAACAATGACAACATTAAGAAAGAATTTGCTTGAGATTTTCTCAGCTCTGAGGCAAAGCAGGGCTCCCGGTGAGCATTCGTGGTGCTGTAAGCTTAAGATTGCAGACAGGACATTTTGTTATTTTTGTATTTGCTTGATAAGAATTAAGGAACTGTGTCCTAAACTGCATGTCGTGTGCTAATTCTCTCTCTCTCTTTTGTATGTGTGTAAATGCACTTATGCTGACCTCAGAGCAGATGTGGTGCTCCGTCAGCTACTCTGCAATTCCTGATGAGCAAACTGAATCTGGTCCCTGATGTGCAAACACATTACATATGTGTAGGGAGTACACAGCTGTGTTTGTGAGTGTGTATGTGTGTGTTTGTAGGGAGTATGGACATGATATAGGAATCACGCCATTCAGGCCTCTCAGTGTAAGCAGACTGGGGAGAAAGGGAGTTAGTGCAATGTACCTAAGTGACGCAAGCTCCTTGCTCTAGATTTCTCAACATAGATTAATGCACTCGCTCTCTCTCTCTCTCTCTCTCTCTCTCTCTCTCTCTCATTCTTTGTGTCTGTCTCATATTCCCTCGACTCATGGTCTTTCAACATGCACCATTCTTGTTGATTTAAATTCCATTAGAGATATTGAATTGGGTCATGTTTTCAGAAAAAAAACATATAATATGAAGATTTCAGATGTTAGCCTCAGTATATGACTGTTTGGCAGTTTACAATACGGTGTGCAAAGTCTGAATGGAATATATTTTACCGTGCTTGTCCTACAGAGCTCACAAAACAAGAGCCATCAAATACTGCTATGACGACAAGTGCATTATTCAGTTAAACTTAAAGGTGAGGTTTGTATATTTTTAGAGTGTTTCTAGACATATATATACATATTTATTTATTTTCTATACTGCTGATCCTACCTAGCCTGGAGCCTATCCCAGGGTAATCAGGGTACAATGTGGGGAACAGTTTGGACAGGGTGCCGTCATAGAGCACAGTCATACACACTCACTATATACAGAGATTCAGTGACATCAATCAGGCTACATCATATTACTTTGAACTGGTTGAGGCAATCAGAGTACTCAGAGAAAAACCTTCCAAGAATCCAACCCTAACCAAGGAGGTGTGAGGCAAACGCACTAACCACATGCCATGCCATGAGTCACTGTGCTCAAGATGTAAAATTATAACAAAATTTTAAAGATACTTTAGAAAAACTATTATTCAATATCAATTATCAGCAATATTTCCTTGCAGTGTATATGAGTATTTTTTTGTTTTTTTATTTATAATTTTCTGACCCAGAAATAGGCTCATCCCTAGCATATTTAGAGGCGCTCATTTGGGCCTCCTCTTTCAAAGGTTTAAAAGTGGTTTTATTATCAGAAGGGGTTAGTATGAGGTTAAACAGAAGTGTTATCTGTGTTTTTATTACAGTTTTCTCATTTTCTGTGTATTCACCAGATACATATTGCCATGACAACCAAAAAATCCTGCAATGCTGGAAAAGCACACTTTCCAGTATGATTCCATAGAAATTATTATACCATGTACAAATGTGATTTTGACTGACCCAGCAGCACAGATCCTGTATGTCCAGCTTAACTCACATCTGCATAACATCCCACAACAGAACCTTACACAGAGTTGGAGTGGTTATGTATCTGTAAGTATCTGATAAGTATAAGGTATTGGCTAATAAATAGAGCTTTGTTATTGCTATTCGAAATAAAAAGTAAAAAGGTTCTGTGTATTTAATTCTTAATCATTGCTATCAAACACCACCAGGGGGCATGGACATTAATCTGCTGAAGGATGTTGTTGCTGTCTGTCTTAAACGTATCTTAAGTCCGGATCAGACAGGATTAGAGAATGAAAGGGCCATCGTCTTTCTTATTCTTATATAAAGAGAAGGGAATTTCAGAAATAGGAGCAGGATTGTGACAGTAAATGCATGCTGTAAAATCTTCTCCTATAAAATCGACTCCAAGAAACATCACTTCAAATGAACTGAGATCTGTTCCTGAGAGCTGGTGTGGAATTTTAGACACACTGCATTGAAATACTGACTGCACCTAATGTGTGGAGTTTGCAGTATGGATCATGTTATATAACAGTAATTTGTTCATTATCATGAAGCAGAGTGCCTTGCCTTGAGAATATCTATTCTGTTTTTGTAGCTGCTTTATAGTGTGACAGGTTGCACAGGTTGGCCAGAAAAGGAGGACTGATGTGTGGTGTATTGTTTTGGGAGCAGATAGTGCACATCATTGTGTGACAGCTTAACTAGGCTCCTCACAAACACAGCTCCCTCAGCTTTCTATGCATGTGTGTGTTGTAAACAATGAAACAATAAAACCTGCTGTAAAGGACATCAGATCCGAGTCATGTATGTGGTTAGGATAGAAGGAAGCGGGAGGACTGGATGCCACAGTGGAAGTGCTATCTATCAAAAATACACAGTCTGAGCACATAAGAACAGGCTGAGGAGAACATTGCTGTGTTAGCTGCTTGATCATGCTGACCTTGCAGATATCATAATTATAATTCATGGCGATTTCCCATCGGCATTGTGTAGGTGCCAGTTCCAGAGTCGAGGCTTAATCTCAGACTGTTCCACACTTTTTCACTGCAAAATGCCGGTTATCTGCTTCAACACCAAATTCTATGAATCTGTTCAAAAATAAAAACGGTTTCATCCTTCCATTTATTTTCTGTACCCTTTATCCTACACATGGTCATGGGGAGTCTGGATCTTATCTCAGGGGACTAAGGGCACAAGACAGGGGAAATCCTGCCAGTTGAGAGTAAACACTGAGGACACAGGGGCAGAGGCAGGAATCAAACCTTCAAACCTAGGGGTCAGAGTCAAATGTGCTAACCACTAAGCCTCCATGCTCTACTGCTCACAGAAAAAAATGATCAACTGAAAAAAGACATGCAAGGTCTAAAAAGGTCTAAAAACTATGATTAGATATCAAATTTTCACTCATAAATCAATGGAGGAAAGAATTATTTTACTGGCCAGTGCAACTGTATAAGAGATAGACTGCTCAAAATTCCTTTTTTTGACCAACACACAAAATAAACAGCTTAATGCAATAAAACCCTGTATCCATCATCTCACCTGTAATTATTGTCTCTGATAGACAGTATGATCTGTGCTGTATATAGATGCTGTGGATTGAATGATATTGTTGGATGTTCTCAAAGACAGGTAAAACTGCATGGGTGTTATTATTTTTACACTGTGCCTTAGGAAACTCCCACATATGGTTATGCAACTGGTTCGGTTCTAACACTTGTGGACCAGTTCTAAAAAAGGTTTGTTGGTTCTCTTGTGAGTGGAAAAGATGCTGTTGGATGAGCCATATAATACTGAATGCATTAAAATTGCTGTCTATAAATGAATTCAGGCTCCATGTTTCATTGATTGGAGCTCAGATCATGCTTCATGTTTTCCTTTGTGACAACTAAGCAGCCTGGTCCTATTTTAGTTCATGCCTTCTCATAATATAATACAAAATAAAAATTAAAATATTTAAAAATATATTATATCTACATTTTTAAATTAAAATAAATTAAATATTTTAAAAAAATATTTATAAATAAATAAAAAAAATAAAAATGAATGAATTGAAAATATTTAAAAAATGTCAAATAAATAAAGATGGTTGCATCAATGATCTCAAATATGTTTAGCCAGTTACTATTCAGTTATTTCAAAGTAACATTTCTGAGTTTTAAATATATTATTCATTCATTCATTGTCTACCGCTTATCCGATCTATACCCGGGTCACGGGGAGCCTGTGACCATATCAGGCGTCATTGGGCATCAAGGCAGGATACACCCTGGACAGAGTGCCAACCCATCGCAGGGACAATTTAGAGATGCCAATCGACTTACAATGCATGTCTTTGGACTGGGGGAGGAAACCGGAGTACCCGGACGAAACCCCCGAGGCACGGGGAGAACATGCAAACTCCACACACACGGCAGAGGCAGGAATCAAACTCCCAACCCTGGAGGTGTGAGGCAAACATGCTAACCACTAAGTCACCATGCCCTCCTTAAGTATATTATATGTTATTTAATTATATGTTATATTCAAAACTTTTATTAGCTTTTACTTTGCTTTTGCCTGTGTATCTGATTTGGATGCTTGTGAAATGACAGAGCTAATAGGACCTCTTGTAGTCCAGGGCAGTGATTCTACATAATCTACATGGTGTCACCTTGTGAGTCGTCTGGAAAAGGTTAGCTGGTTACCTATGATCAAGGATTATTATGAGTCACACTGTTTCCATGTCCATGTCATAGGTCTGTACAGTTCATACTGGCTATTAGTGAAGCAGGAATACAGTCTGTGGTGCCAAACATTATCACTCACATTAGAGATACACAGCAGTGAGGAGACCTTTTAGGAAAATAGGCTTTTTGGTAAAGACAGGCATCTAGTTAATAGCTAATCATGTTTCTGTAGTAAACGTTTAGGTTTATGAAACCCCTTTGCTTAAGCTAAAACATGTCCGGGTTTATTTTTCTATTGGATTTAGATTAGGAAAAGTTTTTTTTAACACTAGAGTATTTTTTTTTCAGTCTGGCTTACGTCAGGATAAAATTACCTTTTGTGACATCATACTCTCTGGCATCTGTTTCCCAGAATCATTAGGTGCCTGTGTGTGTGTGTGTGTGTGTGTGTGTGTGTGTGTGTGTGTGTGTGTGTGTGTGTGTGTGTGTGTGTACGTGTGTGTGTTGTTGTAAAATCCTTTACCGTTTCCTGTACTCAGTGGAACAGATATCACACAAATCCTGCTGAGAAGACCATTATTATATGAGCAGTTTAATGAGCCAGATGAATAAGGTCTGTAGGTGAATTGTTTTAACTATTAAATGTTGTCTAGTTTTTGCTGAAGAAAAGGTTTTTATAATTTATGTGTCTATGATCCGGGCCTTGCACAAATCATACCCACATAAACGAGTCTATTTTAAATGAGGTTGTTCACAGAGGCTGTACAGCGGCTCTGCCGTGGTGCTTAATGACCCGGGGTCAAGGTGGCTGTCTTGGTAAAATTCCAAGTTAAATGTGGATGATTGCTGATGCAGTTTAGGATTGATCTGGGCACGAACTCAAGGCTTTTATTGGATATTTTTTCTAGTTAAATCCTTATAGTGGAACTATGTACAGTGGGGCAAAAAAGTATTTAGTCAGCCACCAATTGTGCAAGTTCTCCCACTTAAAAAGATGAGAGAGGCCTGTAATTTTCATCATAGGTACACTTCAACTATGAGAGACAGAATGAGAAAAAAAAATCCAGAAAATCACATTGTCTGATTTTTAAAGAATTTATTTGCAAGTTATGGTGGAAAATAGGTATTTGGTCAATAACAAAAGTTCATCTCAATACTTTGTTATATACCCTTTGTTGGCAATGACAGAGGTCAAACGTTTTCTGTAAGTCGCCACAAGGTTTTTACACACTGTTGCTGGTAGTTTGGCCCATTCCTCCATGCAGATCTCCTCTAGAGCAGTGATGTTTTGGGGCTGTCGCTGGGCAACACGGATTTTCAACTCCCTCCAAAGATTTTCTATGGGGTTGAGATCTGGAGACTGGCTAGGCCACTCCAGGACCTTGAAATGCTTCTTACGAAGCCACTCCTTCGTTGCCCGGGCGGTGTGTTTGGGATCATTGTCATACTGAGAGACCCAGCCACGTTTCATCTTCAATGCCCTTGCTGATGGAAGGAGGTTTTTACTCAAAATCTCACGATACATGGCCCCATTCATTCTTTCCTTTACACGGATCAGTCGTCCTGGTCCCTTTGCAGAAAAACAGCCCCAAAGCATGATGTTTCCACCCCCATGCTTCACAGTAGGTATGGTGTTCTTTGGATGCAACTCAGCATTCTTTCTCCTCCAAACACGACAAGTTGAGTTTTTACCAAAAAGTTCTATTTTGGTTTCATCTGACCATATGACATTCTCCCAATCCTCTTCTGGATCATCCAAATGCTCTCTAGCAAACTTCAGACGGGCCCGGACATGTACTGGCTTAAGCAGGGGGACTGGTCTGGCATTGCAGGATTTGAGTCCCTGGCGGCATAGTGTGTTACTGATGGTAGCCTTTTTTACTTTGGTCCCAGCTCTCTGCAGGTCATTCACTAGGTCCCCCCGTGTGGTTCTGGGATTTTTGCTCACCGTTCTTGTGATCATTTTGACCCCACGGGGTGAGAACTTGTGTGGAGCCCCAGATCGAGGGAGATTATCAGTGGTCTTGTATGTCTTCCATTTTCTAATAATTGCTCCCACAGTTGATTTCTTCACACCAAGCTGCTTACCTATTGCAGATTCAGTCTTCCCAGCCTGGTGCAGGTCTACAATTTTGTTTCTGGTGTCCTTTGACAGCTCTTTGGTCTTGGCCATAGTGGAGTTTGGAGTCTGACTGTTTGAGGTTGTGGACAGGTGTCTTTTATACTGATAACGAGTTCAAACAGGTGCCATTAATACAGGTAACGAGTGGAGGACAGAGGAGCCTCTTAAAGAAGAAGTTACAGGTCTGTGAGAGCCAGAAATCTTCCTTTTTTGTAGGTGACCAAATACTTATTTTCCACCATAATTTGCAAATAAATTCTTTAAAAATCAGACAATGTGATTTTCTGAATTTTTTTTTCTCATTCTGTCTCTCATAGTTGAAGTGTACCTATGATGAAAATTACAGGCCTCTCTCATCTTTTTAAGTGGGAGAACTTGCACAATTGGTGGCTGACTAAATACTTTTTTGCCCCACTGTATGTACAAGGAAATGTATTTAACTAGGAGAGTTAAAAAATATTGCATACAATATTTACTTTGAGTTGTAACACAGTAGGTACTTTTACATGCAACCAAATAATCTGTTAGTAATCAGACTGATAGCTCAACTGCATTGAAAAGCCTTTATGTAGATTGAATGGGGTGGTGTAGATCTGAAATAAACCAGTGAATATGAAATAATTAGCCATGTAAACAAATATTTGATTCAGATTGCACTGTTTATGGTACATATAATCAGTACTTTCTGGAACCTGCAATTGGATTGAATTTCTCTATATGTCTGAATCAATGATAAATGTAATTACTGTGTAATTCTAGCCACAAAAAACATTTTGTAATTTACCGATCCTTCTAAGGGAATTGTTGACATTCCTGACAATTGTCTGTGTAAGAAACTTATTACGGCATTCTAGTTAGCTAAAACATTCTTTTTTGCTTGTCTAGAAGTTTCGTATTTTTATTACATATACATTCTCATTGAGATCTCATATGCACTTAATAATAACAGAGAAATTTCTTATAACTTGTGGCTTTGTCTGAACTATTATTAAAATGATTGAGGAAAAATGACATTAGAATACATGGCATGGTAATCTTCTTACAACTAATCTTAATCTTCTTCTTCTAATGAAAGAACGTATTTATGTGTCCTTCTCAGAGCAGTGCTGCTTGTGTTGCCCTGTGTGGATACCAAATCATCAGTCATGACTTCGGCTGGCCCAGGTGCTCTTTTAGACCTCAAGGGAAGATAACTAAAAATACATCAGCCCTAAGCTGCTTATAGCATTCAGGAATGAGCTCAGGGTAGCAGCTCAGAGCTGCTTTGCCAATAAATGCAGCATCCCTTCTCATCGGAGGAGCACTACATGCACCACACCTGGCTCTACCCGTCTCAGTCTCTGTAGTCCCGGTGTAGTGAGTTGTATCTGAGTGCTGTGTAGTATTTCCCCTACCCACTAGTGTATAATCTGCATCATTTGGTAGAAGACCTCACTATGCCCAAACTGAGCTCCCTGGGCAAGCTGTGCGGCTCCAGCCACAGCGATGACATCATTATTCAGAACCAGGTCAAGCACAAGAACTCTGTGCGCCGTATGTCTATCATTGAGGATGGGAACGTTGCTGAGGTGCTTTACCTCATTCCCAAACAGTCAATGATGGAGCAACTGCCCTTCCTTGACCCTAGCGAGTACCTGATCCTGGAGAAGATGGCACCTTCTGACATAGGATCCGGTAAGAGAGCTTGCATTTGGAAAATGAGGATTGTGCAGTATTCCAAGAAGAAAGCAATGTTATATATGTATACATTTAGATACTATAGCACAATTTTTGCTTCATCTTTAGTTCTTATTTGGTGCCACAATTTTTGGCACAAATGAGTTCAGTTTTTGTTTAGTTCGAGGCAAAATGAAAGTAGCAATCAGTGTGCAATTTTAGTGTTATTATTTTGATATTCCACTCTTTTTTTTTTTTTTTTACATTAACTGCACAATTCCTGCTTTTGTTCTTCCATACCAAATGTCTAAATGACTTTGGACATTTTGACAGAATTGTACATCAAAAAATTGTCCATAGAAACAGATGAGATGGGAAGATGAGAAAAACATTGTAAGCAGCAGAAAAGTTGTTGTTTCAAGAGATCTATGTGCTTACCCTCTGTCATTAGTGTCACTGATTATAGAGTCAGTTATTGTGTAATTTTAGTAAGATAATATTATTCTTAGACATTATTCTTAGTTTATTTCTAATTCTTAATTCAATTACTTGTATAAAAGTGAACTATAGATGGGTGATTGCAGTAGTGTGTGAAGGACTGTTTCACACGCAACACGCTTTTTGTGTTCATTCAAATCTACTAAGTGTAAAATGGCTTGTGTTATATGTAAAGGCAAAAAGTTTCCTTTTTAAAAAGGTGAAAAAAAACCTTTGAAAAAAGTTACCTGCAATTCTAGCTCACAGCAGTAGAAGCTCAAGTGGTAAAGACTCTGGGTTGTTGAGTGGAAGGTCAGGGGTTCAAGCCCCGGCACTGCCTCACTGCCACTGTTGGACCTCTGAGCAAGGCCCTTAACCCTCTCTGCTCCAGGGGTTCTGCATCGTGGCTGACCCTGTGCTCTGACCCCAACCTCCAAATCTGTGATATATGAGCAAAGAATTTCACTGTGCTGTAATGTATATGTGACAAAATAAAAAGGCTTTATTAGAACATTTTTTCTGCTGAAGAAGAGCTTTGTGTTATATTACACCAGTGGATATGGTATTGGAAATGTGGTCTTGCTCACCACAGCTGGTGAGGTTGTTCTCTGCATGGTTGTGTGGTAGCTACATGGAGCTCAGGAACGCTGAACATGCTGAATAATATCTTTTGAGACGGAGGGGTGTGTGTCACCTGCTGTTTAAGCGCTGCTCTATTGGTCACATTTAGGACAAAATCGGCATCCTCGATGCTTGGACACTTGTTTACTGTTTTTGTTTTTTCTGTGGTGTTTGGGAGAAGTGAAAGATAGTTATTGCATTCAGATAGGAAGATCATTTGAGAGATATGACAATTGTAAAAAACATTATTCTGTGACAAACATCTGTGTTCTGTTTTAGTTGTTTCATACACATCTACTGGCTCTTTAGATGATTGTTTCTTCCACAGCCTGGATGGGAAGCCTGTCCATTGCGGGGCATCATACAAAACATTCACACACTCCTTCAAACACTCATTTAAACCTCCAGGCAATTTTGGAGCTGCCGGTCAACTTAATGCCATGTTTTTGAGAGGTAGAGGAAATGCCCAAAGACACATGGAGAACATCTGAAATTCTGTACTAACAGTAACCCAAACTCAAGACCCTGAAGCTATAAAGCAGAAAGGATGTCTGACTCGAACATGAGATACTCATACAGCATATCTTTGCTTTCTTATTCTGCATTTTCCAGCTCTCTGCCGGATTTCCTAATAAACGTTTTTGAAAAAGAATTAGCTGTAGTCCAGTGAAAGCTTTGTAGTGTAACTGTTTGTAGAGACAGATGATTCCAGCACTGCAGTGTCTCTTAGTCTCTCTCACACGGATGCACTGGCCTGTGTTTTGTTACTGTTTGACGCAATGCACTACATTGAAGCAGGCTCATAGAAAGGAACCAGCACATTACTGTGCTCATATCTCCATTCAACCGATCAATCATTCACCAGCAGAGCGGAGTCACTGCACCCCTCGTGCATGACTAAATCAACGGTCTACCATTCAAAGGAAACCCTGCTTCTTTTTGCCGCAAGCTCTATTATTGAGTTCGGGTTTACTGACACTGAAATCAGATGGCTAAGAAAAGGAAATCTTCATTTGCTGAGTCAGTGCAACTAGCAGCATTTAAGTGGTTAAAGAGGTTGTTTGTCATTTTTAGAACCCTAATGTCTAAGACGAATTTCATTGCAAAGAAAACATTTTCGAGTTTTTCCCTTCTATTCACTGCTTCTGTTATAACTATGCATGCCATGTACCTTTTCTTTTACTAAAAGGAGGAAGCAGAGCAGAAAAGTCTAGAAAAAATGGAACCCAAAATGCAAAAATATCATGGCAAATCTTTGAAATTGCAAAATAAATTAGCAAATTCCATCCTATTTTATATATGATATAATATTGCAATTTTATTTTGTAGTATATTAAACTGTATTATATACACAGTAGGCATAGTCAGGATTTGATCTAAATGCATAAAGCGGAGACCTCTCTATAACCTGAGACACACACACACACACACACACACACACACACACACACACACACACACACACACACACACACATATCTCCTGCTTGAAATTCAGCACATATTCCTTGACACCTTCAGATACTCCTGGTTTGAAGTATACTTCAGTTGCTGTGTATTAGTTCTGACTTTCCCAATAGAGATGCACCCCATTTTCACTGACCAGTTATAAAGGCTGATGCACATTCTGGACAGATCTTTTCATTAACTTGCCTGCATTTTAACTAGGTTATGATTAGAACCACCGAGTAATCAGAGGTAGGACTTTTCACGTACAGTACTTGCAGTTCTGACTGTAAGATAAATGAAAGGTTTATAATAATACACTTGTTATAATTACTGTTTCTATTGGAACAGCTCATTCACAGGCACTTATATTACTCAGATTTCTGTTAAAATACAAGAACTAACTTGTTAAAATACAAGAACTAACGTCTCCTAGACGTTACATAATATTAAATTCAAAAATATAAATGATTAAAAAAGTGCAGTGTGTCGTTTATTTAGAAATTGTAACCACTGGCACATCACGGTGGTTTGAGTGCAATAACTCACTCCAGATTGTGCTGTTATACAAAAATTATCTTATTTCTCCACAGAATGAATTAGAAGCCTTTATTTATCACGTATACATTACAAAACAATGATTTTTTTTTCAGAATGTCCCAGCTTGTTAGGGAGTTGGGATCAGAGCACAGGGTGAGCTGTGATACAACACCAGTGGAGCAGAGAGGGTTAAGGGTCTTGCTCAACGGCCCAACAGAGGCATCTTGTCAGTGCTGGGGCTTGAACCCCTGACCTTCTGATCTGTAACCCGGAGATTTAACCAGTTATCCGCCATAAACCATATTTATTACTGTCGAATAACAGCATGGCCCAGGAATCATGTTTACAAAGGAACCACTAACAGTTCTCCAGAAGGTATATCTTACCAGTAAAGGTCAGTCAAATCAAGCATCTATATAAAGCACAAATGTATCGGATGTATCACTAGCAGTGTAGCTCAGATTTAGTTCTTTGAAGTAAAAAGTCAGAAAGAGAGTCTTTCCCAGTCAACTCCAGCATCCTGGGTTTGATACTGATATCGGTTGTCTATATGTGTGCAGTTTCTGTGCATCTGCTCTGTGTCTTTCCTGTGAGGTCTCCACTTTCACGCCACTGTCCAAAAATGTGCCAGGAGGTGGATCGACCCCTAGATGTGAGGATGTGTGTGAATATGTTATTATGCATTTCTGTAAAACTGCTTTGAGACAATGTCCATTGTTAATAGTGCTATATAAATAAAATTGAATTGAATGGTGCTTTATGATGGACTGGTGTCCCATGCAGGGCACATTCCCACATCATGTCCAGTGTTACCAGTATAGGCTCCAGACCCAGTGCGAACCAGACAATGATAAAGCAGTGAGTGAAAGTGAGTGAGTGGGTAAGCTGTTTTTAATATTATTTTTCCCATTCCCATTCATTCCACCTGGACTTCACTGGAAGTCCTAAAAACGGTCATGTCATGTGGTTGTCATGCCAATGATGCCAACTCAAGACTTTGATGTTATTGTGATGCTGGGACTGAACAAATCTGCAGGCTCAAGAACAACACACATTTGCCCTGCTGAAGTGTGTAACAGTGCAGATTAGACACCGTCTCTGGAATCAGCAGTGGAAAAGGATTAACAGAGACAGAGGTGTGGGGAGCAAGAATCTTACCCATCTTTTATACACTTTTCATAATTCCTAAGAGCTGCCTTATTCCCTCCGCACACTATTCCCCCTTAGAGATGCACAGCACAGTGGTTGGGTATTAATAACACCTCTCAATTGACTTGCAAACTCAATTGTACTCCCAGTAATCCTATAATCTACTGCCACGGTACCACAATAGACCAGACCAGGCTCTGGCAGTCTCCTAAAAACTACTCAGTATATCGCTATAGCGCAGATGGTCCTATGTATTTAAGTATGAATATTTTTTTCTGAGGGAATATCAGCATATCCACTGTTATCCATCAATTCACTGGATAACTGATGTAACTGTTAGAGCAGTGGTTGTTTTGTAGAAAAGTGCGTAAAAGCTGACAGGGTACACAGTTTAGTGAAAAAGACACTAGTGTATGTGCAGATGATTGATGTAAAGCAAACTAGAACCTGCGCTGAACAATGAAGGTTAAAAAAAGCAGCTGAGAGAAACAGATAGAAATACAAATACACAGAGGGTGAAACAATAAGAGAGAAAGAGAGAGAGAGAGAGAGAGAGAAAGAGGGGGGGAGCAGTGAATATAAAATAGTCACATGTGCTGCACACTGCCCTCCCCTCTCGGTCCTTTTGAAGAATTTAAGGTGGTGTCTCTAACTGGGAGGGATTATGACTATGGAATCTGCATTTGTCACACACAGCAGCTGCAACCTGGTTATTTCAGCACAGCGACGGCAGAGTCCTCAAACACACACGCACTCTCACGCACACACATACGGGCGGGAAAGGGGAAGGCTCAAGAAACGGAGACCAAACGAGCAGTTTGGTGCCGACATAGTGCCGACTGGCTGCCTAGTTTGACAGGACTATCTCTCTCTCTCTCTCTCTCTCTCTCTCTCTGTCTCTCTCTCTCTCTCTCTCTCTCTCTCTCTCTCTCAGTTTCTCTGCCTTCTTTCATTTATTTTCTTATATTGGCTTCTCTCTCTCTCTCTCTCTCTCTCTCTCTCTCTCTCTCTCTTCTCTCTCTCTCCTGTCTGTCTCTCCCTGTCTCTCTCTCTCTCTCTTTCTCTCTTTCTCTCTCTCTCTCTCTCTCTCTCTCTCTCTCTCTCTCTCTCCCTCTTCTTTGGACTGAGAGGTAGAGAGTGCAGTAAGACCCACCGAAGGCAGAAAGCAGCAACAGCAGCAGAAGCGTCTCTCCTCTCTCAAGTCCCAGAAGGAGCCAATGGTCATGGTGAAGGAGAAAGGTAGTTGGCATGGTGTACAAACCAGTTTTTTTGCAGGCCAGAGGGAATGTGATTGTGCAGAAGATACTTCCTGTTTGAGGAGAGTGGGTGTGTTTAGCATAGGATGCTGGAATTTGAGAGAGCGTCTGTATACACATGGCTTTGATGAGGATGCTTTTATGTATTATTGTTATTGTAATTTGTGACTATAAGTATGATAGATACTAGTGTAGCTATAGCTTGGGTCTCAGACTGGTCTTCACACCTAAAGAAGGGTTTACCATAGACAGAATTAAGTGTGCATGTCTGTATACATACTGAAGTGTATGCAGAACCTTTCACAACCATATGTCTGTGTCTGTCAATGGGGACCAGTAAAAATCTCAGCAATCTCTGCTGTGTGAAATTACACTAGCATGTAGAACAGAAACAGCTGTTAAGTACTTAATGTCCCTCTTACAAATGCCTCTGTACCGCCTTCTTGCCAAACACATGATTTAAACAACATAAATAGAAGAAGCACTCCACATGTAGGAGGACAACTATTTCCAGAAAGAATGTTGTGTAAGTGTATTTAAGAATTAAATACACTTACGCATTGCACAAAAGGGTCTTGAGTTGGGCTTTAAGGGCTAGGATGCAATTCAGAGAGATGCACACTATTCACCGTACACCGTTCCTGCCACAGCTAGATGATGGGAACAGATAGGATCCCGGGCGGGTTTTGAAGGAACACTGCACCAGAGTGGATGATTCAGGAATACTACAAAAGTAGATCATGAGTCACAAGAAGCTCCTAAATGATGTATGTGTGTGTGTGTGTGTGTGTGTGTGTGTGTGTGTGTGTGTGTGAGAGAGAGAGAGAGAGAGAGAGAGAGAGAGAGAGAGAGAAGGAGAATAGACTCAATAATGTATTTAGCCCATCATGGTATCCATGGCAACCAGGCAACGAGTGGTCTGCTGGTGAGACTATACTACATGCTTGAATCATAGCCTGCAAACACCTGGAGACTATCAGACACACATTCTTTAAACACATTGCACAAACATGCATGTATTTCAACTTAACACACATGTACTTAAAATTATTCCTGGATTTGGCAACAGCTGGATAAAAATGTGTATGAGACTCATGCAGGTACATTAGCATTCACAGCATGCCCTGCATGAACAAAGCTATATATTTGATAGATATAGAATCAGTATGAGGTAGAATTCACTTGTTCAGTGAATACATATTTAAATCAGTCTTTATCTTGATCAAAGAAGAAAAAAAAAGTAAATAAACTAGCTCATGATCATCCATCAGGTCCATATATCTGGCAGAGCATTTGAGCCTCACACATTCTCTAGAAGATTCCAGACGCCACACACTCTTGTGATATCAGAGTGCACAATGGAGGACATTTGGACTCCTGTCAAAGACACACAGTACTGATAATCAAGTGTGTGTTCCATCACAGATAAAACTGTAGCGTTCAACAGTGCAGTGCTGTTTCACAACTTTAAGAGAGTTTAAGAAATTATAGCTGTCTGCCTGTCAGAAATGGAGCTAATGCTTTGTTAATAGCAAAGTGTACTGTGTTGTTTCTGCTATATTTGTGTCACTGTTTGAATAGTGAGATGACTCTTGCCCTCTATGCTTTGGGGTCCCAGTGTTTAATCCTCACTCAGAACAAACAGGCTGGCTGCCCACTTCATTAACTGGATTTGTCCTGTGGGTTGTTACAGGTGTCATTACATACCACTTTTACAATCTTGAGCTAGATAACACAAAACAATACATTCCACAATATTTGTGAAACACGTGACATATAGTGTTCAAAACTGGGGATTTTCATTGAGTAATAAATCTGTGTGTTTCTCAGGTTATTCTTCAGCCTACAGATGGCCATAACTCGAGTACCTTGTCTCCCTTATCCATTGCTACAGTGCTGCAGATTAGCTTACAATACTTTGACAGCTGTATTTATGACTGTCTTTTGTCCAGGTGTTTAGGTGACATGATAGTCGACTGAGTGATCTCTCTACTAACAGTTTAAAACCTTTTCCCACTTTTCTTCTTTCCGCAGCTGATAAAAGGCCCATATCCATTTTATGCTCTTCTGCCTGATTGTATTTACATTATCTTGTCTTTTCAGGGCTCTTCATTCAGACTGTTTAATAAGATTGACTTTGAAGGCACTTCAGTTCACTTCATTTCTGTTAGCTTTACTCAAGCTAATGTGCTGATAAGATACTGATTAAGTGTATTATAGCACCAATTTAGTGCATTAGTTTCATCTAGTTAACATTTTTCTTATAAGGTGGGGACACAGTGGTTTAGTGACTAACACCCTCGCATTTTCAGGGTTGGGGGCTCAAATACTGCCTCTGCCCTGTGTACTCCCTGTGTTTTGAGGGTTTTCTCTGGGTACTTTTCATCTGGGTTTCCTCCAAAAACATGCATTTTAGTTTGATTGGAACTTTTTTTTTTGTAAATTGTAAGTTGTATGAGGTGTGTGATTGTGGTGTGTGATTGTGCCTTTTCATGGATTGGCATCTCGCTCGTGGTGCCCACAAGGAAAAGCTGCAGGTTCCCTGTGACCCTGTGTAGAATAAGTGATAAAGAAAATAGATAGATGGATGTTTTTTTTAATAATATTCCAGTAATAAGGTTTATTTTATCTCCTATACTGTTAAAGAATGGTTATATGACTTCATTTCAGCCCAAATATTTATTACAGCTAATCAGTCTGGCAGTTTTGAATAAGTTAGTTGTGTCCTGTAAGGTCGAAGTAGTTTCTGTGAGTGTGAGTGCACAGATCAGCCTTTAGTCCAGTGTAGAGGTCAGAGGTTCTAATGCTGCGATTTGATCTAGTACAGTGCTAAAAAGGGAAATGATCAATAAGAAAGAAAAGAAGATTAGTCTGTGTATAGAATGTCATTTGATGATATTGTGACTCCATGGGAAGAGAAGTTCTTTTAACCAGGTAAATTCTAAGGATCTGTCAGCAGGTCAGGATCCAGGGGTGGACAAATCATTAATACGGACAGATTTCAGGCCCAAGCTACTTTTTTTTGTAGCTGCACTGGAGTTAATTATCTTCAACAACCAAACAAACACAAAACCCTAATGATATTTGACTTTCACAGCACACAAAAATGTTTAATATTAACATGCTACGTGTGAAGTAGTGCTCTACTGATGTGATGTGGCCGATGGTAGAACAGGATTTTGCTAGTCAGATTAATTAGTGCTTGAATGAAAGATGATTGTTTCATAATCAGGAATAAAACAGGTATGAGGAAATATTAAATTTGAATAAAATACTTTATGCACAATACAGAATACCATCACCAAAAAGGTTGGTCAGTAACTTGACAGCATTTTATTGATATACTGATGTTGATTATATTTGTTATACTTGCTCTATTTGATGAGTCTGCATTAATCACATATTCTGATCAACTAGCTAACTATAGGTAGATGTACGTTACATTTCATTAGCTAACACTTTTTAGCCTAGGCACTTTCTGAGCAACTGAACTCGTGTCTTCTGCAAGCTTCCACATGTGAAGTATGCTAGATAATAAATTAATGACTTGTCCACCATGTAGACCTAGTATAATAACTACATGTCTTTCCCGTTAGCTTCATAGCGGTAAATAACACTCTTCAAAATCACAATCTGAATAACACTTTGGACTTTTTGGAGTTATAAAACATTCTAAATCATAGCATTCTGAAAATGATTTGTCAGGTTGTATGTGTCAGGAAATTGACTATACAAATGTAAGTGATGTATTAACCCACTCATTAGCTTTACTCAGCCCATACCTGTACAGCTTGTATGACTCGGATCAGGGGATTATAAGGCTGTGTTCCTTCCTACAGTGTTTTTCTCACACCATCTGGTTCCATTCTCTGTCAGGCATGGGATGTGTTCCACATCTATGCTTCACACTCAGTATGAGTAACACATAATGCTTAAGGAGATCCCTCTCCATATGATGATTTGCATAAGTGGGTGATGCTCAGTGCTGCTAAATCTGCAGTACAAACTGCCGTGTTCGAGAAACAGTCCACAGTATAAAAACATCTGGCATGAATGGATGATTCACAGAACATTTTATTTAAATTGTATTGCTTCACCACATGGACACATTTTATAAAGACATGAACGGGGAGTTTGCAATTAGGCCTTTTTGTATTACCTACCTTTTATCTCACTCACAGTTGGGACCTTATCAGTTGAGAGTAGGACTTTTTTTAGGAAGATCTAAAAGTGTCTTTGCAGCTACAGAAAAACAACATGGAGCATAAATTCACCTGCCTATTCCTCAGTGTCAGCCTGACAAAATACTGCAGCCTCATTCTCCTGTTACATTATACAACTTTCCCTGTGCCGTATTGTCGTGACATTAAATCTGGTTGCCATAGCAACAGCTCTCTCCAGCGGTGAATACTGGTCTGTGAGAAATCCTTGTGCTTCCGTCTGTGCTGCAATAGGAGCATTCCTGAGGATTCACGGCCCAGCCTGAGCCTCCGAGGGAGAAAGAGAGATGGAGACAGAGATGAAACAGGCACTTAATTGATTCAGAAGTGTGTTTTTGTAAGCAGCTTGCCATGAGAATGGCTGTCAGGGCTTTTAAAATGAGTTGTTTGATTAGTGGAGAGGCTCTGTGGCAGCAGGCTTGTGTAACCTGACTGGCTGATAAAGAGCGTGCTCTCTATATGACACATTCTTTCCTACACTAATCTCGTGCAGAGCTTTCAAGTGGCCGGCGAAAGATCAACTTTCATAGAGAAGGAGAAGGATACATATTCAGAAGGGATGACTTGGTGCTACAGCAATTATTAAGGAGCCGATAAGAGTGACAGTAAATGAGAGATCACGAGAAGGTGAGGAGCGGTGAAAAGAAGAGACGGAAATAGAACAACTGAAGTGAGCTTCATGTTTTGAGAGCTTTTCTTTAAAAAGCATGAGCACTGTATTGAAGGAGCTCAGAGTGGAGGTATGTAGAGATAACATTTCGGCCCTAATGACCTTGACTAAGCCTGCCAAATGAGAAAGAGAGAGAGAACGAGAAAAAGAAAGATGAAGCGGCAAATGATGTTAGAAGCCTCAGTGCATTTCAGAGAGTAGAAACTGTCCTTTAATGATCTATTACTATCGGTGCTCTCTACCATCAGCTTCCACATTCTCCGTAGCCAAACACTTATCAAGATGTATCACTTCTGTGTATGTGTGTGTGAGTGTGTGTGTGTTTCAATTAAACAAGTACAATTGTGCAATTGTGATTGGCTGCTGTTATGCAAGAGATTATAAAAACTCCAAGTGACATTTAGGATAAGTGGCTCAGATTTATAGACCATAAATCAATATGTGAAGTATTGAGGTAAGTAAATAACTGGGTAGGAGGGAAATTGGATAAGGAGGTCAAAAACTCTCCATGTGGTTCTGATAAACAGAGCATTTCATCTAACGAGCCATACAGATCACACACATCCTAACATAATGCACCACTCACACCTACACAGTGTACCGTCACCCATGGTGTGGGCTTGAGCTGGTACAGAAACACTCCAGCATGCTGTACCTTTAAAAGGTTGTTTAGAGTCTGTTTAAAGTTTGTATTCAGTCCTTTAGACTTAAAGTATATTATATGTTTCGCCTCTTCCCGCAAGTTAACCCTTTGGCATTACATTCCTCAGACAGAATGGAAATCAACTTTTTTCAAAAAGAATAAACAAATGAATTATTTTATTGCTGCAAGTGTGATATAATCTCAGAGAACACAAATGGGTTTGATGCCACTTTTCAATTCAAGGATAGAAACAGTTTTGGGGACTTAAATATTGCCCCTAGTACAGTATGTAAAAACAGAAATACTTCAGAAATGCTACACATTCTTAAAGCCCTCAGCTCCTAATTTCATATGAGTCATTAACCACCACTGTGGAGTGTGACATGACAAAGAAATTCAATTCTTATCATAGACACAACAAAACAGGTGGAAATTCCATTTTCTAGCCTCTGGGGAAAAGAGTTAAAGACACAAAATTATCCAGTTCTGCTAATATTTGAGGTTGTGATGACGTTCCCTGTGCATTTTCACAGAGCCTGAATATATTTGCATACTCTGCAGTTTGATCTAATTGTGATTATACTCTACGTTTGTTGTCAGTCATGTGGAGTTACTCCATTCATTAGCTACATTTCAGTTGAAATTGTGTTTAGTTAATTATATGCAGCTGGATGACTTTCTCGCATTAACCTGCTTCTAAGGTCTGTTAGTGAAAATGTTTCTGTGCCTTCTCCCACAGTGGCCCATCCTCAGGAAGCCCACCGTCCCCCAGAGAAACTGGTCATCCAGTGTTACAAATGTGGGGAGCCTTGCAAGGGGGAGGTGCTGCGTGTGCAGAGCAAGCATTTCCACATCAAGTGCTTCACCTGCAAAGGTAAGACATGCACCTGCTTCAATGCAGGAATGGATTGTTAAATAGCTAACAAGATCTAATTTAGATTGGGAAAAGGGAAAAGGTGCTCAGTGTGAGATTGCTCTAGGACTTGTTGTGTGTGCGCAGCTGTCGTATATAGAAAGAGTTCAATTATATGCTGATGTTGCATTTTTATCTATTTTGCTAAACAGAATAATAATTATTCGTAATGAATTGTTTGTAATCATGTGAATCATTTTAAGTTAAATCCTAAGTGCCAGAAATATGCAATGGGCATGAGCTGAAAAAATAAAATCAGTGGCTTTTTGAGTACCTATGGATTAAATACTTATATAACAAATCTTCCTTGCAGCCTGAATAATTTCAACATGACTTGTCACTCACATGAATATCGCATTAATGCCCCGTTGTAAACTTATCATGTCTTTTCATTTTTTTAGTATATCATCTGACCGCTTATGAATTCTGAGTGAGAATAAATTAGCAACAGTCTCAGCCAATAGTATGACAAACGTATCACTACTACGATGTGTAACTCCATGGCACTCTGACCAACCTTCATTTATTTTAAGAGTACTTGGCTCCATAATCATCTGTATTCTCAACACTTGCATGGATTGACCACCTTGAGCTCCTGGATTGTATAAGAGAGCATGAGATTTATTCTAAGTGGCACCTTGCCAGGTGCAAAGAGCGTTCCCTCATTACCTTCTGGGAATGAGAGAGAGAGAGAGAGAGAGAGAGAGAGAGAGAGAGAGAGAGAGAGAGCAGACTGTCCTCATTTTACTACATCATTCAGCTTTTACCTATCACCACTTTGAGAACCTCCATTCAGAAAAACAGCTCTGTTTATTGTGAACAACTAAACATTTCCATAGTTAACATTTTTTAAACAATCCATGAAAACAAAAGTAATGTAACAAAATAAAATGTTTTTATTCGTGTTTACTAAATACGCATGTTGATAGGAGTAGCTGGACAGTTCCCTGCCAGGCCCGGGGAGGGCGCTGGCAGGAGAATCCTGGAAGCCTGTTTGTCTGTGTCTTTCCTGCCTATTGTTCTCCACCCTGATTGTGTCACCTGTCCCTTATTACCTTGATGTGTTTCCCTATAAAGAGGGATCCTGGTGTGCATGTGTGGCGTGGGTCAGTGTTTAGTTTATAGCTGTCCCGTGGGTGTTATGTCAGGTTTTGGGGTTATGCTTGTTGAGTTACATTTTGGTTTTGGTTTAATGTAACCACGGAGTCTAGTGTTATGTTCGTCTTTCCCCTGAATCGTGTTTGTGTAAATAAAAACAGTGCTTCACTGAATCCTGCGGTTGGGTCTGTTTCCACGGCATTCTGGAGCACGCGGCACCACGGAGGTCCGGGTTCGAGCCCCGCATAGGGCGGGGGCTGCGGCGGACGTGACACATGTAATGAATCATGTTTATTTATTCTTAGCATTATTTAATTACAGCATCTAGCTAAATGTTGATAACTAATCTCAGGTCTCCAGGTGTAAATGTTGTGTAAATGTTGACAACCACAAACATGTTCATTAAGGTGTAGGTTTATGGTGACTACTATGGCCTTAATTTTACTAATACAAGTTATAGTTATGTTGATAATGTTAATTGTGATGTATTAATGCTAAAGTATGTGGTTCATGTTAAGAAATGTATTAATAATGGCAGTTACAATAATCTTAATGTAAACTGTTTTTAGAAAAGAAAAAAAGGAGAACTGTAATGCCGCTATATTTAGTGTACAAGTGCAATCATTACAGCTTTTGGCAGCCATAACAATCTGAGAAACCATATTTGCCAGTGTATTAATCGTACTAAATCGTATTAAATGCTTCAAAGCAGAGGTCTGTGAGTTTTCTTCCTGACAGCAGAGCTCCTCTGTAGCTCTGTGTCACTGTTAATCATTAAAACCTCCTCCATGCCTTTTCTCAGAACGATGATAAGCACATGTTTCCAGCTCAGTGCTTCACAGGAAACCATACTGTTAAAAAAACATCAGTTTGGCATGCTGGTTTTGAGGGTTACCAGAATAAATTGTATTGCTGATAATTAAATGCTGGCATTGCTATATTGGTTTTGTCATTAGTACCAATGCTGAAATAATGAACAAGCATGAACCTAGAATTACAGAAATTATATTTGATCATATAAAATCAGGAAGGTTATTTCTTATAATCACATACATCATATAAGTTATCCACTCTCCCTGTCTTGAACTTAATAAGACAGAGTAACCACAAATCATCATGACGACACTGGAGACTCCATCCATAAAAGTTATGTAAATGCCTCTTTACAGCAACCTTCAACATATTAATTATTAGAAGAAGCAGGATATATACAAAACAGTCTTTTCACTGTGTATCCCAGCTTGTTGGAAAGCTGGGGTCAGAGCGCAGGGTCAGCCATGATATAGCATCATTGGAGCAGATAGAGTTAAAAGCCTTACTCAAGGGCCCAATACTGGCAACTTGGCAATTCCTTAAACATCACTGCCCACTACCTGGGCATTTTCCTTTGATAATTTTTTCCTTTGACAAAATAAAAGCTTAATTTTTGTAAATAATAAATTATTATTATTATTATTATTATTATTATTATTATATTATATTCATTCATTCGTTCTTTCCCATTCATTCATTCATTCATTCGGGGGCATTGGTGGTTCAGTGGTAGGTTTCTCGCCTCTCATGCGGAAGGCCCGGGTTCGATTCCCAGCCAATGCCTCAACCCCAGCCACTGGATGCAGTGCCGGTCCCAAGCCCGGAAAAATGGGAGGGTTGCGTCAGGAAGGGCATCCGGCGTAAAACATTTGCCAAGTTGTTGTGCGGACCAAGTTGGTCCGCTGTGGTGACCCTGAACAGGGAGCAGCCGAAAGCAACTTCTATTCATTCATACATTTATTCATTGTCTTCTGCTTATCTGGAGCCAGGTCACAGGGGCAGCAGTCTAAGCAGGGATGCCCAGACCTCCCTCTCCCCAGACACTTCCTCCAGCTCTTCCGGAGGGACCCCGAGCAATTCCCAGGCCAGCCGAGAGACGTAGTTTCTCCAGCGTGTCCTGGGTCTTCCCCGGGGCCTCTTCCCGGTGGGGCATGCCCGGAACACCTCCCCAGGGAGACGTCCCGGAGGCATCCGAAACAGATGCCCGAGCCACCTCAACAGCCCCCTTTCAATGTGGAGGAGCAGCGGCTCTACTCCGAGCTCCTCCCGGGTGACAGAGCTCCTTACCCTATCTCTAAGGGAGCGCCGCACCACCCTACGGAGGAAGCTCATTTCGGCCGCTTGTATCTGGGATCTTACCCTTTCGGTCATGACCCAGAGCTTATGACCCATAGGTGAGAGTAGGAACATAGATTGACTGGTAAATTGAGAGATTCGCCTTCCAGCTCAGCTCCTTCTTCACCACAACAGACCGGTGCATAGACCGCATTACTACTGCCGCTGCACCGATCCGTCTGTCAATCTCACGATCCATCCTTCCCTTACTCGTAAACAAGACCCCGAGATACTTAAACTCCTCCACTTGAGGAAGGACCTCCCCTCCAGCCTGGAGGGTGCAAGCCACCTTTTTCCGGTCAAGAACCATGGCCTCCGATTTGGAGGTGCTGACCCTCATCCCAGCCGCTTCACACTCAGCTGCAAAACGCCCAGTGCATGCTGTAAGTCCAGGCTTGAAGGAGCCAACAGGACAACATCATCTGCAAAAATCAGCAATGAAATCCTGTGGTCCCCAAACCAGTTCCTCCAGCCCCTGGCTGCGCCTAGAAATTCTGTCCATAAAAACAATGAACAGAACTGGTGACAAAGGACAGCCCTGTCGGAGTCCAACATGCACTGGGAACAGATCTGACTTACAGCTGGCAATGCGAACCAAGCTCCTGCTCTGGTTATATAGAGACCGAAACAGCCCTTAACAGAGGGCCACGGACCCCGTACTCCCAGAGCACCTCCCATAGAAGTCCACAAAACACATGTGGACTGGTTGGGCAAACTCCCACGAACCCTCGAGCACTCTGTGGAGGGTATAGAGCTGGTCCAGTGTTCCACGACTAGGTCGAAAACCGCATTGCTCCTCCTGTATCCGAGGTTCGACTAACGGTCGGACTCTCCTCTCCAGTACTCTGGAATAGACTTTCCCTGGGAGGCTGAGGAGTGTGATCCCCCTATAGTTGGAACACACCCTCCGGTCCCCCTTCTTAAAAAGAGGGATCACCACCCCATTCGCCCAGTCCAGAGGCACTGTCCCTGACCGCCACGCTATGTTGCAGAGACGTGTCAGCCAAGACAGCCCCACAACATCCAGAGACTTAAGGTACTCACGGCAAATCTCATCCACCCCCGTTGCCTTGCCACCAAGGAGCTGCTGAACTACCTCAGTGACCTCAGCTTGGGTGATGAATGAATCTACCTCTGAGTCCTCGGCCTCTGGTTCCTCTACAGAAGGCGTGTCAGTGGGATTGAAGAGATCCTCGAAGTATTCCTTCCACCGTCCGACAATATCCCCAGTCGAGGCCAGCAACTCTCCACCTCCACTGTAAACAGCGTTGGCAGAGAGCTGCTTACCCCTTCTGAGGTGCCGAACGGTCTGCCAGAATTTCCCCGAGGCCGTCTGATAGTCCTTCTCCATGGCCTCACCGAACTCCTCCCAGACCCGAGTTTTTGCTTCTGAGACCACCCCGGCTGCAGTTCGCTTGGCCTGCTGGTATGCCTCCCCCGAGCCAACCAGGCTCGATAGGACTCCTTCTTCAGCTTGACAGCATCCCTTACTTCCAGTGTCCACCACTGTGTTCGGGGATTGACGCCGCGACCGGCACCAGAGACCTTACAGCCACAGCTCCGGATGGTTGCATCAACAATGGAGGAGGAGAACATGGTCCACTCAGACTCAATGTCCCCAACCTCCCTCGGGATCTGGTTGAAACTCTCCCGGAGGTGGGAGTTGAAGACCCCCCTAACAGAGGGATCAGCAAGACGGCCTGCCAAGTCTGTCCGGCATCCTCCTCCGTAAGCAGATCCAACTCACCACCAGGTGGTGATCGTTTGACAGCTCCACCCCTGTCTTCATCCGAGTGTCCAAGACATGCAGCCGAAGGTCAGATGACATGACCACAAGGTCGATCATTGATCTCCGGCCTAGGGTGTCCTGGTACCACGTGTACTGATGGGCACCCTTATGCTTGAACACGGTGTTCGTTATGGACAGGTCTAGGACAGGACAGGACTAGCACAGAAGTCCAGCAACAGGACACCACTCGAGTTCAGATCAGGGGGCCGTTCCTCCCAATCACGCCCCTCCAGGTATCACTGTTGTTGCCCACATGGGCATTGAAGTCCCCCAGCAAAACTATGGAGTCCCCAGTCGGAGCACCTTCCAGCACACCTCGCAGGGTCTCCAAGAAGGTTGGGTACTCCATACTGCCGTTCGGCCCATAAGCCGAAACAACAGTGAGACACCTATCCCCGGCCCGAAGGCACAGGGAAACAACCCTCTCGTTTTCCGGGGAAAACTCCAGCACATGGCGGCTGAGCTGGGGGGCTATAAGCAAGCCCACCCCAGCCTGACGCCTCTCACCATGGGGCACTCCAGAGAAAAAGAGGGTCCAACCTCTCTCAAGGAGTTGGGTTCCAAAGCCCAGGCTGTGCGTGGAGGCAAGCCCGACTATCTCTAGCCGGTACCGCTCAACCTCCCTCACCAGCTCAGGCTCCCCCCCCCAGTGAGGTGACATTCCATGTCCCAAAAGCCAGATTCTTTGTCCAGGGTTTGGGTCGTCGGGGCCCCTGCCCATGACTGCTACCCAAAACACACTGCACCGGACCCTTATGCTCCTTCCTGCGGGTGGTGGGCCTACGGGTAGGTGGGCCTACGTCTTTTCTTCGGGCTGTGCCGCAGGCAAAGCTCGCCTGCGTGCCCCAACCCCAGTCCTGGCACCAGGGTGGGGCCCCGGTGGGGCCAGTCCGGGTGACGTAACGGTCCTTGATATAAATTCCATAAAGCTTTATTATTATTATTGTTATTGTTGTTGTTGTTGTTGTTATTATTATTATCCACCATACAAGTCCCTGTAAATTAATTAATATAGAAACAATAACGTAATAGAATGAGAGTATGGATATAAATCTGTGATTTGAATTGGAGGCAGAGCTTTTGTCAGAGCTGAAAACGAGTCCACATCTTCTGGTGTAGATATTTTCACTGTTCTCTGTGCTACCCAATGAATTATTTATAGCTGCCTGTTTCATTTTTTGGTAAATTACTGGATGAATGGATCTTCTGAGTCTCCAGAAATGTTTAGTGCATCATAATCTTTTAGGTTATTTATTAGTGTAACTTATAGCTCTGTTCCTGGAAAGCAGGGTACAGAGGTTTGCATAAAGTGTAACTGTGTCTGTAAATACATGGCTGGAGGGTGTGTGCAGTGAAAGCCTGCCAGCAGCTGAGATTTGGCAGTGTAAGGCTTGACTGTGCCTATGATCTGAGCCAAAACACTGTGCTGTCCCATTAGCTACAGCAGATTAGTTAAAGTACATTCACATTGTGTGTACCAGTGAGAGTGTGTTTTAGCCATCATCCTCTATACATACTGTCTGTTATTCCTGCACCCGCTCTGAATTCCTACTTCCTCACTCTGAATTCCGCTCATATCCTCATCCTCCTTCAGTGTCATGTCTGTCTTTCTTACCTCCCCCACCCTCTGCTTTGTGAATGCTGTGTCAGTCAGTGTGGCTCTGTGCTATTTTCAGCACAGTCTCCAGGAGCCAATAAAGCTTTGTGCGACTGGAAATAGCTTTGCTGATCCTGCTGTGAGAGAGAGAGGAGCCAGGGAGGGGTTCTACACATGTATGTGTACTGTGCAGCTATGTCAGGAATCACAGCCATTCTGCAACTGTAGATTTACATTAACAAGAAAATCCTCATCCAGGGTTTCATGCTTTGAGATATTTTTCCAATATGTCATTGCTGCAGCTTTCCCTTGGGATCATTTCTCTTTTTAGCATGGTCTATAGTTTGTAAGTTAAATTACATGCAATATAGCATCATGAAATATGAGTGGGATGGGTGTGGTAGTCTTAGTATTAGTATACTAGTCTACTTAGTATCCTTTTTCACTGCAAAGGAGATGTTTCCTTGGTGGCAAATTCAGTTTAGTTCCAGCAAAATTTGGAATCAGTGATTTCAGGTTGCTAGGCAGCTATGACAAAAGCGCAAGCATTCTTCTTGAGTCTATCCTAGGAACACTGGATACGAGGTAGGAATGCACCCTGAATGGGATGCCAGTACATTGCAAAGCAATAGGGGGCAGTTTATTCTATCCAATCTGCCTACTGGTATGTTTTCTGGAGATGGGAGGAAACCTGATAACCCAAAAAGAAACCCACAGAAACATAGGGAGAACAGGTGAAATGCCACATAGACATTAACCCAAACCCACAATTGACCCAAACACCATGGAGGTGTGAGGTGGCCACACTTCATACTGCACCACTGTACCACCTACAAGCCATTTTTATGACCAAAATTAAAGTTAAGCTGTGAACAGTACAGGGGCTTACAGAATGATTACAAATAAATCCTGCATGAAATTAATATTTGTTGCATCTGTTGCATTGCACATGATACCTGTGTATTTGTGCATTCATAGCCTTATTTTGAATTCAAAAAATATCTTCTCAAAGCCTCAAAATAGAAATCTTTTTGGCATTTTGTGCTTATAGGAAACTCCTACATATAAAATTTATCCCACATTAAAGACTTTAAAAAATTCAGGGCTTTGAACTGGTGGGAACTCAGTCAGGTTTCCTGTGGATAAAGTGCACGAATACTGAATTTCTCACATGAGAGCAAAGAGAGGAAGTGGAGATTATTCCTGCACAGTGTTTTTGCTAAAGGTTGGCTAATCTGAATGTTAGTGTTGGCAGGGTTTAGCAGGAGGTTTTGGTGATGGAGGAGGTGATGGGAGAAGCTGCTTCTGAAGGATGGCGGGTACACTTAAAGCATTCTTTACAAAAATAGTTGAGTGGATTTTCCTGGCACCTGTCACCGTCACAGATACTTCAGCCAGCTCTCTTCCCATTCCATAGGTCTTCTTTCAAACACACACACACACACAAAGTTAAAAGTTGTGTGAAAATGCCGCTCTTAATCATTTTATGGTTTCCCCTCTTAAAATGGAGGATTGGACGGTTGTAAAAACTGTTATAGCTCATCATATAATCACTCATTATAAATGTCTTTCCTCTTCTACCTCAAACTCTGCGTTATATAACCCAGTTGTTATGGGATACATGTGACAAATACGTATGTGGTCAACATTTATAGCTGCCCCAGAAGCCTTAATGTACAAGTGCCAAAAGCCTGCAATGAAGAGTGGTAAGGAGGAGCACTCATCATGGGTCTGACTGAGGGTCATTCTGTGGCTGTTTCCTAATTAAAGGTTTCAGGATTTCCCAAGATCTGAATGGACTTTGCTTCTGATCTTACTGAACCTGCCAAATGAATATTAGCCATCTATAGAAACCTCAAGAACTAGACATTGGGGCTGGATTTTCTTTAATCAGAGCTGTAGAGAAGTTCAAGTTTAACATAACGAGGCATTTGTCGTATATAATATTGAGTTATTTGCAGCAATGGCCTGTATACTTCAGGATGTAAGGATATAATTAATTCCCTATGGCTTCCTTAATGCTACAGTTTATTTATTACTTTTCTGGATTTTGTGAGGCTACTTTCTTTAACATGTATGCCGTATTGATTATATTTTGTTCATCCATTAAGTATTCTGTGCCTATGTGTTGTTGCAGGCAATTAGTTTGATTGGCAGAAAATTCAATAGTTTTCAGAAACTTTACATGTTAAATTTGAGATTTCAGAAGAATGCATATTTCATACATGAAATTACAAACATATTTTCCAGATCCAGTTAATTAACACTGTTTTGTGCTCTAATCCATACTTTTAGAAAAAAGTCACTAAATTATACCTTTTAGGGCAGAAATGCTGGTCACAGCAGTGCTTCCATCAGGGATGTACGGTTTCCACCTTTAGTCTAGGTTTTATTTGGGTTAATGGATTAAAACTTATTTAACATTAAATGAAATACTATTTTTTAGTATTTTTCTAATTTGCATTTGTAGCATATGTGTTTCATCAGAATTTCATCATGTTTCCCTGTACTGTTGGGATGATTAATGAATATATATATATATATATATATATATATATATATATATATATATATATATATATATATATATATATATATATAATATAATTATTCCAAATGAACAGATGATGTATTATAAACACACAGCCATGCAGTCAGATATGAACTTTGTGGGCGTGAGCAAGAGAACAGATTTGAAGGTCAGTGAATAAAGATTATTTATAAAGATTACCATATTTGTTAATGTGACTATGAATGATGCATGTACCGTGATGAAATTACACCATTCGTTTTTTTTCTTAGTAATTGGCTAGTCAGGATAGCAACGATTTGAATTAGGCTTATTATTTGTTTAGGCCTAAAGTTTGAGAAACAGAACCAACTAAATATAATAACAAACAAATATATTAACTGCGCAAACAGAATAAAAAAATATTCTTTCACACACCTCTAATTTAAAAAAATCCACACCCACTTCTTGTTAAAACCTGATTACTCAACCAGTTCAGATTTACATGAAAACCTGACTAAATATTAATAAAATCTCACCACTAAGAATATCTTAATGCCTATTTGGCAGACGTGTATGAGTTTTACACATCCGTGCCATTAGGCTAACATCCTGGCAGCCATCAGTCAGGGGCAACCATCAGGGCTAATGGAGTTGGACAGGCACATCACGCTGTTGCACAGCATTGTGGTGATGATTGTGGTCCTAGTTCCATACGGGTAATGATGGAGCTTTAAAGCAAAATGACATGCCAAGAATGCTGTCATGCCAAAGGTTCTGATTTGGCCATCATTTTGCCATTGGTGGCCTACAAAGAATTACAAAGTGTAGTTAAGAGCTGTGGACATCCACTCCTGTCAGGAAAGTGCCACCGCTAAAACAGCTACAGTGTGACGCTCAACTGATGGGGCATTCATTCTTACAGCAAGCATTCGGACTAATTGTGCATATCCTACTGTGATCATTTCAGCATGCAAGGAATAATTAGGACCAGAGCTTCATCCCTTTATTAGTTATCCCACGTGGTAGTGGTACATATTGTATATAGGGATGCAGTAGAGGCAGTGGCGTTGCATGTAACACAGTGTCAAGCCTGTATCTGTATCTGTTTAGTGCTCCAAATATGCAAAGCTGTATTTGTGTATTTGGATTTAAAACTGAAGTAGGTGTAGCCTAAACCGAAAAGTGGGGTTCCTTTTTATGAACCATATTACTCCCCTGAAAATCACTTGAAGAAACTGTGAACGAATTTCTTTGCTTCTATTTCCAAAAATATAAACAAACAAGTAGCCTAATTTAAACCACCATGACCCTGACTAGGCAGTTACTAAGATGCATCATGCATCACTGCACATTAATGATTTTTTTGTCCTAAAAGCTTCACATCTGATTTCTCACTCACACCCGCATGAATATAAAAACTTCCTGCTTACAAGATTTTTTTTACCGTGTCTTACAGTATCCGAAGATTAATACGCTTCTCAACCAGATTCCATAACCATACCAATGTATTTTTGTATCCTATTAGAACAGGTTATCTCTTCAGAGCAAATAATGTATTCATTTTTGGTTCCATCGCTTATGTAGCACAGAGCAGTGCAGCAGTACTGAAGACGCAAAAGCATTCTTGGGAGATCCAGTGAAATATTAATGAAGAGATGCAGCGATGGAAACATTTCTAACTGCTCTATAGCTGCTCTGGATGTAATTCTCCAGTGCTAATGAATCATTCACTTTTGTCACATTGGACTTCATGGAATAAATCTGTGCTATGGAAGTGGATTTGGATTTGTTTCAAGATGAAGGACGTAACTGAGCCTGAAGTGAGAATCACCATGCTGAACACAGGCATGCTGTTACACTTACGTCAGCCATCCACACACAGCGCTTTCTGCCTCCACCTGTCTCTCAGTGATCACTGTTTCCTGCATCATACAGTAGACACTTCCCTGACTCTTGTAGAGAAACAAAAAGCTGTATGTCTTGTTTTGTGCAATCTCTCCACGAATATAGGAAACAATATACAAGTTGACGGTGCTACATTTTCTTGGGTGGGACTGTCAGTGATGCATCTTTTGAATGTGTCTTTCACCTGGAAAGCTGTATATAAATCCTCCCCAGTTTGATACTAAGCTCAGGTTACTGTTTGTGTTGACTTTCAGATTTTCTCCCGTGTCCTTGTGAGATCACTTCCTCCTCCCAAAAAAGAAAAATGCTAGGATGATTGGTTACTTTAAGATGTCTCTAGGTGTGAATAAGTGTGTGTGCATAGTATCCTGATATAGACTGGTATTTCCACTACATCCAAGTGTTCCCAATATAGGTTCCAGGTTTACCACAACCCTGACAGTATATAGAGTCTAATGAAGACGAATGAAAAAACTAATGTAGATTAATGAAAAAAGTCCACAGCTGTCCCTTAAATTCTTTTTAGAGTAAAGCTTTAAAGGTAAAGTACATCTTTCCAGGTAAAATATTCATACTAATGTTATGAAAGTGGCACCCATGAGATGTACTGTTTCAGTTAATTCCTTTGCATTATTATGTGATATTACAGTCTTTCAGTCACCCTAATCCATTTCACCTACCAAGTCAAAATTATATACAGCTTTTCAGACCTAGGGAAAGTGTTTACCCCACATGGGACATTATTCAAAGTGTCAGATACGGCACCATAACATTTTGCCTCCCACACACATCTGCAGATGAATTTCCAACACGGAGACTGAGCCGGTCTGTTTATAAACATCTCCACTCTCTTAGTAGAGCAATACTCAGTGAAGGTCTAAAGATGGGTTAAGGGTTGCAGATTCAAAAAGTGATAGATGTGTATGAAAATCAAACGCCATTAAATATGCTGGACAATGTCCAATACTGGCATTCCTTGCCAAAGAACTGTCATTCAGATCAGACGTTTCAGACTTGGCAAAAAGATCTACTAATGCAGTTTGCCCTACATGCACACATACACACACACACACACACACACACACACACACACACACACACACACACACACACTAAACTATAACAGTAAACTTATAACTTTAATGGAGGGACGCTAAGAATCATAATATCTTATAGAGACAATATGGCATCTGTTCTCCAGCTTACTTGATCCCATGTAATAAACAGTGTATTACAGAGTGTTAAAGCTACATCAAGTCATGAAGCATGAAAGCCAAGTCCTTTACTTTTGTACCTGATTTTCAACTGTGTTACTTTTGCCTCATGCCACATAAAGATGTTCAAATGGATTTCATTTAAATTTATTCTTTTTAAATGAGTAAATTTGCATTAGACATGGACATTAATACTGCATGATTATCTGTTTGTGTGTGTATGTGTCCAGTGTGTGGCTGCGACCTGGCCCAAGGTGGCTTCTTTATGAAGAACGGTGAGTATCTGTGCACACTGGACTACCAAAGGCTGCATGGAACATGCTGCCATGGATGTGGGAACTTTGTTGAAGGGGAGGTGGTGACGGCGCTCGGGAAGACCTACCACCCCTCCTGCTTCGTTTGCACCATCTGCAAGTGAGTGAACACACATTTAGACATCTCCTGCACATGCATGGATGCTTACTAGCCTTTCCAGTGATTCAAACTCATCATTTGTACAGATAATGTTATTTCTACTAATGCTATCAATTTATATACAGGCTGAAAAACTTCATATCACAAACCACCTAGCATCTCATGGTCAAATACACACAGCAATGTAGTACTGGAGGACTGCAAAACATTTAGTTCAATTCATTCCAACATTGGATTGACACCATGGTCATGTTAGTAGCCATAATGAAAGCTTACAAAATTCACACTTGGATTAATTGCTTAATTAGAGATTAAAAAGTTTTCCCAAAACCTAAAGGTTGTTCAGCATTTACTCCGAACTAGTAACTTGATTTGCACATGAGACTCAGACTTTCACTTAATAGGGTGTTACAAAAGTCTAGCTATATAAAAAATTCCTTGGCTACAAAGGTCCAGACCCAAAGGTCCAAAGATGATGCTTGACTTTTATATATATGTTATATATATATATTTTATATATATATATATATATATATATATATATATATATATATATATATATATATATATATTAATAAGACAATTTGAAGCTGTTGTATTTAGTTTCTTAGTGGTGTTTCACATAGCTGCCAATTTGGTCTAGTGCAATGAGAGAACCATTTTGTATGTAACAAATTAATGCATACTTCTTTAGTATGTTAGTTTATAATTAATACATTTTTATTAAATAAGCTATGTTTGCTAATCAGAGCAGATTATAAAAACGTATGAAAACTCTCCCTGTTTTGACTGACCATTACAAAAGATTAGCTACAAAATGTGTGCTAGTTCATTTTTAGAAAACTAGAGTTCTCTTTTTTTTTTATCATAGACATTTATCATCTTTGCTACAGTATATGTGAAATACTTTGCTGGGTCCACATCTGGAACTTGCTGCACCAGTTGATGACCCTTTAAATAAACTGTAATGTAAATAACTGTTGACTTCAACACTGAATAGTTTTACGGACTGAACTCTAATTTTACAGCGGTTCACCCACCAGACTTGGATTTGAGTCCCTTTGGGGACATTGGGTTTAACATGGATATGAATGTTAATGCTATAATTTGCTACAACATGATTGCACACTGACAGACTGAATTATCTTCTAACACATTTAATGATCCCACACATTTTCTTGTTGGCACTGTGTACCTGAGCACTAGCAGCTGCTTCATAGATTTTGAGGTCAAATAATTGGACAAACGTCTCTTCGCTTATTAGTCTACTTGCACAGACGTCACACTATGAGATCATGGGAAAGTGATCATGCTGAGATAATAGTGAGTTGTACTGAATTATACTGCATGTCTCTGTGTTTAACCTCATGACGTTCTGTTTATGTAGACGGCCATTTCCTGCCGGAGACCGCGTCACCTTCAATGGAAAGGACTGTCTCTGCCAGCGCTGCATCCAGCCAATGTCTCCTCCTCCCAAAGACATCAGTGCTTCCAGCAGTGAGTCACAGCTTGCTTTTGCACTCTGCTTATGTGCACTATAATCCAAACCAGCGTTCTACCATGACATCTTGTTATCTTTTGCTTTATCTTCTTCCTTCTCCCTAAGAACTCTCAGAACCCAAGTTCTTTGAAATCTTTTAATTTTCTACAGTTCACTCTCTTTCACATAACTTATTGAGAGTGCAGTCTAATCAGGTTTCAAGCCCCAATCAGATGTCATGCTATTTGAGTTGACTCAAATACCCAAAATATCTAGTTCTGTGATCTCAAGCAAATAAGACCTTGTTCTTTCTCTTTTCCCCTCATTTCATTCATCTCAGTTTCTTTCAGAGAAAGTTATTATTGTAATTCAGTATCCATGGCCAAGAGGGAGGGAAAGAGAAACACAACTGACCAATAGGATTCAGTGTTCTGCAAATCAGTTCTTCTCTGTACTCTAACATTCTCCAGCCATTTATCTTGCGCTATTTGTCTAAGTTGTGTTTTACAGATTTAGTTGTATTATCATTCTTATCATTCAGGCATCCCAATTCCAATGAGATTTTATGATACCACATATCCTCTCAGTGTTGAACAGTTTTTGGACTTAAATTCAGCCATGTTATTAACTTTAGGCTATAATAAGGAAATGGCATGACATTAGTACAAATTTAATCTTCCGTAATGTGACATAATTCTAAATGTAAGTTGACTGAGTGCTTTTGCTCAGTCGAAGCTTGTGTTTGTGGGAAGCGGGATGTGAACAAAAAATATAATAATAAAAAAAGAAGTTGTTTTTCTGATTCAGGAAAAGGTTTCAAATGCAACAAATGCATTCTTCTTGTCTGTCTATTATGCCTCTTGTCAATATGCATGCTTATTGTAAATTTTAAACATTCTAATTTTTTTTTATTATTAAATAAGCCATGTTTGCTAATCAGACCAGATTATGAAAACATATTAAAACTTTCCTTTCTGACTGTTTGTCTACAGTCCTGTGGCTAAGCCATTAAAAAGGATTAGCTACAAAGTTGAGCTAGTTCATTTTTAGAAAACTAGAGGCACTGAACTACAGCCAGCTTACATAACACACAGAGTTTACAGACTTTGTGCTTTTGCTCTGTTGTAGCTGGTGATTGATAAAACAGTAAAACAGATCACTCATGTCATTATGGTTCAATTTTAGTTCAACATGGAGACTGGGGAAGCTTAGTGTAAGTGAAACTTAGTCTTCATTAAACATTGTCCCCTCTCGCTGTCACACATACACACACACACACACACACACACACACACACACTCAAACACAAGCATACATTCCCTCCTTTTTTTGTTAGGTTGAATGAACCTTTGTGTCATGCATGACTGATCGTTTGTCTTTCAGTTAGGGAACTGAATGGTCACTGATGACATTTTTGTTGGCCCACATGAGCACATGGAAGGCAGTGATTATACAGTTCATGGCTATTCATGGCTTGGAGGATTTTGCCAAATCCTGAGAGTCTATCCACTTCTAAAGCACATCTGAGAGTTCTGAGTGTCTAAAGCCTTCAATATGCTGACAGGATGAGACAACACAGATCTCCTTTTTTTTTTTAAACTGTTATATCTGTTCTCTGCTTATTCTCTTCTAATCTCTCTCTCTCTCTCTCTCTCTCTCTAATCCCTCACACTTCTGTACTGAGTAAAGGTTGGAAAGACTGTTTGTTTGAACTCAGTTAAAGTCTAACAGCATTGTTCGCCAGTTATTACATTCAAGCAACAGGGTTTTTCTTGTTGCTTTTGGTAGTTATATTTTTGAACACTGGAGAAATATAGTAAAAAGAAAAAGTAATTCTGATTGATTATGCTTTTTCTGCATTTTTTTTACTATACACAATACAGTTAAAACTGTTTTCAGTTCTGTTTCTGCATCAGTTCTTCCCATCTTTGAAAGACCATACACTGTACAAAGCTTTATACAACTTTACACAGATTCATTGCTTAATTTGGGAATACTGTATAACTAGTGACTTCATGCACTCAAAGCACTTTGCAAATAAAAAAATGAACATAAATACTGAATGCCCCTACAACGTATGTTCAAAACATTATTGGCTGACAAAATGTGTGTGTAAGAGAAAAGTTACGGTTTGAAATGATCACACAAAATTATTCTGATGCAGAAGACCAATTAGGGGAAAAAATTCACAACTATAAATCTAGGCTATTTTTAGAGGCTATTTCTGGACACAGCATTTACACATACTACCCATGCACAGTTAGCTCACTATGTTCCATGTGGAGAAAGTAGTGCTGAGCCGCAGACGCTCCTGTTTCTGTAATCTTGCAACTCCACCTAGTGGCTGGGTTGGATTTTTGCATGCACAGAAATGATGATGTTTTTATGGTACTGATGTTGGTTTCCCTATAATTGAAAGTGTGTGTGTGTGTGTGTGTGTGTGTGTGTGTTCTGCAGACTGTGCAGGTTGTGGCAGGGACATTAAAAATGGACAGGCTCTGCTAGCTTTGGACAGACAGTGGCATCTCGGCTGCTTCAAGTGCAAGGCCTGCGGCAAAGTGCTGAGTGGCGAGTACATCAGCAAGTGAGTAAATCTCATCAGCATGTCTCTCTCACTATTTGTTACTGTGGGCAATTTTTGTCTATCCTTTAAACAAGATTCACTGTGTTTTGATGGTGGTATTTCATGAATCTCATACTCTGAAACACCAGGAGCTACCAGGATGTTACTGTGTAAATATATTTAATATATTTTAAACAACTCTGATACTGACTGATACTCCAGCCCTTTCCAATTCACAATAATTTCAATATGTATATTAATATAGAGGCATGTGAAATATAATTTTGATGTGCAATATGGTCTAAGTTCACTAGCCATTTTTTGTCCCTTTTGTATACATAGAATTTATATTCATTTATATTTATCTCTCTCGTGTAATCTGAAGCAGTCTCTGGCAAAAGATCTTATCTTATCTTATCTTATTTTTTATATCAACTGGGGTTGTTACACTCTTGTCCATGACATTGCACTGACTTTTACTGTGGTGCTACTCTACACTTTGCTACTCTTATGACACAATGGCAGTTTTATATTGATATAATATTTCACATGTGGAGCAAATGAACCATATTTTAGTTCCATCATTAGTTTATATCCCATCAAGGCCTTGTTTATTTACTAGATTATATTCATTTGTATCAGGATTAAAATCCATAAATTCTTAAAAATACATTAAAATCAGGATTCAAATGCATAAATGCACACATCACACAATAAAGGAAGGCGCTTATATGATACTGTGCATTGGTTTATCAGTCTGATCTATTTTTCTATCTGATTCACTGATATAATTATGCAGTAAATATGCTATTTACTGCACAAATACAATGCATATCATGTATATCATTTAAAATTTGCTTTTTATAAACAAGAGGATGTTAGCATTAGAGCAGAATCAGAATATTGGCAACTGCATGAAGCCTTGATATTAATTATGTATAAAAAATCTGTTCCAGCGTCAGTTTAACTCACGTTTGTATTCTCTAGAGCTTTCACCAGTAGACACTGACACAACGCAGCTTTACAGAACCCTCCATGCAGATTTAGATCTATAATTAGCAAGCCAGTGGTGACAGTGGCAGAGAAAAAAAAAATCCTTGAGGAAGAGACCTTGAGATGAACCAGACTCAAAAGGAGCAGATAGAGGGATTACAGTGTTATAGTATAAAGTTGTGGAAGTGTAAAGGCAAACAGTCCTAAGTGTTTTGAAAAGGATAATCAGTACGAGTGAATCCTGGAATATTCAGACAGCAAAGAATTTCAGTCTTCCTTACCTAGACCTTTTAAATGCACAAACTAGCTTTTCTGCATCATATAATGACATGAAGAAGGCTATTCCAGTAATACTATTAACACATTTAGTTTCATTATAGCTGCCTGTGACCTTTGTGGAAGCATTTCTGTCATGGAAATAAATAGAAGGATGTTAATAGGCATCCTGTGTATAAGATCCTTTGTATATTCCTCAGCTTAATTAAACTGGTGTCTCTCATCTGAACTTGTGCAAAAACATAAAGCTCTGTCATCAGTATAGCAGTGGAAGCTGGTACACAGACATAATGTATGTAGGGGGAAAACAGTGGTGAGCCTTGTTTCCTAAAGAAGACACCACAAATTGATAACGGTTACTCAGATAAGACCTGAGTCAGGAAAGAGTAGTTATCTTTAAATTCCCTAAAACAAAATGTTCTATTAACACAAGCAAGAAGAGACAACCGTGATCAGAGGCCATGTGTAGGTCATTTACTACTTTAACCCATGCTGTTTCAGTACTGTGATGAGACCTATAAGGTGTGGGTTTGATATTGGACTATAGTTTCTAATGCAGAGTCAGTGTCAGGTTTATAATCAATTAATTTTAACCAGACTGGGTGTGTACCTAATGGCATGGGTCAAGCTGACTTTGAGGAGGAAATCAATTTTTTAGTCACTTCATTGATGTTTTAGTTTCTATATATCAAGATTGTCTGACTTAATGAAATAATTTAAATAATGTTCTGAATCCAACTGTAATAAAATTGGTTTAGCTTTTTTAAGATTAGAATTTGCTAAGACCTTATCAATAGCTTGTTCTCCTGTCATCATTGCTATAAGCCTAACATTGCTTTATTATTGAGTTCTACAGCTTTCAGCGACTAGTGTGAGTTATTCCGTAAATATGATAAAACAGATAGAAAGGGTATGGTGAAGTGACAGTGACAACGATGTGTAAAAGATGAATCAAAGGTTTTTCAAAAAGTAAACCATTCACTCATCCTGTTTATTAGGGATGGTGCACCATACTGCGAGAGAGACTACCAGATCCACTTTGGGGTGCAGTGTGAAGCCTGTCATCAGTACATAACAGGGAGGGTTCTGGAGGTGAGTATCTGTCACCTGTTTTTCATCTCACATTAAACTCTCTACAAAGGAAAAATATTTAACATGTTGTGTGCTGTAAGGTGGTTTTTTTAGCCTAGATTATTCTTAGTTTTATAGCTGTATTGTGTTTCGGAGGACTGAAAGTCTACTATACTGCTTTCACTGAACATCTGCAGCTGGATGGTCTGCCTGTTTACAAGCACTCAAACACACATGCACACACATGGTGTAATGTTATGACCATCATCCAGCACCCGGGTTCACATAACTAAACTACCATGTTTGAAGAGTTGTGCACTCTCACGATCTCAGCACCAGCCCTTAGGGAAAAACAGTACAAAACCAGCAGCGAAACAGTTGGCCGGATGCCACAGTCCCACCCTAGCATTGTAGACAGAGCAGAGCAGCCTCTGAGTCTGAGCCCATCCGATAGGCTGAGAGAGCAGCAGGAGGAAGAAGGAAGGGGAGGGGGAAATGGATGAAGAGTTTGGGAATTTTCAGGAATAGTCTGAGAGACAGATTAAGGGAAAGAGTGTACAATAAGTGTACAAGGAGTTTATATGCTAAATCGCAGGGCTGGGGGTCCACACAAGCCGCCTGCCAAAGGTAAGTCTGCCATATGATTTCAGACTCTATTAGCATGATTTTTTTTTGGACTTTTTTGGACAGGTAATAGGAGAGGAAGTTTAGTTTGTAGTTTGCATCATGTCATCTGTGTATTTCAATCATTCATTCTTGGTAATGAAAATGTATTTAAATAATTAAGTTTTAAATGTATTTAAATAATTAAATGTATTTAAATAATTAAATGTATTTAAATAATTAAATGTATTTAAATAATTAAGTTATTTAAATGCAGATTTTATGAACTGGACACAATTCTGAACTCCTCTACACTCTTTGACTATTGAACTAAATATTAACAGGAGGCTATCCTGTGGCACACTTCATACACACATTGTTCTTTTCATGTCTCAAACCAAACCCACCCAGACAGAGCAGTTGTAGTGTGAAAGCTATTCATAGAAATATATGTATCCAGATATGGTGGTGAAAAACTCACTGGAATTTTATCAATGTGAGGCCACAGAGACGTTAACACAGTAGACTCTTCTATATATGTCCAAGTTGGATAGTGTAGAATTTCTTTGCAAAGAACAGATGGCCTCATTAAGAGGGTCTATATCCATGAATGCATGGGATGCTGCGCTATTTTGACACGTTTGAATTGTTGACGCTGATGGTGTGTCACCCTTATTAGCATGTTGTCATTTAAGAATGTCTTGTGAGAAATGTTTAACATTACATAGTGCTGACCCACTATTACTACACACACACACACACACACACGCACACACAAGGATATGGTAAATTACATTTCTCATTCCATTTACAGCATTTAGCAAGCTATTATATAGAGCAGCTTAGAGAACTGTTTAGTTGTTTTTCTTATGAAAACTATTTTAATGCTAGTTCAGATCTGTCTATTAAAAATAAAGCTTGACACTGCCAGATACATGAGTCATTGCTGTTATATATAAGTACTGACAAAAGAAAACACATACTGAAATCTATTAAGTGTATGTTTAGTATTAATTCAGTGGCGCATATCAGAGAAATGGGTTATCGGTCTGTGTTTGAAGATTCCGCAGTACTTCCACATCCTGGATGCTAGAACTGAAAAAAAGTCTTTGTGTCTTTAAGGTTGGAGAGTCAATTGTGTCTCAGTATACAGTGTAGAACCTGAGTGTTGCTGTCAGGTAGGACGGGGGAGGCTTGTGTAAGTTAGCATAAGAGGTTTAAAGCTAATGCAGGCAAGCTATAGGATGAAGAAGTGAACACTGACAGAAACAGGAGCCAGCCTGCAATAATAGTTTAGACTGTCCTCTCCATTTTCTCTGTGTGTTTATCTCTGCTGTGGCTGGAAGTGCTGAAAGTGCACAAGGGAGCACACTGAGGCAGCATCCAACAAGGTGGCTCCTAGTTTAGCACACAGGAAAACAGCTCCACCTTTCCACAGACATTTTACGCAACATTATAGAGCCTTCTGTCTATGCTCTTAGCATGACTACAGGCCTGTTTGTTCTGTTTCTAAGGGTCTTGTTGTTCTCTCTGGTGGTCTTTTTTCTCCCTATGGCATTCATAATTTTCCCTTTCCCTTTTTCTTTACCCCTCAAAGTTCCTCTCTTTGGCTTTTTCTGCTGCTTACACCCTTCCATCTGGAACTGGAACCCCTTCTGTTTCCCCCTGACCTTGCCAGTAATGACTCTTTGTTTTCTCCACGGTTCTCACAAGTTCCACGTTCTTGTGTATGATGTAATAAGGGATGATGGATAGTCATCTTGCAGAAGAGAAATTAGAAAGAACGTCCACTGTCGCAGAGAAATTTGTTTACGGCAAGAGTGTTACATGGGCCCGTTGCCATAGCGAGGCAAGCTGGGAGGAGGGATGGGGTCACATCTGTGTGAAATCACACATTTCTGCTGCATTGCCTCATAGTTCATTGGACAAGGGAGGAACATGGAACAGTTGCCAATGTTCTGCAGGTGATCCCCAGCGCCATCACAATCAAAATGTGTGTATGTGTGTGCATACATGTTGTGTGTGTGTGTGTGTGTGTGTGTGTGTGTATGGGTGTGCCCACATAGAGGAAACATTCTCTTCATAATGAAGTAACATGCCATGTGGTATACCCCTGACATCATTTAGCAATTAAAGCACATTTAATTTGAAAGGCAGCTAAGAGCGAGGGGAGAAAAGTATGGAGGGATACCTGTGTGGATGAAAAAGAGTGATTAGAGAACAACGATTACTATGCTTATGGAAATAAAGGCAGAAAAAAAGCAAGTCAGAAAGGTGAGACAGTGAGAGTTAATGATAGAGAAAACGTAATAATTGTTTTAGAAGGGGTAAGTTAAAGGAATAGCTAAGAGAGAGAGAGATAGAGAGAGAGAGAGAGAGAGAGAGAGAGAGAGAGAGAGAGAGAGAGAGAGATTGGAGACATGAGAGCTCATCAGCATTCCTGAAGCTAATGTAAAACAGCAGGATGATGAGACAGCACTGCAGATGACTTACATCTGTGTTCTGTGAACACTACATTACACAACATGTACTCAGGAAACAAACACAGGAAGACAAAGTGAGATAAATAATAAGTTATATCTCAGCTCAGGAAGAGTGTATCAGTAAATATGTCACCTTTCTTGCTTCAGAGTTCCAGGCTCTTGCACTAGAAGAAAACTAACATATTACTAACATATTCTTTTAGGTCTTTATTCATGTCATCTCTAGTGTAATTACCACAGAGATCAACACACACATCTCTCCTTGTGCTGAAAAAACCCAACAGAAAACTCTTGTTTACTCATTTATAATGAAAGAGTAAGGGCAGTTGGTGAATTCTATCAATAAATGTTTAAAATATGTGACTTGATGTATAGCACATTACAATATGAAGACTATATAAAACAGACACTGTCTTAACAAAGCTGAGTTTTATCCAGCTACTGAATGAATAAAATAAAAAGTAAGTAACTTCTTATGTAACCGCATGGTCTTGAACAGAGACCTATTCACAGAGCACACACACACACACACACATACACACAGAGAACTCAGTAATAATTGGAGGTGATAGCAGCACATCTGCTTTTCCTCTCATAGGCCTTTATATTATATATTACAGTAGACTGTCTTAAAGATTAATCTCATTGTCCATGTATTTATTTTGAGCCCTGAGAGATTTGTTTTTGCACATTCAGTATTTAGATGAACCACACTGATCTTTGCCTCCTCTGTTCCACAGGCAGGCGATAAACATTACCATCCCAGCTGTGCACGATGCAGCCGGTGCAACCAGATGTTTACAGAGGGGGAGGAAATGTACCTGCAAGGTGTGTAAAACAGCTGATAATGTAAAAGGACGTGACTTCTAAACTGCTTAGATGCATTCAAATTTTTTCCATCCATGCTTTTTTAATCTCACAGTGACCCTGGATTCATTTCTAAATTCTCAGCTGATGGCTGCAAGTTAGTGCAGAATGAAAATCAGAATGCATTTGTCCTGTAATCTGTTAGATTTCTGAGAAAAACGCAATGTTTGGGCGTTATATAGAAAGAATTGATAATGACTGGGAAGAGTGGGAAGAGAAAAACTGAAAAATGACATAATATTCTTGGTTAATTTGTTATTTTTCCCTGCCTGTGGGTGTGTGGTGATGTAATGAAAATCAGATGTTAAAAAGTCAGGGAAAGTCATTACTGATTACAATTATAAAGGAAGGCAGGGATCCCAAAGCTGTTAAGGAGATACTACATGGTGAAAAATAGATTAATAACAGATAATAGATTAATTATTCATTACTTTCTGATAGGGAGATGCAAACTTTACAAGTTATATCCTTTGTTTTTGTTTTTTTTATTAATATTTTTTTTTACACACACTTTGACCACTTTTGTTATTAAGCTAGTAATTCTGTGAAACCTAATGCACTAAATGTTGTGTAGCTGTGAATTTTATTTCTTCATTTTGTCTGCGGGTCTGTCCATTATGTCCATAATCTCACTTGGGTGCTGTAGACTTGCACCTACTTACTGTATACTTTGATGCTCACACTGAACATCCTCTCAACATATTTAGCAGTAGTAGACTTTGTAATGATTTAGAATCTAATTGTCCAGTGTCACCCAGAGGAGGATAGATTCTTACTTATGTCATCTCAGCAGTTTTTTCCTTGCACTAATGTTTCTGGAATACTGGTTAGGGATATTAACCCTATCTATCTATCTATCTATCTATCTATCTATCTATCTATCTATCTATCTATCTATCTATCTATCTATCTATCTATCTATCTAACATCTGTCTGTCTGTCTGTTTACAAAGCACTTTGACTGTCGTCTATAAGGGTAAAACTTGTATAGATGAAGTTTGAATACCAATTCTCTCTCTCTCTCTCTCTCTCTCTCTCTCTCTCTTTCTCTTTCTCTCTCTCTCTCTCTCTCTTCCTCTCGAAACAGGCTCTACAGTGTGGCATCCAGACTGTAAGAGCAACATCAAAGTAGAAGAGAAGTACAAGGTGAGTGTTAGCTTCATGATTCATTCAAACCCCATCACACATCTGGTTGGTTCTCTCCTCACTTTCTTTTATTGAGCATTCTTTTTACTTGCATCTTCAGTCCAGCGACAGGTGACACAGTGTAACACTTTTTCCCTTTTTCTACAAATTTTCCCCAAACTCTGTGTGGCATCACTCTAATGATTGTTTGAGTGTGAGTTGATGGATGTGCATCTCAGGACCAGGTGATATGTGTGTGTGTGTCAGGGTGTGTCAGCTTGTCCTTTGTGTTCTGGTTCTCCTCTGTAGGAAGCACGACAGCGACCTGGCAGAAAGCCCCGCCCTTTCGATATCTTTTTGCCCCAGTCTAAGTGTGAGTCTCAGTGTAAGACGAAGGGCCGGGGTGGCTCTGCTCGAGGCGTGTGTCCCCTGCGCAGGACGGAGGTTTGCAGTCTCCTGTCTCCCCCCTCTGTCCTGCACCACTTCCAGCTAAACTCACTGTCCTGCTTGACCTGCAAGCCAGACCATATTGTGTCTCTTTTAGGACAGTGAAGTTCACTGGCGTATTTGCAGAACAGAGGGGGCAACACTCCAGATACACACTGTGCCTCCTCCAGACAATGCAAGCATAGAGTTAGCTTGCTGTCTTGTGCTAAATTGCTTCATAACAACAGGAGCAAGAAATTTGGTGAATCCTGTCATTCACATCATGTAATATATTACCAGCACATCTGTCTTTCTGAACAACTGGCATGAACAAGAAACTGAGCCGAGGAGACAAAACATGTCTGTGATATGTGAAAGAAGGTGGATTGCAGTAGATCTGAGAGTGCATGGTGTATAAAGACTGTCAGGATGCATGCTGAGGAGCATATAATGACTGTATATCTGGTGGACAACATGGCTCTGTTAATTCTATTGTACTCTTATGATGGCAAAAATTCACCAAACAAAAACCCACATTTAGAACTAGAGTCTGTGGGATTCTGTCAAGCTCCAGAGAGGACATGACTAAAATTGGAAGAAAAATGTGGTGAAAAATTGTAACCAATGATGGCACAGAAAAGACAGGAAGTGGGGCAGTGTACCCTTCTGATGCCCTAATATTACTATTGCCGACATCCCACTCCTTACATGAGTATGCACACCGATTGTATTTAGTTAGGCTTGTTAAATCATGGCTAATGTACATCTTGTTTATAGTAGTCATGACAAAATTGAGATGTACTTATTTTATATATTGATAATGACGAGAAAAATCAGTTTAAACAAACATCTTCTAGTATCTTTATAACAGTGTTGGCTGATGACAGAGAAGAATGTTCCATATACACAGACAGTATGGTGTTATATAGTGATGATAGAGAAGCTCTGACATTAAAGCTTAAAGCTGGAACATGAGACCCATGATGCAACACCAGTGTAACAAATCAATGTCACCTCATCAGAAACAGCCTAATACATATGGCCCATTCATTTTTAAATAAAATGCATTTATTTATTTGATCATTTATACATCTTCTTAATTTATTCTGATCAGAGTCTTGTTGAACCGGAGCCTATTCCAGAAACACTGGATGTATGACAGGAATACACACACACACACACACACACACACACACCTAGGGGCATTTTAGCCAGTCCACCTACAGGAAGGTTTTTAGGAGATGGGAGATACTTGGAGAGCATATCACTCAATTGGCTAATACTTTTATCCATAGTGACTTACAATTGAGCAAGAAGGAAATCCATGCTGACATGAGGAGAAAATACAAAACTCTACCCAGAATTCTCATTCTCCTAAAGAAGAATATTTGGAGAGAATCTAATGTCAAAGAAAGGACTAACAAGTTATAGTTTAATGTTTGCTCTATTGACTGATAAGCATGAGGTTAAAATGTATTGCAGTCAGTCACATGTGACGATTTTGGCTTCACTGTCACGTTGTCCATCATATAAATCAGTGGTTCTCAAAGTCTTTGCACCCAGGGACGTATTTAACTTTAAAATAAATTTCACAGTGCGTCTTACAGATTACAGATTTGTTTATTGTCATGATCTAACTATTCAGATCTTATTCACATTGTTTAAAATTGCTCAGTTATTTATTAGGCTAACCTGTTATTTATGCTCCTACTGTGTTTCATTTGAGGTTTGGATTAAACCCAATGTAAGAGACTAGTGAAAAGCTATAATTATAAAACCTCAACATAAAATAAATAGCACTGCTGTGATAGTATAAGGATACCACAGACCCCCTGGTTATACTTCACTGACCCCTGGGGGATCCTACTTTGGGAACCACTTATGTAAACAGTCTGTGAGTGAATCGCACAGAAGTGTGTCAGAGTGTGTGATTTCCTGTGACCCCCCCTCTTCCTCCCTCCACAGCTTCTACCTCCCTCTGTAACCTCACTGCACCAATCAGAAAGGCAGGTACTGTATTCTGCTACTGGCAGCAGAGTGGCGCACGCTCTATGTGTCAGCAGCTTGAGGGCAGCACACCCACACTCAACTAGCCTATGACCTCATAACGACCTCTGTATGTGTCAATACACTGTTCATCTCTGTGGGCATGTGGCTGTTGCCCTCTTACCAGATCTGCGAGAAGGCAATCAGACTCACGGTAGAAAGTTTACTCAGATATGAGCTCACAGTCCAAGATTGGAGACAATACCATTTAACAATACATCACCATAGCAACAAACCTGCATTTGTTTACAAAGCATATAATTCGGATTTTAATAGCTTTTCTGAAAGAGCCATATCTAGAGGACCATGCTGCATGGCCTATGGATGGTAGCTTGACATGGCTTGTGGATGTTTCTGTATAAAAAGCTGGGATGGGATGCTGATATCGAAATCTTGACTTGTGCACTGATCCTGTCATTCAAGCTTACGTGTGAGTCTCTGTGTCTATGTGCATGCATGTTTGTGCTTGGCTGTTCACTAACACAAAGTCTCGTTCATCTGCAGCCCACAAGGTCTTCGTCGGAGAGTATTTGTTCTCGGCCGGGTTCCAGCATCCCTGGCTCACCTGGTCACACCATCTATGTGAGTCGTCCTCGCCAGCACCCCTTATCACTCCCTGAACCAGACACCATTCTCTCTGAAATGGAGTCTGTAGCTGCATGAGGCTGCACAGAATGATCTTTTGCTCGTTTTCTTTCTCTTCTTTCTTTCTAAACATTTACATTTGCAGTGAGCTCTACCCTTCTCTATATAGTAAATATACGTACATGACACAGGGAATCACTATATATACATATATACTGTTTAAGGGATCTGTAGTATAATAGGAAGCACAGCTGCAATGAATCATAGCCATATATGAAGCCCCATATGGTCTGTGTTTTTTTTTTTGTTGTTTTTTTTTGTGGTGACCCGTGTGACGTACTGTTGTAACTATGGTCATATGTGATGTGGAAATGTTTGACCCCCAGTATGACCTTCCTTCCTTACCCTTTGTCTCTCCCTCTGTGTGATTCCCTTCCTTCTGTGTCCCACCTCTCCTCCCTCTAGGCAAAAGTAGACAATGAGATCATTGATTACAAGGACCTAGCAGCCATCCCCAGAGTCAAGGCCATTTATGACATAGAGCGTCCAGACATGATATCCTACGAGTCTCTGCACTCCACCTCCTCTACCCTGGAGAGACAGGGCAGACACAGCCCTGGAGAGGTAATACTGAGCTACTATCATCTAATCATGCAACGCTCAAACAGCTGAATACACTGATATTCCTAGGGGGAGAATTATAACAGGAGTTGCATTTAGAAAATTGTTAGGTAATCTACAGCTAGAGCAAGGCAATTTTAAATCAATAACAGATTAGACCCAATGGGCTGAGACTTTTAGACAGGATAGTTGAGAAAATCGGTTAATGTTAAAGTCAAACTAGGCTTTTTACGTATTATGTATATTACATAGTTGAATTAATAATTGATAACAAGCTATTAAGGTTGTAATCTTTTCTGCAAAAGCTGGTAAAACATTTTTAATAGTTTGAAGCATGCATAATCTCATGCACTCCTCATTAATACTTGTTAAGAGGATTTACATAAACATGCTTCAGTCTTGACAAAATTAATCTCATAGTGTCAGAGTAGATGATATATTGTAGAAAGGTAATAAACTCCAACTCTCTTAGACTATGGCATCTAGGCAAATGTTTTTTACTTTGTCAGTCCCCTGCTTAAATGGGCCCGGGATCCCTCTAAGGTCAATAGTGTACCAGGCCACCACCCCATATACCCAGCCTCACCCTGATAGTGATCCTAACCCTTCTACCCTGAAAATGATCTGTATTTGTGTGTGTGTGTGTGTGTGTGTGTGTGTGTGTGTGTGTGTGTGTGTGTGTGTGTGAATTTATATCTTTCTGTTACAATGACTGTTTAATATCATGTACCACACATGTATTTGGCATTGTCTTGTCAATCCATGTCAGTGTATCAGAGGGAATTAAGTGTGTTTTATATTTACCGTCTCATATTAAACATTGCCAAGTTGTACCTGGATGCCTGTGCGGTGTCTATGTCCAGATTGCAGTCTTAGGGTGCCCTCTGCTGACCACACTCAGGGTTTTATCGACATATGAGGGACACAAGCCATTCAGACACACATATACTGGGTCATACTGCAAAATCTGGCTAGTGTTTATTATATTTGAAAACCTGACAGCTATATACACCAGGCCCACACTTTCAAGAGCTGTTTTTTGTTGGTAGTGTTATATGATCAAGTAATAACCATCAGATTGAAAGCAGCCTCATGCTGTAATTGTAGGCTCTGCTTCCTTCCTACAGTGCCAGAGTACTACAGGTGACCAATCCCCCATCAGAGGCCATATTAAAGTGAGTGTGTTCAGGGTTGCAGCAATGCATACCAAGTGACTTCACTAATCCTAAAGTAACACTTCTAACACAACCAAATAAAAACCCTGAATTAGTTTTCTTAACTAGCTAATAAACTTTACTATGAAACAGCAACATGATAACTAAACAGAATATTTAAATCTCTAACCAAACTAATCATATTCTAGTAATGTATTAGCATTAATCTGTGAAAGATGACAATTCTGCACTGCAGTAAAAAAAATGTGCAATGTTTTCCATATTCTTTGCATACTTGAAATCAATAACGAAAGTCCGTTAGTCAAATGAATGGGTTCACAATGTAAAGTGACTTCACTGAAATTCATTGCTGATAGTGACACTCTGGTTTATATCTGCTTTATTAGACCATGCCACAAGACCCTTCCCCCATGTCAGCTGAGACTGTAAGTTGTTTAGGAATGTTGAATCTTATAGCACGAGCTTATCTTCACCAGCACAGTTTCATCCTGCACAACTTTTCCCTCCTCTCTGATTTTTCCATCTGTTGTACATGAGTTCTGAGCGCCTCTGTGTGTCTCAGCATGGAAACTGCAGCTTGTTTGTCTTTTCTTTATCTTGTGTTTCATTTTAAACTTTAAAAAAACCATTGCAGACTGCCTAATCTCTGCTTTCCTTACCTAAAAACTAGTTAAAATGTTCACATTCATGTTTCAATTAGTATCAACAATCAAAAATGTTATGCTCAATTGCTCTTATCTCTTACAGTGATTCAGCTATTTCTTATATTTTAGACCTATTTACTCTATCCTATTACTCTGTCTAAAGAATTTGTTTTTTAGTCAAATTTACACAGAGCTTTTCTCCCTGTTGTTGTTGTTGTTGTTGTTGTTGTTGTTTCTTTAGTCACCAAGAACCCTGTCTCCCACCCCATCTGCTGAGGTTAGAGTCTGCTCCTTACTAAAGACCTAGATACATGCTGCCATCAGTGCAGTTAGTGTTGTTTTAGTCGTTTTACTCATTTTTATTTGTTGCAAGAACAAAATCAAGTTCAAGTTATAGAGCTTCTGCACATAGCACAGCATCGACAGCATCAGTTAACTGTGTCCTATAAACTAACAGTGAAGTCTGTGTGTGCTGTATATTAGGGCTGTTATGACATTCGAGAACGCATCATGCAACGATCCACCAGCCAGGGCTCCATTGGCTCTCCGATGTACAGCAGACACAACTACACACCTACGCTGTCTAAGACACCGCAGCACTTCCACAGACCAGGTGAGAGTCAGCTTCACTTCTGTCACTTCTGTATTTACTTCCTTTAGGTTACACACAGGAGCAGCTATTAGTATATGTGTGTGTGTGTGTGTGTGTGTGTGTGTGTGTGTGTGTGTGTGTGTGTGTGTGTGTGTGTGTGTGTGTGTGAGAGAGAGTTTATGTGGCACTACCGGAAGCTCTAGTTCTTTCCCCTTTTTCCACTTTCCTTCTCCTTTTCCTGCTTTGCTCATTTTGCCATTCCTTGCCCCTTTCTTTCCCTGTCTCTCTTCCCAACCCTTTTTCTCCATCCTCCTCTTTGTCTGAGCACCTGGCAGGAATGCTGAAGCTCTGCTCCTCTTTGCGCTCTAGCAACAGTGACAACCGTCCCACTTCCCCTTTCCGACATCACTTCCTCCCCCATAACAAAGGTAAGAACCCGCACTTCTTCTCTTACTGGAGTGAAAACATTACATTCCAGTAGTAGTGTCAGTAGGTGTGTTTCTGCTGAGGTTTCCCCATATTATCAAGGAGCTAAACAGTTCTGGAACAAGTTCCTCGTTTATATATCTACCAAACATCAGGAACTACAAGCTTTAACAGAAGTCTTGCGGCAATACAACATTTCGGCACTCGGCATAAGCGTGAAGCGCTTACGTAAAGCGTGGAGGTGTTAAGATCTGTTGATGGCCAGTTTGATATCATGGCTTACAAATGTTTAATTTTATTGAATCTAGAGTCAATTTTGTCCACCTTGATATGTCTTGTGTCATCTAGTTATATTGGTACCAGGCTGTCACTGGTGAGCATTAGGGCCATAAACTAGTTTTTACTGCTTTAACAAAGTTGCATTCACACCTGGAAACCAAACTTAATATTGATATTAAACATGCAGCACATAAGAGGGTCATCCATTCTGGCAAGCTTGTGTGTGACCAATCAGCACTGTTCAGTACTTATTTTTCCACAGAAATGTACTTTCCACAGAAATGAAAAGGATTCCAGGAACTAAAATTGGCACTAGTTCATTAGGTGGAAGTGTGCCTAAACCCTGTGCAGTCCAGAGAACTTTTGCCAAAATATTTCCACTCCTCCAGTAGTTTTGAAGATTGAGCTTTGGAGTGATTGGAGTGATTTTATAGACATAGTCTGTGTAGCTTGATGGTTTGTGCACTGTATACAGCAGCATTGTTGAAGGGAGACATGTTGATGTGTCATCAGCATGGCATGTATACTTTCTGATATAGTTAGGATGAAAGTTGCATTGGGACGGCCATAGTGCTCCCAAACTTGATGCAAACTGAGCACGGCCGGCTAATCCCACGTTTCTGTATATAATGCATATGTGCCTCTGTCCTTCTTACAGATTCTTTCTGCATAGGTATGTCTTGGCTTTGTGGCTGTTATTCTCATTGTGTGGTGGTTACACTATCGTGTGTCTGTGGCAGTTGTGAGGCATGTCCCGCCGAAAACTACTATGACTGTTTCTCTCTCCTCTTTCTGTCTCGTCTCTCATACGTTTCAGCATCGTATTTTTCGGCATTAGATGATGTGACATCTCTCCACTTACACTTTATGCTGCATGCTGCCACTATTTATTTTCCTACTGACAGTCAGTATCACAGTAGGGAATTCATGGAAATGAGCTACTAAACTTCTGTCCCTTTTTGTTATCCTTAAATTTATGGGCATCTTGAGTGTTGCAGATGTACAGTGCAGTTTTAGTTTTGGATGCTGAAGTGTTTGTCAGTGTGGAGAATTTGCATGCCGTGTCTCTGGTGTCCTATCTGTGTCTTTCAGCTCAGTTGTCTTGTACAGAGAGGTCACACTTGATTCATCCATCACACTTTCCTTCTCTACTTATATCCTCTTTCCATGTCCATATTTACATAAGCAAAAATGTATTCTTTCTTTCTTCCCCTCTTCCTTTCACGCTTGTTTCATTTTTCCTGCTTCTTCTCCTCTTCTTTTTGGAGGCACTGAGCCGTCGAGTGGCCGGAGTTCTCCTTTGTCCTCTCGCTCGGCCACCCCGACCCTCTGTCTGACCCCTAAACATTTCCACATCCCAGGTAGGAGCAGGAGTGTCGACAAGCAGGAGTGTGTGTGTGTGTGTGTGTGTGTGTGTGTGTGTGAGAATTTCCCAACCCACTTCTTCAGTCTAAATTATTCTTGATGTGTGTATTATGTGCATTCCAGTTCATTAGTGTTCTTCAGACTGTTAATATCTGAGATTTCTAAGCTCCATTTTTGTCTTTACTTTTTATTCCAGACCAAGGCATGAACATGTACAGAAAGCCACCAATCTACAAACAACATGGTATGATCATTTGATCTTTTATAACAACTTTGCTACATTTACTTCAATGGATTTTAATGTGCTTTGGCGGTTAAGCATTTGTTTGTGGTTATGTGTAAATGGATAAGTAAAGCACAATCCTGGTAAGAGTCGCATAATGAATATTTTAATGTTTGAGTAAGTGAGGTGAGTATAGTGAGACAGATTCTTCCTTTTTTTTCTTCAATTGTCATCAAATTGAATGACATCAAATCAGTGAGAGTGATATTTTGTGTGCATTCTCTGACAACATTTTGTATATTTATGTTTGTTCATCTGGATGTTGACATCATCTTGCCATTAACATTTTGTTGTGGCATATGTGACAACTTATTCCATATTCACATGTAAGTACTGTTCAGCTCAGCTCAGCTCAGTTCGGACTCTCTGACAGTTGTTTGTGCTACTCTCTTCTCTTTCCTCATTGCCAACTTGCTCGGCCCTGAAAACTAAAATCACTACTCCTCTTCTTCCCTGTAAAAAACTTTTGCCTTTAATTGCATGGGGTTATGAAATGCAGACTCTCACAGGAATCACTAATAAAGTTTGAGAGCTTACACTTTGCTTCCTTGATGAAATCATTTTCTGAAAATTAAATAGTGCTATGCAGAGATCTGTATGAACTACAGTGCTGGTCAAAAAATATCAAAGCATGTGACATTGTTCAAAATGTTTTGTTGAAAAAAATTATTTAAAAAAAACCAGACAAATCTTGTGACAAGTGAATATAAATCAAATCTAAAACTATGCAATGTCTGGCTTTGAATAGAATGGCCAGAATTGTATCTGCTTTCTGCCTTTGTCAATCAACTGATAGTCAAGTTCCCCAAAATAACAATCCAGATTCAGCTGCCCTCGCAGCCCAAAGCAAGTTTGCTGGTGACATCATCAAATCTTCCAAGTTCCCTGCTGCTCAAGCTCCCCGGCCGGATGAAACAGCAAAGATTGAGACTGACTACTGGCCGTGTCCTCCCTCCCTTGCAGCCCTAGGTATGCTCCTACCTCTGGCTCCTCCAGGAAGATTTAGCCTACTGAGAAGCATGTGAAAGCAGAGTCAAAGGCAAAAGAATGATGTTGGCAATGTCAGTATTGTATGTCTTGTCAATATGACTCGGCGATGCAAGAGCAGTTGGGTTTAGGAAATATAAACAATCTTAAATCAATTAAATCATCCACATCATTGATCCACATACCACTGCTCAGGTCTGATCATTACACTGTTGACTGTTTATTTCCATTTGTTTTTGTTATGATGTGCAGAAGCTTGGCAGCTTTCATCAAAAGATAAAGATTCAAACAGTAATGAAAATTGTGTACACTGATCCTCTGTTCATTTTGATTGATATTCTATGTGTAATCAGGTTCAGATATGAGGAGTCGCTCACGAGATGAAGAAGAGGAGGAACAAGTCAAACGAAGACAGCTCCAAGAAGATCATCTTAGCAAGGTAATGGAGCTAGCACACTAGCACAAAACATTCATAATAATCCTAGAGGAAGTGAAAGAAATCACAGAAAACTACAGAAATGAGACGTATTTTATGAACTAGACATCACAGTCTGGACCCACGTAGCTCTGATTACTGAAAATGGAATGGAATTTTACAATACTGCAGATCCAGTCTGGTCTTGGGAAGCTGATTTTGAAGGAGGAAATGGAGAGGGAAATGAACAGAGAGAGATATGCACGCAGTGTAGCCACCCAGCGATATGAGCCTCAGCACTCCAACTACACAGCAGGTACTACGCCATACACCAGCACCTCAAACTGCACATGGCTTTGGCACTGTCACATTTACTGTTTAATATTTCATCTGCAGATCCCAACTCTCCCACCTCTAAAACCTCTTCACTGCCAGGATATGGACGCAACGGCCTTCTTCGGGTAAGAGAGCAAGCCATAGTAGGTGTGTCTTTAAGCTCATTTATAAAAATTGGGGTATTTCATTTGAGGTCTATTGCATGGAGGTTTGAGTGAGCTTACTGTAAAATCCATGGGGATGTCTTTGATTACTTTTATGTATTTCAACAGTGACTAGCTGAACATAAGTGACAGGATTTTTGATAGATAGATAGATAGATAGATAGATAGATAGATAGATAGATAGATAGATAGATAGATAGATAGACCTGTTTTCATTTTAGTTATAATCCTCATTGTTAATGCTAGCCAAATATCAACAACATTATGCCTTGATAGAAAAACATCCCACACAGTTTGCAGTTATAGAGCTACTTTTATGGCCTGCTGCCGACAGGAAAATGTTTGAAATGTATGTCCATGACTTTATATACAGTATATATGGGCAGAAAGTCAAGGCCACCAGTCTGCAGCCTCACACTGTTTTACAATTATGGAAAGAGAAAAATCTTTACACACATTCACATTACTTCATGTCTTTGGTCTGTCTTTTCATCCACAGTCAACAGAATTCTCTCAGTATAACAGTTACGGGGATGTGTGTGGAGGTCAGAGAGGTATTTAACTGCCTTACATATCATGTTCAGAGTAGTCTTTGGATAAATTGGAATAAATGCTCACACTAAACTCTCTTTTTCCTCTCTTCCTATGGTTATGCAGATTTCAAGGTACGTGAATGATACAGACCATAACCTGATCAGCTGCACCTAGCATGTGCATCAGCCATCATGTACATGCGAATGTGGAATCATGCTCCATGTGACACCCTGCTATGCTTATGCCTGAGTTACAAACAGCTCAGGCAAGGTGATTGGAGCATGGGCAAGGGGTTTCATCATTACATACCCACATCCTGTGAAGTTTGTACATAGCCAGAGTTAGACTAAAGGAGTAAACCTTATCTTCATGGGTAGCATAGGTAACGTCAGACTCCCTCCTCATAGTATCAGATAAGAAAAGTAGGTGTTTGTATTTAGTTGTCAAGTCTTTCCCATGGTTCCTTTTCCTACCATTCCTCTTTTTGTTTCTTTTTTTTATTTACATTGCATGTGTGTTCTGTTCTGTAGCTCGTCCAAGATGGCCAGGTTCCCCTAAGCAGAATGGACAGGGGATTGTCAATGCCTAACATGTTGGAACATAAAGCAAGTATCCCATGTGTTTTTGTTTGTTTTGTTTTGTTTTTGGTGAGAAATACATTTCACCTCTCTTTCTCATTTTGTGTTCCGTCTTGTTCTGTTAACACCCAATCCCTTAACACCCAGATTATTTTATTAGAGTAAAGTAGGTCTCTTGGCACAGCCTCACAGGTTATAGGCAGGGGGATGAAGGGAGAAGACTAGGGACTTCCAGTGCTGTGAAATGATGTAATGATATGCTTTGCTATGTCTGCACTGTACACATTTTTCCAGATCATTGATCCCCACCTTTCCTAAATCTGGCTGAAGAGGCTTAAGAGCTGCATGTTCTTGGTTTCTTTAAAGGTGCTGCTATAGTCCCCACAATCTTCACATGATCATGCATTGTTCCATATGTTTTCTGTATTAAATAAAGTAAAAATAAATTGGAATGACAGCAGATTCACATCCTTTTTATTTAGACATGTGATTTTTTAAAAATATCTACACATCACTTGATCTTAATTTAAGTCATCACTTTATGTCCCATTCTCACTTTTTTGGAAGTGATGTGACACACATCTGTTAATTTGAAAGGCATTATCAGACATTATTCACAAAAAAATGTTTATGCCACAGTCAGCTTTTTCCCATTTCTCTCCCCTCGTGACCTGAGTTGTGGCCAGCCCCTAGCACACGTCCCATGTTTTTGTTTCTGTGTGTGAGTGAACGGTTGTCTTCCCAGCATGTGCATTTTTCCAGCTTTGCTGTTCAGTGATTCATTGTGTTTGGCAAATGTCTTGCATTGCATTCTCCATAACAAGACAATCCCTCCTTTTGTAAAGGTGTATCCCTATGAAATGCTCACTGTCACCAACAGAGGGCGTTCTAAGCTTCCAAAGGACGTGGACAGGACAAGGCTGGAGGTAATTAGAGAGAAGCCGCGCTCTAGGTGGTGGCGTGGGAATAATGTGTGTTGATGCTGCACTTTCTCTACATACCCTCTTTTTAATCTGTCTTTCTCAACGCAGTTATTTAACCTGTATGTTGTTGTCTCCTCAGCGTCACCTGGCCCCTGAAATATTCTTTAATGTCTTTGGAATGGAGATCCAAGAGTTTGACAAACTTCCTCTGTGGAAGCGCAATGATATGAAGAAGAAGGCCAAGCTGTTCTAGCCAGGACATTGTGCATGTTTTAATTTATCAGTCACTCCAATAATGTATTATAGCTGTAGTTTTCTGATTTGCTTTTCATTTATTTCCTTTTATTTTTCCTTTTTGTTTGCTTCCAACAGTCTGATACACATGGACATCAATTACCTTTTTTGATTCAAAACCAAGCCTACACTGTTTTTTTTCCCAAGGCAGAGTTTTTATAGGTTTAAAGTGAGTAGATTTAAAGTGAACTGCGATCAAATCACTCCAGAGAGCAGAGGAGTGAGGACTGGTTATTATCTTTCACATTTAACTCACATGAAAACTGAGTTCCGAGCAAAGCTTTCTCCCCGTGCACTCCTTCCTCTCCTCTCATAAAACAGGACTGTAATCTTTTTTGGGGAAAGTGGTGGGGGGCTGAAGGCTATCTGCAGGGTTCTTCCTCTAAACAGGCTATTAAGGTGATGGAAATGGAGGAACTCCAGAAGCTCCCTGCTGCTGTGGTCCTAACAAGGGCCTTGATGTTTGTTAATGGGGGGAAGTTAGAGCTACTGTAGGTGACTGAATATAAGAGGCCTGGCCTTAACAGACCATCCGGGCTTCTGGAACTTATTAGAACCTGAGGCAACAGAAAGACACATCTGCTCTAACGCTCCACCCTACCATCTCCATTTCTCTACAATCAAAATTCTACTGAGTTTGATGCTCTTTTGGTAGCTCCCTTTTAAGCCCCATTATCTATTTTTAATTTAAAACCAACAGAAATATTGCATTTGACAGGTGAGATGCTGGTGAAACGCAAGGAAACAAAAGCCAACCTCCTCCGTCCTCTTAAAAACGCCACTAGTTTTTTCACCACTAGAGGTCAGACTTGTGTCATTAGGAACAGATAAGGCACAACCCATCTTACTTTTCAGGCCACTCCATCACTGGAATCTGACAATCCTTTCCTTCTGACCACTATCTAAGCTGCAATATATGTTTTAGCCACATATCACTTTGACTGAAGTTGCATTTGAAAAGAAACACCTTTGATATTACTGCATTTTATAAAGCTGAAGTATTTCAAACTGCCACTGTGTTGCTGGGAGACTGATGGAGCCGTAGCCATAGCATCTGTGTCCGAAGTAGGTTCGATAGCAGGGCCATATCTGTCATTCCGTATAAAGCTGCCAGACAGTGTTGTTCCCATATCACTGGATGTGCGTGCAGTAGTGTTGTTTGGCTGTTGGTGACCATTAATTCCCAGCAGTCTCCTGTGTTATCTGCAGGGTTAAGGACTGAGGAACAAAAACGTGATGAGACTATGGTGTTGAAATTCCGGTTTTGATACCCATCATGACAATGATGTAAAAACTGAAATGAGTAATAAAACTCTGCTTCAGATATTTATGTCATCAGTTAATCATTTTGTCTGCTGCAAACACCACCACACTGAGGTACTAATTAATAGTATAATATTTGTGGGTTGGGTGCAAACACTATACTGTACATTCAAATGTTTTGTGTGCATTTACACTATGGAAGGGCTGTTTCACCTAGAGAAGGTTCAGTCAAGTGTATTCAATCAACTATACCACCTTCACTTTTCCCAAAATCATTAATAAAGAAACATTCTGATAATTCACTAGACTGTGACATGAACCCTAAATGCAAAACCACACATATGCACACATGAGCAATCATGTCAGCTCATTATTATGGACGGTTTGGTTCATTCTATAGAACAGCAATTCATTATTTTCAGTCTTTGTTCAAAATCTTGTGACCTCGAAACTATGCCCTAGTTCTTTTTGGTTATGACCAAATTTGTTCTGAAGCGGTATGTCTTCTCCTGCAAACAATATTAATGTAAGGTGTCTACAGGTCCCAGTAGGCAGTAATGTCAGTGTCTGAGTCTTGTGCTCCAGACCACACAAGCAAAAGAAACGGGACAAAAATGCTGGGGTAATGAGAGGTTTTGCCACAATACACCAAGTCCAAGTCTTCTAGTTACATTCTCTCACACAGGGCTGTTCAGCAACCTGCTCTCTCCTGTTTTAACCAGAGCAAATCTGATCAGCTATGTGAAGGAGTGGTGGAATAATATTGTTTCATGACATAATTCTTAGCTCCCAAGGACCCTGGAGATCAGCAGTTAGAAGTTTGAACAGGTGCCCCACTTTTGCAAACTCTTCAAAGGTTCATTTAACTTGAGAAGGTGTGAAAAGTTTAAGAAAGCAGATTATTATTGCAACCTATCACTCTGTGCATTGCCGAAGAATGAGACTGAGTGCTGAGAGATTTAGAGATCAAAAAATGTCTTGGATCTACATGTCATTTCTTTTGTACTTCCTACACATAAAGTGAGGATGCTTTCATCTACTTGTAGTTAAACAATACGTCTTACAGTGTCTTGGTTCTTCACTGAGAAACTACCTCTGATCATTGCCATTCCATCACTGCTCTTTATTTAGACACACTTGGCGTTTTCCTCAGCACCTCTTTGTATTAAAGTACTTTGGAACATAACTCTGTGTGTTTTATATGGGAAAGGTTCCTGAATGAAAAGGCTTAGTGCTCAGATGAGGCTGAGTCCGTAACCCTTGCCCTCTTAGTCACAGCTGTGGAATGCTTTTTGTGTTCCAACCACCAGCAGCCCAGATAATCTGCCAGTGTCTGCACCTACCCACTCCAGCTAGCACACAACGCACAAACAACGTTCCCACAGCAATATGCCAGTGAATCTGAAGCATGTGACTGACATTTCCTGTCTCTGTATCAATCTATTTTATTGCTCTAAAACTCCTCCAACTCGGGAGTCTAAATGAAAAAGTGTCCTTTAATATCTGGAACAAGACAGTGCTTTCTGCTCCCATGTGTAATGACTTTCATGCCTTATGCACAAGCACAATACAACTCCCATGTCTCTTCCCTGAAAACAGACTGTTAGGAGGGTGGGCCACCCTCTATATCTGCCCCCTTCTAACCATACAACCCTATGACTGCTTTTCATCCACAAAGTTAAAGCCACAAGGTTGGTGGGCCTGGCATGGAGACCAGAATAGTGGGAGACTTAGAACCGCTCCCATACCGACTCAGCGTGAGGGGATTACCCACTTGTAAGGTGAGTAACTGAAGGAAAACAGCTAAAGCAAACTCACCTCACCTTTAGTCACAGTGCATTTTATTCGGAGACCCCAGATTTAAAAATGGGTTCTGACATGTTCCTCTGTAACATTATTCGGGGGTTTCCAGTGTATGAGCAAATCAAACACACACAATAAACACAATGGTGCATTAGTATTCAACAGACTGTGACAGAAGGTGGTCCAACTGGGACTGAGGACTACGATGTAATTATTTAACATGTTGGGTTTTAAAAGAGTTAGCAAAGGAGTCATCACTCAGAGACTATGAAGCATTTCTGGCACTATTGGTTTTTTAACATTAGTGCCGTGTCCGCAGATGATGGCTCTTTTTTCCAACCACTACACAGTGGTTTACCCAGTGGGAATAAAAAAGCCACATGTTTGCTTACTATGAGTAACTGACGTGTTTATCCATGCTCTCCTTGCATCAAATGATGTTTCTTGACAACTCTTACAGAAAAGTGCTGGGCGCGGGGGAGCTAGGATGGAAACCTTCTGATGCCCCATGAGACTTTGCAGAGAGGTCAGCTTCTCAGAGCATGTGACTCTCATTCACCCAGCTCACAGAGGAAGAAAGCTCAGTTCTCACACTACTGACCAACAGACACATGATAACAGGATGAGAACGTAACCCTGCTATTCGTGCAAAACATGTTTGCCTGTGATCCTGTCACAACAATCTTGTTTCGACTTACTTTTTTTGTTTGTTTGTTTTTGAAATCTTGCATTTACATGTATTATTTAAGTGTTTCTCTTTACTACCTCATCCAGAATAGGTTTAAGAAAATTAAAACTCAGAAGAAATAAAACATGCTGATCCCTCACAGAGCTCAGTAATTTCAGGAATGTAAAGGGGCTTTTGAAATCGTAATGAAGACAGCACAGAGGGAACAAGCCGTATTTATTTATCACTGAAAGTATTCAATTTCTATTTAAAACAATCTTGGCTCCATGTTGCACTGTGGTTTACTTCTTCATGTTTGCAATCAGGCAATTATTTGATGCACAGCTCCTATGCTCCCACTCTTCCTGACATATATGCAGTGCATTCTTGCCATGTTTTCCTCAGGCCAGGATGCTCCCACGAGTCTCTCAGTCAGATTTAGGTTCAGACAATTCACCTCCCGTGGGAAAATGTAGTCTGGGAAATGTGCTTTCTCTTTTCGTATCTAAAGATCTTGTGGGGAAAAAATTAATAAAATCAAGTAATCAAATAACAATACCTCCCAACTCCCTTTTCCCTTATATTAAAATATAGTGTATAGATATACATTACCCATTACCTGCGTGCATGGAAGTGGATAGTGTACGAAATAACCAAAGCATTACATAAGACACTAACAGAGAGCTAACCACAATATTAAAATTCCAGTTGGGAAGAAGTGACCCCCCGTTTATTCATAGTTATCCCCATCATAATTACTCGTCCTATTTCTACTATGGTGGACTGCTTTCAGTGGCTTTAAGTAGGGAAAGTAGCAGAAGGAGAAGTGACTGGTCGATGCTCTGTGTGTGTGTGTGTGTGTGTGTGTGTGTGTGTGTGTGTGTGTGTGGGGGGAGAGAGAGAGAGAGAGAGAGAGAGAGAGAGAGAGAGAGAGAGAGAGAGAGAGAGAGACTCTGTCCACTAGCCTAACATATCGGGGCTGTGAGTGTGTGTGTGTTTATGTGGAGTTTCTCTCTCCTTCATCTTTTATCACAGCACTTTGGATCGCTTTACTCGGCTCCAGAGACACTGCGAGCTCCGGAGTGTCCATCTCCGCCTCTACAATCATGGACAAGCACAAAGGTAAGCGAACATGACTTTTTTCCATCAGTGTTAACGTTAACATTGTTAACATTGAAGTGGTTGTGAAAGTATTCCGTCGGAACTTGGACGCTTACTCAGGATCACTTTTGTGCAATCCTACCTTTTTTATGGTCAGTGGCTGTAAACGCAGATCATATTTATCAGTGATAAAGTTGCCACAAAAAATAGCCATCCCACTAAGGTTTACATGTTTATGTTATTATTTTTCTTTCTTTCGTTTGAACATTCTCCTAAACATCTGTATTTCGCTTTGAAAATCCGGATTCCTCTCGACACCATGGTCAGTCTGAGTAATCAGCACTATCTGACCATCTCGACTGCTTCTCATCCTCTCACTGAGGCTAATTTATTGCATGAATAAACTGCTAGATATGACAGCTCTGGTGGGAGAACAACAAGGCTGTGTCCCAAACAGCGTGCTGTACACTACACACTAACCACTAGGTCAAAATAGTAAGCAGATTTAGTGCTTTAGTTCTGCAGTCTGTGGTTTGGACTTGTTTTTCGGTTGTGTGATGTTTTGGCAGTGTTTAACAGGCGGTTTAGACAGAATTTTAGTTCCCATGGTTACAAAAGAGATTGCGGTGTTTTAATGGGTTTTTTTTGTTTTGTTTTACTCTGATTCCCACATGATTTCAGTGGATGTGAGAAGACTTTTAATGTCCGTCCTTTCCCGTTATTTATGCTCATTTTTTAAACTACTAATACAAAAAAAAAAGAAAAGAAAGAAAAACCAGCAAGTCAGCAATAATAAAATGATATTTTAAAGGCTTAGGATTGTGTAGATGCCTGTGGTTAAGTTGTGTAATCTACAGGAGGAGGATTGTGAACTAATATTAATGTGCTGCTTTAGTATCAATTTGGATTTTTGGCATCCTTTTAAATGTTAGTTTGAGATTTTTTTTTTATTTCGTATTTATCACAATTAGACTATTACAGCATGATTCAGGTGAGATTTACTTAAATTTGGAATTTATTCACACCTAGAGGTCATTTAGCATAGCCAGTCCACTTCATCTCAATCCAAGATTTTGAACCCTGATGAACTTTCTATGTTCCTCTAACTGCTTTATCTTTAGCAACATCATTTAGATCCTGCCCAGACTATCAGTCTTTGAGTTCTGTTTTTACACTGGAATTATTTCTTAATGATAGTGTGAGACAGACACAGCCCTGAAATGTCAGCGTTTATGATTTTGTCTCATTTACTACATCCAATTAAACTTATCAGCTAATCACCAATGTGCTGATTAGTGGAATGAAACTTGTTCATCTCTATCACTATGACTGGATGCTGACAAAAACGATGGGTGTCAATAGGATTGTCAACGCCAACCTGTTATGTCTGTTATGTTATGTATATGAACAGAAAGGAAAACAGAAATATCAGTACTTCCTCAGCAATCTTAAACTCCTTGCAATAAGCTGAAAGCATCTGTGTGGAACTACTATTTAGTGGCACTTGACAAAACACACTATGTAGTGAAACAAGACTTGGCTTGTTCCACAATAATGGCTTTCATATATAAGTTTCAGTTCATAATTGTACTTCTTTTGAAGGCCTGGATGTTTGATTATTCCCAGAAAACATACCACATGGCATCCATCTTTGTATTTAAAGTGGCTTCCAGTTTTGGTTATGGGCATCTTGGATTCTTTGGCAATTCTGGTCATTTTACCTCTCTATTATACCATTGCATAACCCTTAAAGCTCCTGCTGAGTCAACTGATTTACTTACACTGATAAAAAAAACAAAACAAGAAGTGCTTACAAAACTGACACATATGTTGAAATATTGAAACTACAGTGACCTTTTATGTCTTTGACCTCAGTGGGTTATGTGCATCATGGAGGCTGTTTGCAGGTATTCAGCATTCAAAATGGCAGACAAAATGGCAATGATTAAAGAAGTCTTTTGAGTATGAAAATGTTATGAGATCTTCCAGTTTTGTTTAAGATGTTTCCAGTTTGTGACATATCACACAAAACAGCCTGTCTAACTTTGTGTCAACTGTCAGAAACAGGCATTCTGTTTCTAAGTCGGTCAAACTATATTAGTCCCAGAAGCTCAAGGGCCCTAAACACATAAGAATGATTCAGAGTCATAAGTAGTTAAAGCCTGGCTATTTTATGACTTGTTCTTACAAGTCAGGTGCTGTTTGGAACAACTCTGTAGTTGTTGTGGTCAGGGGCCCTGCCTTTTAGACAGCCTTTGTGAATTTTGTTTTTGTGAGATAAGAATGAGAGGGAGGGAAGGAGAAGCTAGAGGGAGGGGAAGGATGCACGGAAGGGCGGCATTTTGAGTAGTAGTGTATAATATCTTCCATGATGAAACATGGTATTTACACCAGGATTCACATGGTGAGGAATTATATAATTGGTGTGAATACACATGGTGTGAATTCATCGTCTTATTTTGGAGCCCATTTGAAAATATTGCAGTATTTTTGTTATGTAGTCTTCAAACTTTGGTTGCAATTTGGGGGTTTGACTTTTATGTACAGGGAAAATTATTACTGTTAGCTCTGGCACACTGCGAAGAATAGTTCTTGTACATATAGGTAATATTTAGTGTTGTGCATGCAAGATACATATTAATAAAATGGGAAAGGTTTCAGAACAGATGCAACTGAGATTCTATGAGAATATAAACTTCACCTGTTCGAGAGTCAGATCAGTAAATAAATGTGCAGGTTTCAGTACCCTAAAACAGTGCTTTAAGCCATCTTTAGAGGAACAACTATCCTATGTATGGCAGATTGCAAAAAAAACAGCAGTTTCATTTAAAGTTATTGCTCTTATAATCGAAGGCTTACTTATATACATGGAAAATTTAAGCAGAACACCGTACACCAGCTTGAGTGAACCAGCATAGCTAATCAAACAAAAAACTATCAATAAACCAACACCAAATCATACAGAAAATTAAAGAATAGTGTTTATGTATTTTTAAAGCTAAATGGTTATAAAACTTTTCTCACAAACATGTCTTTTTAGATGTAATTCTGATTTAAAGACTATATAGAAAACCTAATGAATAACCTTACTTTTACCCTATTATACAAAGAGGCAACACTCTGTCAAGTTTAATCTGTAGCAGGTATAGCTCATGCTATTATGCAGCACGGTGCTTTCTGAAAGGTTTCTAAATTAATCCATGATGTGTTTGTTTTTATCATGCTACTTGCGTCAATTTCCGTCTCCTTCTGCTCTTCAAAGCAGTGCAGGCAACCAGATCTCATCCCTGAGGTTCTGCTTGATACCATTTTTTCCTGTTCCACCCATGGGTCCTGCTGCTCTGACCAGAGCTCAGAGTGTGTGTCAGCTTTATAACTGACCTGGTGCACATGTGAATGAAACTGAAGTTCTGCAACAGGAGATGTGCACCATTTGACTTGGAGTTCAGACTTAAGTCAGATAGATTTGAGGGAGCTTCAAGGGTCTGTATTTTTCTGACTTCCAAAGAGATTCAAGGGTGAAAAGACTCTTTAGTGTGTGCTCTTTAGTAAATATTAGTCTACACAAGAATCAGGGCTTGGGGAGGAGGACATAGCGCTGTGCCTAAACTCATTGACATGCATACTGTAGGCTTCAAGAGGGCAGAGAGCGCAAGCGGTGGTTCGGTTGTTTCACTGCCTCCCATTGACAGAGAGGTCAGTTGTGATTCGTCTAGAGTAATGACTGCACCAGTGGCATTGTTTGTGGAGTATAAGTGGGGCAAAAATATTTGGCATGCGTGGGGATATAATGATAGTTATTGTTTTGTTGTGTTCATTCACATCTTCTATGATAAAGGCTTTATTCTGAAACAGTCAGTATACACTCACAGGAATCACTCACAAACCCATATATAATCAGCAGACCTTTAAAATGATAGTGTGGTGCCTTAGTAAACCACCCAGTGATAGATTACACTACTATGACCACAGTTGCAGTAGTATGCCTAGAATTATAGTACTGTCTACAGCTGAAGTACTACATCTACAGATATTATACTACAATTCTAGCACTATGCATATAGTTACAGTGCTATAAAGTTGCAGTATTATGTCTACAGTTGCATAAATGAATAGATTATTTGGACTGAATATATGAATAAATGAATACAATACAAAACAATACAAAATAGATGCACTATGTGTACAGTTATAGTACAATGCTTATAGTTACTGTACTATTTCTAGGTGTATTACTATGCCTATGGTTGCAATACTATATCTAGAGTTATGGTACAAGGCTTACAGTTACTGTACTGTGTCTTCAGTTACAGTACATTTAAATTTTTTATCCAGAGTGACATATAGAAGTGTTGTATATCCTCATACTCATTCAATAGGTCAGGGACTAAGAGAGAGGAGGTTAGTACACCCTGAAAACACACAAGACTTTTTTTTCTTTGTGTTCATTTAAGAAGAGGCTCCTCTGTTGTTTGAAGACAGCCAGTTACTCAGCTGTTTAGATTCCCTGAGAGTTGATTGAGCAGTGCTAGAGGTTCGAGAATTGTATATGTACAGTGTGTATGTAAATGTATGTATTATAGTACATGTATACGGTTACAGTACTGCACAGTTGCAGTAGGTTTGCCTCTAGTGTGCATACATGAATACATCATATGTATTGAACTGATAATGTGAGCTATGTGTAGAGCTATGGGAGGTTTTACATGAAGGCATCATATACATGCATCATTGAGTTCTGCGTTTCCATAGTAACAGGGGTATGGTACTGTAAATCAGGATACAAGTTTATTTATTTTTGGGAACTAGAACAAATTAAAATTGTTTGAACAAATCATGGGTGTGTACAATCATATAAAATAATAAATTGGCAAGCAGGATTATAAAAAAGGCACAGTATACATCTCTATTAGAGACTATGTGATGAGTGAGAATTTACAGTGTTGGTATTTGTGCCTCTGGCTTTCTGTATTTCCTGTGTAAAATTAAAAATAAATTAAAAAAAACTTTTAGGCAGCACAATGGCTTAGAGGTTAACATGTTCGTCTCACACCTCCAGCATCCTGAGTTTGAGTCTCTCTCCGCTTTACTCCTGCGTGTGTGGAGTTTACATGTTCTCCCTGTGCTTGGTGGGTTTCCTCCGGGTGCTCTGGTTTCCTCACACAGTCCAAAGACATGCTTCTAGGCTGATTGGAGTCTCTAAGTGTAGCCTGTAGTGTGTGGATGAGTATGTATGCCCTGCAACGGGTTGGCACACATACACATCGGGTGTATCCTGCCTTGACGCTTGAGATAGGCCCAGGCTCCCCATGACCCGAGAATAGATCGGATAAGCGGTACAGACAATGGAAAAAAAAAAACTTTTTGAACTTCCATCATTATTGCAACATGCTAATGTTTTGTGTAGCTTAAACATGCTGCCTCAGTGCATATAATGTACACAGATGCATGCTGAGGTGTATTGGGTAACAATGTTTTGTACTTATCTGCAGATTTAGTAAATGGATTTCACAGAGATGGTCTCAGCTTCCTTTCAAACACATCTTCATGATTGCTGTTATTACCATCTGTAATCATCAGGGTCAGTCAAGAGCCTGTGCATAAGAGGCATGAGCTGAGCGTGCATGCATGCTTTCCATCTAGAGAGGTGTTTGTAAAAGATTCAGCGGAAGAGGACTATGCAGTGGTTTAATTTAGCCGCTGGCTTTTATGTGTATGGAGTGTTTGTTCGAAAGGAGAAGAGGGAGAGGTTGAGTGAGGTCGCTATTGTTGGAGCAGAAGGCGTTTTGCAGCATCTGTTCCTGTTTTGCTCCCCTGTAGGCAGCACAGCGCTGCTGGATCAGGTTCAGAGAGCACGGCCTGAAGCTCACGGCACAGCCAGAACTCATGTCACTGACCAGCATAAACCAAAGCGGCAATGCTACCGACCTGCGTTGACCTTACACTCTGACAACACATTCTCTAATAGCAGCCAAAGCATACACACACATTATGTTAATGAAGGGTGCAGTTCCATAATAATAGATCATATCTCATTAGGTGAACAGAGGAATCTTTAAAAGAGATTAAACTTTTATTAATGCATTGTATGCAATGTATTGTTTATTTACAGAAGTTGAGTGACTGATGGGAAAGAGCATATATCAGCACTTTATTTTGTTAAAGAGGTCCCTCATGCCAGTATATCAGACTTCTTAGGTTACTTTATAGGGTGTTTTCTGCTGCTGCTCAGCAATGTGTAAATGCACAAAAGTATACTGAAAAGTTTAATCAGAACTGGCCAGATATCCTTTTACCCAAAGAGACTAGTTTATATTTCTGTCTTAGACATATTTTAATAAAGAACATACTGATTTCTCATCTAAATGGAGAAACATGTGGTCTAGGCTGTTTTATGACATAAATTACATTGTAAAGCATTCAGACATTTTTAGATAATGCTAACAAGAATGGAAGCCCCATAGGTGAAATTAGTCTGTTTTAGTGTTAGGATGCTGTATAGCTCTTGTGTGTGTTTTGGCAGGCTGTACTGAAGATGTTGCTCTATGGATGAAATAAACTGCTGATGTATTTGGCAGTAACACCCACCATTATGCAGATTCTGGCCAAAAAGAATATTATGGCTGCATTCGATAAGGCGTAATTGTGGGAAATTGCGTTTGTGTTGCAGTTTTCAGTGAAATCTGATTTTCTTTAGTAAGTGGTTTAATTCCGATTGCTTAAGATAAACAAACTGACCCTATGGAGACTGGAGCCAGAGAGCTAGACTGCGACAGCACAGTCCAAGTTCACAGCACAGGCACTGAATGTTTCTCATGTAGCTGGCTGTACAGTGTCAGGAATGCCACAAGTATTGATACAATATTTACATTTCAGCTGAATGACAGACCATTGTTCCAGTTCTTCTGCCACAAGGTGTGTCTCTGAGGACTTGTATAAACTTTATCTTTACTCATAATTAATCCTTGTCATCTCTACACAGTGTTACTTTGTGTTACAGTTGCTGGTAATCAGTCTTTTAATAATGTTTACTGGGAGGTGAAATACTCTTAGCATCGACAGATTATCCATCATCCATGGTAACTCAGACATCTTTGTACTTTCATAATTAGCGACAAAGTTTCTAAACAGAAGTTTGTTAAAATGATGGCATAATTATCTTTTCAAAATTCATTTAAACTGACCCCAATTATTTGATTTCATTAAGATGAATTCAGATAACATGAACATCCATATAATGTACAGTTAGCCAATTTGTCAAATTACATGCAGTTCATAGAAGTGTAGGTGTTAAAAATGTTCTGTATAAATTGCACAAGCATCAAACAAACAAACGATCATTTAAATAAATAAATAAATAAACATGATCGTTTGATATCATATTATCAAACTTGATATCATATTATTTTTGCCCTTGTACATCTTTCCATTTTAAACCTAAAACATTTTATCATTGAAAAACACTGTAATACGCTTTGTATATTTCTGATATTCTTGTTCATGTACACACACACACACACACTTTATTATTAAGCTGTTTACTTGTTGGGATGTCAGTGTGTTGTGGTAAAGGAATGGAATGTAAGGTCTACATATAAGTTTACAGTTTCTATGACCACTGTGATGTGGTTTTTGTTCACGTCTTCTTTGAAGAGTGTTGAACACTGTGACAGTAGCTTCAACTATGGAATCAAATAGCTGAAGTGCAACTTTTGCATTTTACTCTTAATAATCGGATGCAAGTGAAAAACAATCAACTAAATAATCAATAGGGCCAGTACACTTTAAACCCCAATAAGTTTAATTTATTCAAACCATTTGAAGAATTTCATTGAATTTCAAGAAACATATATCATACTAAGTTAAAAAATATATCTTCAAATTACCCCAAATTTAATTCAACTCCAGCAGTCAGGCCATAGCATAGATCTTACTGTGATATTATTAAAAAACACAGAATTTTTCAATACAGAAAAAATAAATAAATAAATAACACAAAAAACAAAACACTATGCTATCAGTTCCAGAATATTTTTGATGAATTTCTCTCTTATTATTTTATACATATTGTACAATTGTTTCTAGACAAACATGGGGACTGTAATTTTAGGTAATTCCGGCCCAAATTGAGCAATACCTGCTGGATAAATACACTTTGGATAGTTGAGGTGTAATGTGTAGATGAGTCACAAAAAACCTGCAGACAGAAATACTGTGGGCTAAATTTCAGCAAATGCTACTGAACCACAAATAAGCCTTCCACACCCTGGCTTGTTTTCCTGAGTTTTTTACTCTTAAAATAATTTTCAAATTGATTTGATTTTCATACAAATAACTTGCCAAAATTTCATTTGAGTTGATATGTCGGGGATGGGGGGGGTTAGCACATTTGCCTCACACCTCCAGGGTTGGGGGTTCGATTCCCGCCTCCGCCACGTGTGTGTGTGTGGAGTTTGCATGTTCTCCCCGTGCCTCGGGGGTTTCCTCCGGGTACTCCGGTTTCCTCCCCCGGTCCAAAGACATGCATTGTAGGTTGATTGGCATCTCTAAATTGTCCGTAGTGTGTGATTGCATGAGTGAATGAGAGTGTGTGTGTGCCCTGCGATGGGTTGGCACTCCGTCCAGGGTGTATCCTGCCTTGATGCCCTGAGATAGGCACAGGCTCCCTGTGACCCGAGAGTAGATCGGATAAGCGGTAGACAATGAATGAATGAAGGAATGAATGAATATGTCAGGGTCATCTCCATCATTGATCTCTTACATCTGTTTATGAAATCCAGCAGCAAAACATTCATGCTGTAGCCATGAACTTTGAGTGATGGCATGGAATGAGGAAAAACGTTCTTTTAATTATTTTTTTTTATTACCTTATCTGGATTTTATCTTCATTGAGAATGAGGAAGTGCTGCCGTTTCTTTAAAGGGAAATCCCCTTATCACTTAGGCATTGGTAGATAGGAACGTCACTGAAACTCTTGAGCAATTACTTGAGTTACATGAATGAATGTTTACACACCTTTTAAATACAGTGTGCAGTTGGATAGAGTCCTGTGTATAAAGGTAATAGGTAAAGGGCTGTGGGAAAGTATGGCACTCATGCAGTACAAGTTTCATTACCTTGAGGAAGTGGAAAACACATGCAGGAGTTGTTGTAGTTTCATGTTGAGCTGAAGGACTGGGAGCTGATGTTCAGCCAATACATAAGCCATAGAAACTCATCCCAATCTGGTCTAAAGTCAGCTGACTCCACATTCCCAAGAACTCTTTGGAGAAGATCATCAAAGTCCAGTCTGAAAACACATGGCAGGAATAATGTTGGGAGAAGAAAGCTCTGGTTACAACACAATGGAAATCGGCAAGGATCAGAAGCGTTTCATGTGGATCTCAGATCTTTTATGTAATGCAAACCTAGACAAGTCAAAGTGTAAGAATGTAGGTAACATTGTAAATGATTCTAGTGTAATACACTCACCACCACACACTGGTTGCATGTGTGAAAAACCTTTGCATAACATGCATGACAACCATGCTTAACAAAGTTTGTTTTGTTGAAAAGACAAAACCAACCAACACGCTTAACCTGGCTGCATAAAGCTTTCTGCATAAATCTTACCTTTTTAACAGGTTTCTTGTCGTGGGTTATGCTATGGAGTCTGATGGGGTCCTCAGTAACTTAAAGAACATTTTTTGGATTGATTAACTGTAATTAAGTTATTCCAGAGTTCTTTAATGACTCGGGTTAGAATTAGGGTTTTTAAAAGCAGACATTGTTTTTAGTCACAGGGTTTTTGCATTAGGGATATTATTATACCTGTCAGTAGCTTTGAAAAGGTCTGACAGGCAATTGAATCATCATGCAGCATTTGCAAGGACACAGAATACAGAAACATGATGTCGCTTTAAATGACTCTGTAGACCTTTGTGAGCCGAATGGCATCATATAAAGTAATGACATGTAATAGTTTATGTTGTAAGCTGACTCAGCAGTAAGGCAAGTTTTAGTGGAGCTCAGTGAAAACTGTTCTCTGCTGTCCTAAGGGCAAAGCTTCTCCAGTTTCCTATCCTTACACTGCAGAAAAGTTTCAATTCAGAGCTCTTTGAAGTGCCTTGTGTGATTCTCTAAAAGGTTTTGATTATCAGCAGGGAACAGGCAGCGAGCTGGGAGTGGCTAGCAAACATGAATTATTTACAAGGCTGTGAAAGTTACTATTAGAAATTCACTGACTGATATTTGGCAGAAACAAGGCAAATATTATCTGCTCTGTTTTGAATATGTACTGATTGTATGTTCAAGATTCATTTGTCATGTTTTTTTATTGTTCTCTCCAATTGTTTTATTGCGTTCCTCAATGTTTTCATGAGTCTGATTTTCCCCCATGACAACACGGCCCACTTCCCTCTAATTCTATTCTAGAATACATTGAGTTCAGACATGAAGCCGACTTATTCATGACAGAGAAAGAGGGACAAAGAGTACGCTTAGAGTCTGGGGCACGTGGGCCAGTTCAGCTCTGACCCCTGGAGGATGTGTGGGGGCTGAAATCAGAATGGGTGACAAAGCAGTCTCTTTCACCACACCTTTTTTCCCCTCCATGACCTCTGAGCTATCATTCACCCCCAGTCTACACCCCTCTCAGCTTCAAGGAGACGTAAGACAAGCAAGAACAACAAAATTCAAAAGCCCCCGGGCATGTGATATGATGCCAAATGAAAGCAAGCCTCTGTAATGACATGGAGATAAAAACATGCAAGAGACAAAAGCACAAAGCATCATTCAATAGCACATGACATCTTAGACAAACTGGACTGGTTCTATGATCTGGATCTATGAAATGATATATAGTATATGGTGAGAGAATGTTTAATGGTGATCAAAACCCAACAATTTGCTGCTGTCATTGTCAATAAAGGTTATTGTGTGCAGATTGATGGCCAAAAAGCCAGTTTAATCCATTTTAAATTAAATTTATAACACAATAAACTGCGCAAAACCTGGAGGAGTCTGACTACTTTCCCCCACTGTAACCTACTGTGTACTATCAACTATAAAGATATTTCACTACAAAACTTGTGTGCTGTACCCCAGAGTGAGTATCTGTTCTGATTGTCATGTACATGTATGCCATTGCAGTGTTGGAGCAACTATTGGAAGAGCTGCAGCGTTTCCTGAAGCTCCTGGATGGAGAGAACCTGAGTGGAAATGCCACTGTGCAGAAGAGCCTGCTTACAGACCTGCTGCACTCATACACATCTTCAAACGGTACGTCACACCAACAAACATATGTAGACCTATGTTCTCCGTGATTGTACACCAAATACACTTCTTTCTTCATACCCATTGTTGTTGTTGTGTGTACAGGGAGGTAGGGTTAGGAAATGTTACCCTGTGTAGTGGAGAATCCGGCAGTTCTTTCCTACAGAAAGTGAACCATTTGTTGTTTGTGGGGTTTATTTTTGTGTATACACATGGCAGTCAGTTTTTGTATTCTGGTCTTGGGCTTCTCTATTTCCTCCTCTGGCTCTAAACTGTATCATTTTCCAAGGCTGCTTTTATCCTCCAGGGACACTCACTTCCTTTGAGTAGCAGCTTAAAAATAGCTTTCATTTCCATCCTCCAAATCCCAATCTGTCTTCAACAGTAAAACAAATTTTAAGCTGGGAGCAAGAGTTATTACACTGTTCATGAACATATGAAAGAATGGTGCACCATGTTGCCTCTTATTGCAAAGTATAAGTTTTAAATTCCTCTTTTTCCTCTGTGAAGTTTGACAAATTAAATGAAAACGAAATGTAAATACTGCATTCCTGGGGAATATTTCAATAATGTATTCATGCAGTGTGTGGATGTAGCAGGATTTTTTTTTATTATTATAATTGAATATGAACCCGTGTGTCTGCCACAGGCCTTTATTGTGTGTAGTGGGTGGTATCCCAAGCGTTGCACTCCGATGCACACATAGCACAGAACACTGTCCCTTTCTCACTCTGATAAAATTATACTTCATGCTAAAAAGATTCTGTAAATGTCAGAGATTTTAAGAATAGAAAGGAGTGATAGAGGAGTGTGTATAATTTTAGTATAATTTATCATTATGAATACATGGTAGCGTCAAATATATGTCATTTATTCTTGACGTATTCTTAAAGACTCTTTCTTCCTGCTGTCTTTAAGGTGGGGATGAGGAGTATATCTATATGAACAAGGTCCTTGTCATTGGACAGAACAAAGACAAAACACACAAAGGTGAGTGTATGATTCAGATCTTTAATTTACAGCAGAAAAACTATACTTGCAGTTTCAGTACATGTTGTTGAGAAATCTGTTGAGTCAAATCGAGTCATGAGTCAGTTTCTTAAGCATTTTTTCTAACCGTGAAACAAGCATTATTATCAGCGATCTCTGTTGTTTGTTGTTTTCAGCGAGGTGATACATTGCAGAGTAGGTGTCAGCCCCCTCCTCCGCCACAATTTCCTGTCTGTTTCTTAATAAATTCACTCAGTCTTTCACAGCCAGACCCCCATCTGAGGCCTGGCTGCTTTGTTTAGACTTCACTAAAGAATGAAACATGCAGAAAACTAGGCTCAGCCTTCACATTGCAGCTGTCTAAACCACAAGATGTATACGTGTTAGATGTGATCAGCAGATTTAATTGCTTAGAAAACCAGCCATTGTCAATATATGTAAAGGATAATTATAGATTGAAGAGATAAGGCTTTTGTGGTTCAGAACAATGAAAATTTATCTGATGTTTGCTGGTTTTCACATTCTGTAGCTTCACCTATGTTTTCTTCTTCTGCTTATAAATCAGGTACTCTGTGATATGTAAAGTCCATTAAAGCAACACATTTGAGGTTACACAGAAACATAAGAGATATTAAGGAGTAGAAGTGAAGCTGAGAAACTCATGCCTGCCATTATCTTTGCTGACTCTAAGGCTTTTCCTGTGAAAGTTTAATGTTCATCTTACAGCAACCCAGATGTTAGCATTTGAAGAGGAAGTCAGAGGAATGTCTGATAGGAAGTGCTTGAGTTTGGCTATTGGCTCTTAAAATATTACCACAGGCCACCTCAATTACTAAACATGAACTAATAACCCATACAAACGGTTTAACAAAACAAATGGGAGTGTTCATCTCGTTCTGTGTGTTAAAGCAGATTCACTGTGTACATATACTATGTGTATGTATGGTGTTATGTATTGTGTTACTTTGGAAATATGCTCCCGAGGCATTGACTTTTCTCCTTTTCTCCTCTGATCCTGTATGATATCAGATCATCGTGCAGAAACAGAGGCCAATGAAAGTGCGGGAAAGCATGTCTGTGCACCACAGAAGAGTCTTCCAGAGCTTCCTCCACCCAGAACAGTAAGTGATCTTTGTTACTGCAAACAAATCATGCAATAATTAGAACATATGATTATTATAACAAAAAGTTACACTAGATTCAGTTTCACCCTGGTCTTGATGGAGTATGAGTATGGATGTTTAATTTCAGTTTTATTAAATCTTGCATCATTTTAAGATGAAAAGAGTAAATGTTATTTATATGAAATAACTCCCTTTCTCTAACTTTTGCCATCGACACTGAATCCGGCTTTAATCTAAGGGCGATACAAACTTTTGCACTCCACAGTATGAACTGTATGTGACATTTTAAAACAACCCAAACAATAACTGTATTAGACTATACAGGCTATAGAAACTGACCGTTTGCAGGGTCATACAGTATATTGCATGCTGATATTTCATAGTCACATTTTATTTTGTATAATAGTGACTTCTGCTTGTGCTATCTGCTGTTTTATTCAATGTGTGTTTGAACCTGTGTAGAAGTTAAATCAATTTCATTCTCGATCTTAGTTTAAAAAGAGACTGTAAATGTCCATTATGATCTATTTATCACTAATAAATTCTAGTTTTTCTGTAATCACTTTCAGTGTTAAGTTATTAATCCCCGTCCTAAGTGTAAAATTAAAAGAGGGTGTTGTTTAAGTGTCTGTTGTTCTGTGGGTTGCTGTAGTCAGGCTCATAGACATACAGGAGGATGGAGAGAATTAGTGGAGCCAAGTGAGAAGTCTTTGAACTCCAGATCCATCTACAGATCCACAGGGTGCTGCCAATGATTAACAACACCTGCATCAGCTATTTGAAAACCACTGCTGGAGTGCATGTGCTGTTCATGTGAATAAGTGAGGTAGTGATAGAAAGTAAGAGATTTTCCCTAGAACACCTTGAACTGTTTCCCTGTTGTAGGTCCACTTGATTTATATCCAGAGTGGCTTGAATATTATAATAATATGTTGTGGCCTTGTCCGTTGTAATCACAGTATTCTCAATATATAATACAACCCCAATAAATTAGCAAAACAAATATTTGGTTTACAAGGATCTTACATTGTGCTACGTTACACATTGTCGTCCTTGTTTTGATCATCAGAAGCTGTCTCCAGTGGTTCAGCTCCAGTATTTACTTCCTCTTTATTTTCAGTCGCTGGAAGTCTGAGCATGCATGTCCAGAGTGATCCACTTTTTGGAAAACCCAGCATCTGTCTGTGTGGTTTCCAGTTATCACCACAGATCAGATATTCCAGTGTCAGATTGCGGTTCACTGTGAACACTGAGTCCCCTCTCACCATAGCTGTAAACAGGGCTCCACGACTGTTGATATAATGCCCTGGCATGGATGTCCACTGGCCTGTGGTGATGTTGTAGCAGTCCATTAAGCAGCGTAAGAAGTCATCACAAGGACCATTTCTCATCACATACAGTTTGTCACCATGTGCCACCATGCAGTGGCCATAACTCTGATAATGTATCATCGTTGTAGTCAGGATCCAGTCATCCTTGTCTGGTATATATTCATAGATATCTGTAGTATTCGGTGGCTTCCAGAAACACACAAAGATCCTCCTTCGGGCCACAGTGCTTGCAGCTCCTGCCACAGGACATGGGGCATTTTTCACAAAAGTCCACTTGCGCGTTGAAACATCACACACCTCTGCAGAAGACATTATTCTCTTATCATATTCACCACCAAAGGCATACAAGTGTCCTTCATGACCTACAAGTGTGAAGTTGTATCTAGGCTGCTGAGGTCCATCAAACACACTCCAAGAGTTGCTCTCTGTGTCGTAACAGTAACTGAAGTCCACCGTCTCCATGCTGACCCCTCGCACACCACCCACCACATATAGTCGGTTCTCCACCACAGCTATCCCTGCCATGGAGGTGCTGGCCTCTACTGGAAGGTCAGTCAGGTACTTCCACTCTCCTTGCTCCTCTTTCAGGTACCACACGGTCCTGGAGGAGTCCTGCAGGATTTTCATTGAGGGTGAATGTGTTCCCATAGCAATGAAAGAAGCAGGTATGAGAGACTCCACATAGTGAATCTTAGTCTCTGACAGAAACTGTGCTACTTCATTCAGATCCCGGTAGGAATCACGGATAAATACTGCTGCGCTGTGAAACACTCTCAGCAGGCCAAACACGGCTGCTGTGTGGTACAGGAGGAAGCAGTTGTCTGTATCTATGATGTCTATAAGATACTGCATCAAGGTGTCTACTTGAAGGAAGGCAGCACACTCCACAGCTTCCACAATCTCATCAGGGTCCCTGATACTTGGCTGCTCACCCCTTGCAACAGCCAGAGCTATGAGGAAACCCCTTGCTCTTAGGCCTCCCTGCAAATAGAGCTCATTTTGATGGCTTTCCCTCATCCCAGAACGAAAAAGAGCACGAAAGTACTCCGAATTCAGAGCCAGCAATTCCCTGTCCACAGTGAAAACACTTCCATCCAACTGCACTCTGAGAGAGTGTGCCAACATCTGTCCATCCGCCATGTCAGAAGCTTCAGACTGGGACACGATAATAGTGTCCAGCCCTGGACTTATGGGAGTCTCCATAACTCCTCCAGCTCGTCTCTCCTTACCTAGTATTTAATCCACTCTGCAGGCTTTAAACTAAGTCCAAATTAGAGTTTTAGTCCAGAGTTAACACTAAAGGAGTGTTTTAGTAGCACTATAGCGTCAGTCACTCTGCCCTGCTTTGCTGTTACTCAAAATAGACCCATCCTAAAGATAGCAGAAGGGCTGGTCTTTGACATAAAATAGTACAGGGAGTGTGGCTTCCACAAAACAGAGACATAAATATTGAATATAGAGTAGATAATATGAACCTAAATAGGTCACAAAAATGAAACCCACCAATACTGTCAACAATCATATTAAATTATAATCATTGAAAGGTATTTCTAGTATAGTATATCTCAATTCTAGTATGATCACAAGAGATTATGAAATAATACAGCTGTAACTATAAACCTGGACTGCATAAGAAAAAAGTAACAGAGCAAACAAAGAATTTATTACAGTGTCTTTAACCGGTCAAAGAGAGTTTAAAGGAAGATCAGATGACTAATAAAGTACAGAGTTCCTGTTAGGTCAAAAGTGACTTCTAAGGAGGATCAGAGAAGTGATGACAGCTGTTCAGAGACAATATACCTAATATATCTGTTACCAGTGCTAATTGTTTTATCTGCTACCCTCTCTTCCCAGTTGTAGGGCCCAGTCAACTTGCATTTTCAATGTGCTGGATTATTGGCACCAGAACCAGGGATTTTCCATGTTTTGGGTGTTTGTTTGGTCTCTTTCCCACTTGTCCTTTTCCTCTTTCCCAAAGCCTGGCTTTCTCTTCTTATTTCTGTCTGACTCTTGATTTACTTACTTACTCAGACTGTGTTCCCATGGTAATGAGAATGGGGGACTTGATTATTTCAACAAAAATGAGGGGAGTAGGCTCAAATTGAGGTTTCTATGGGGTTCAGTACACAGCCCTGTGTGGCTGAATGTGCTAACACGTCAAACACACTTATCTCCAATTGCATAAGCAGGAGTGATCATGTTGCTTTGGTGGATCAGTTGGACTGGTTCTCGGCTCTTAGTCCTGATCTCTGGCTGTGCTTGAAGCAGCAGGGATACTGAGTTTGAGAGGGAGGAAGTAATGGCCTTTCTATCATCTTAATCAATGGCAGATGCACTGACACTCCAATGCATCTATTTCCATACATTCCAGTGTATTTCCTTGATAGACTGTCAGAGAGTCAGGAGACAGTTGGTGGGGCATGGTATTATTACAGTGGTATGAAAAAGAGTTTCCATTTAGTTCATTCAAGATATTTCTGAGGTGTATACTCCTGTTCTCATCCAATCATAATGTTCCCTTTTACTGTTTATATCTGCCTCTTTACTGCCGAATATTTTGCTGATTCCTAGAAAAGCCTAAAGCAAACTTTTATTTCCGAAAACCCAGGGCTAATTGTTTATGAGCGCTCCATAGTCCTTTTCTCAAAAGACACACATTTCCTGCCAGTTAGACCATGCACTAAAATATACAGTCCCTCTGAAAGTATTGGAATGAGAAAGCCACTTCTATTAATTCTGCTGTATATTGAACACTTTTGAGTTTGTGATCAAGAGATGAGATAATATGAGATAAGAGATCAGAAATACAGCTTTCATATCCTGTTATTTACACCTAGATATGCACCTTTTTTAGATGAGCAAATGTATGATAGTATGATGATGTATTAAAATAAATGAAAGTAAATAACACTGACATCATGAAACTGTTTCTCCTTCTGTGTTTATTATGCTGTTCCAGGAATATGCTTTCAGTTCTTGATTGTTGTGGGGGGTTCTCTCTTCAGTCTCCTCTTCAGGAGGTGAAATTCATGTTCAATTGGGTTAAGGTCTGGTGATTGACTTGGCCAGGCTAAAACGTTCCATTTTTGTTCCTGAATAAGGCCTTTGTTTGTGTCTTGGGTCATTGCATTGCTATATGATGAACCTTTTCCCAATTAGATTGAATGCATTTCTCTGTAAATTGGCAGGCCTCATTGTACAGCTATCATGAGTTACATTATAGTATAGTACTGAACCCATCCCAGAAGCAGCCATGCAAGCCCAAGCCATGACACCATGGCTTGACCAATGAGCTTGATTTGGATCATGAGCAGATCACTTCTTTTTCCACACTTTTGCCTTTTGCCTTCTGCTCTTCTTAAGATGGTGACTAATGATACCCTAACCACCAGTGAAGGTTGCTGATATCAGTGACTGTTGTATTGAAAATTTTCTGTCACCAACTGCTGTTGTTTTGCCTGTTATCTGATTGTTGGTGGCTTCTTTCTTCCAGTCCGCTATGTGCTTGGGTCTTCATCAGAAAACATTTGAAGGCTTTGGCAGGAAGGAATTAGTGTTAAGTCTATAATCAACTCAGAAATTATCACTGACCTATTAGTTGCTCAGGAGATCTTGGTTGCAAAATTCCAACAGTAGTAGAAAGGACATTATTTACATTTACATTATTTAGTGTCCAGTGTCACCCAAACGAGGATGGGTTCTATTCTAAATCTGGTTCCTCTCAAGGTTTCTTCTTCATATCATCTCAGGGAGTTTTTCCTTACCACCGTTCACCCAGGCTCGCTCATTAGGGATAAAATATGAATTTAACTTTGAACTTTAGAATTCTTATTCTATGCTTCTATATTTCTGTAAAGCTGCTTTGAGACAGTGTTCATTGTTTAAAGTGCTATACACATAAATTGAATTGATTTTTGTACTGACTATGCCCAATGCCTGTGCATTAGCTTTGATAGATTTTCCATCCTTTTTCAGCTTCAAAATAGCTTGGCTGAGCTTGAGCTCTCTGATCTTTTGGTTGGTTTATCTTTTTTTCACAAATCAAGAGTACACATGCATAGATATTAATTGTTTAAACAATCGATCTAACAGGGCACACCTGGGCAACAAGAAATACCTGTCATCACATGTCGTAGTATTTTTGATCACATGAAAAATGTCTTGGTTCGAACAAAAGGTGCCATGTTCTAAGTTGTTTAACACATCTTGTTTTAAACATAAGGAAGATGAAATTCTGTTCTATTTGCTTATAGATACACATATTTTAATCTCAAAACCAAATGTCTTCAGTGTATAGCAAAAATTAAAGAATTGGCCTTGCTGTTCCAATACTTTTACTATAGGAACTGGACACTTCCAGTTCCTATAGTAAAAGTGTTGGAACAGCAAGGCCAATTCAGAATGGGTGATAATAATCTCACCATAAATCAACATAAATTAAGATCATGGTACACAGGCCATCTGGAACTCCATTTTCTCTGGGTGTGGTTGGTGAATAGACCGTGACATTAAAGCTCAGTGCAGAAATGACTATGTGGGTATCAGATGTGGGGATTTAGTGATGCTTTGGGTTGACAGATTTGGAAAACCCACCAGCCAATCTACACCCAGCTAAAAACATTACTTCTTCAGGCAAACATGTGTGGAATTCCTGTGCGCAAAGCTGAGGTCACTCCCAGCTCAGATTCAGGGTGGAGGAAATTTCCCCTCATAAGACAGAGACAAAAGTCAGGTGCTTAAGTAAACGCTCCTGAGTCTGACTTATTGCATGTGAGATGTTAAACAGCAACATATATGGCAGGTTCAGTATAAAAGCAGGGAGGGTGTTGCCATGGTTTTTGCACAATGCATATAATACAATTTATCAAGGATCTATTTTCTTTCACTCTCTCTTCCCCTCTTTCTCTCTAGCAAATAGTAAGGAGGGAACCATTTTCTCTTCCACCAGTTCCAGCACCAGCATGTATGGATTCTCCAGAGAGTTACTATGAGGAGGCTCAGCCCTATGATTCAACCATCAATGGTCAGAAGTTTCTTAAGTTTATTTTCTTCAAAGAAAATAAAGTCAGAATATTTTATCCCTGTTATTTTATTCTGTCTGGCTGCCTATTAAGTTTCAAATGCACTTTAAATTGCTTTTTATGAAGCATAAAGCCCTAAAGGTTTTAGACCAGCATATCTTGCTGATCTCCAGAAACAGTGAGGTGCATCACTTCCTTGCTGTTAATCCTGAGGATCATACAAAGCTCAGGCAGTAGATCCAGAACAGTGATTCACTGGGAATATACTGTATGCATGTAGGTATTACTTATAGGTTATTTTTAAAACAGGATTAAAAATTTGTTTGTTTATTTGGCCTATTCGTAATTTTCAGATCCTTCAGCAAAGTCTGATTACTAATTATTTATTCATCATGAAACATATTATTTGATTTGGCCCTTAAAGTTTAGCAAATTCAATATACTGAAAAGATAAATTAAACTAGGCCGTAACTTACTTTTTTTTAATCCACTAATTTTACATTAAATATTTTAAATTCCATTAATATTTACATTACGTTCACATTAATTCACAAATTTACATACAATACAATACAATATATTTAAATAACATGAAAATCCTTTTTCAGTCCTTGCAGCCATTCCTGTTTTTTGAGAACACTGTTCATTCAGTGTCCTGATTTAGCTCATTCACTGCTGCCATGAAATTTTACTTAATGTAATTAAGAGCTACCATTCCCAAATTTGGGCTATAGATTTCTGGATAGTTTCTTTTCTCTGAACATGGCCACAACACAGAGGATCCTGTGGTTGAAGAGCACAGAACAGTGATACTCTTTGTTTCTCTGCAGTGGGTCTTCTGGCACTGGACATACAGTGACAGAACATTAACCATGAGCCTAGAAAATGGGGGCCAGCTGAAGCAAGGGCTAGGGTAGATAGCGCACCCTGACCAGTGAATGATTTACATTTTCAGCAAATGTCTGGACACAATATCAAGCAGCTGTGTTCTTCAGCATGGAAGGAAATTGAGAGGAGAGATAGAGCTCACCGGCTAAGTTTGTGAGAATGTCTTCTTAGGAAAAAGGAAATTCGGTATTACAAAATCATACTCACTGCTTAGCTGGAAAGAAAAAAGCAAAGGATTTCTTTCTCCTGTCTGTTCTCTCCACTGGTTTGCATGGTCAATGATTCATGTTTAGGAACACACCAGTTCATCACAAGGCACCAATCATGCACACATTTACACACTCATTTACATCTAGGGGTAATTTATCATATACAAACAACATACATGCTTGGTTTTGGGAAGTGGGAAGAAATTGGAGAACCTGAACGAAACCCACACAGACATAGTGAGAACATGTGCAACTCTGACAGTAACGCAAGCTTAAGATAAGCCCTAAGGCTAAGAGGCATCAACATAACATGACTGTTTCAGTGTTTCCTGTAAAAAACAAAAAAACAAAAACAAAATCAGCTTAAAAATGCTTATGCTTAAGTTCTCTTAACTTCCACCCAGCCTCATCTTCTTTTACACTTGCACTTTATTGTATTATTGTATTGTATTGCACTTTTGGGCCCTTAATTGAGCTTTTTTTCTTCAGATGACGGAGATGCAGTGAGCAGCTCCTATGAGTCCTATGATGAAGAGGAAGTGCTGAAGGGTAAGTCAGCAGCACAGCACCAGTGGCCATCCACAGAAGCATCTATTGAGTTAATGAAGGATGCAAGGATTTGTGCTTTCCTCTGGAGGAAGAAGTGGCTGGGCCAGTGGGCCAAACAGCTGTGTGTCATCCGAGAGCATCGTCTCCTTGTAGGTTACCTTGGTGATGAGTTCCTACAATTTATCTGCTATGCATCTATACATCCTAATGCAGTTCAATATCAGAGATAGTAATGGTTTATTTGTATACACAGTGCTACAAGAGCTCAAAAGACCAGACCCCACTATTGGATGTCAGTCTGCTGGGCTGTAGTGTCATTTACAAAGAAAAGCAGACTAAGAGGAAAGAGCACAAGCTAAAGATCATCCCTCAGGGTGGTGAGGCCATTGTGCTGGGCCTGCAGAGCAAAGAACAGGCTGAACAGTGGCTAAAGGCAAGGCAGCAGATATTCTCAGCTTTGAGACAAGAATTATTCTCACTCAGAATGGACAGCCATGGGTTACTTGTATTGTTGTTTTACTGTAGTGTATCCAGGAGATTAGTCCCAAATCTGCTGAGGGCCCCGATGTCTTTGATTCGCCAAGACACAACTGTACTAAGGTATGCACTGAACATAATGGAAGATCAGGAGCTGTTTAACATATACTCATAAAGAATTTTCATCTAGCATGCTAAAAGTTTTTTGTTTTTTTCTCATTCAATTTTCAGCACAGAACCTGACAACATAACATTACATAAAACACTTCAGAAAAGATTCCAAGTAGACCCTATAGAAATAAAATTTATACTTATTGATGCAGCAAATGTCATACAAAGAACCTTAATCAAGAGCTACAGAAAAAAATATATAGGCCTAAATAGCCATGTTTTAAAGATAGCTAGTCAACACAAATTGACTCTATAAATTGTGGGTAACGAGAAACAGTTAGGATTCTTTTGAGGCGCAGTGAATGCTTATGGGCAAAAGAATGCTAAGAATGAAGGAGGTTTTCCAAGCAAACATAACCATTAACTACCCAAAGAACACTTGAGGAACCATTTATCACTGACAACCAATATGTCCCAGAAATCTGGGCTTTTAAATTACTTACTAAATGGTTAGCTGAAGTAGAGAATATATTAGTATAGTATAAATGAAGAAGAGTATAGTGAACGTGCTAACTGTCTCTCCACAGACTGAGCTTAATGAGAGATACTCCATGGCTTCAGAGAGTGGCAGCAGCACAGACAGCCATGTTGAGAACCTTGAGACTAAAGATGGTAAGCCTTCTTTCCCTCAGATACTAAATGCAGGGGGATATTGTTCTCACTAAATGCTAATATTTTATTTCTTTTTAGTTAAGAGGAAATCTGGTCCTGGCCTGAAGCTGAGTAACCTAATGAACATTGGGAAAAAGAAGATTTCGTCTTTAGATAGTCCAGAGAAGTGTGTGGAGACATCAGGTAGTTTAGTGCAGACATGTTGTAGATGTTTTGTCATCATTTCATCATTTCTAAATGCTGGGCAAAACACTTAACAAATAAACATCTCTACCTTCTTCTTTGTAACAGGCTATCTGAATGTTTTTGTGAACAGCCAGTGGAGGACACGCTGGTGTCTTATAAAGAATGGTAAGCTTTGGTTCTACCAGGATAAGGGGAAGTCTAAGGTTTCCCAGCAGCCTGTTCCTCTGGAAGGGTGTATGGTGCTCCCTGATCCCAGCCCAGAACACCTCTACTCATTTCGTATACAGTTGGATGGAGAGGAGCTTGCTACCCTGGAGGTGATTTTAATCTCTGACTTACTTGGGTCATTAAAAACAATCACAATGTGCAACAGTATGGCAGTGTGAATAAAAGCTTACAACAGTCTGTTTTTTCTCTGACTTCACATCTCCACCATGCTCTCCTACACCCAAGTTCACACCTACCCAAGTACCACACACAGCTACCATTCCTGGCAATGCAAAGAGGGTGTAGGGTCCATTTTAGAAACCACAAATTAGCAATCGTCATGCTATACTGATTGTGTAGTTCTTCCATGCTCAGTATCAGAAAGCCTCACATTGCTGCAATAAAGTTCAGCAAGCCAACATTTACTCATGCTTTTGGGTACTGATGGGGCTGGTCTCTCACCCAGGCTCCAAACTGATGTGCTCTCTATTCTTTATCCTGCTTAAGATTTAACTCAATTTTTTTTGACAAACTAAAAAAGGTTGATGTGGGTGTTTGAATTATATTTTGCCTTTTATGTCCATATACATGTGGTTATTGAGACTCTGTGATGAAATACTCTGAGTCGACAGATAAACAACTGATTTCCTGCTCACATTCCAGCATTTACTTTCTGCCTACATTTTCAGAAAAAGTAAAAGACTATAGTAACATTTTAAAGCTTCTGTAAAGAATAACATGATTATATTATACTGCACAGTATGTTTATATAATTTTTCTTCTGTCATATCTTCAAGGCTAAATCATCTGCTGACATGGGCCATTGGCTGGGACTCATACTCTCACAGACAGGAACCAAAACTGACCCAGAGGACCTCACCTATGACTATGTAAACTCTGAGAGAATATCCAGTATAGTTAATGCAGCCAAGACCTCCATGTAGTGAGTAAAATTTTCTTTTTTTGCCAGCATGCATTCAAAGAATGTGTGTGTGTGTGTGTGTGTGTGTGTGTGTGTGTGTGTGTGAGCATGTGGCTCATTGTGGATATTTTTGGCTGTTCCTTAGCTTAATGCAGAGGAGATATTCAGAGCAAAACATGTACACCGAAAGTCTTCCAACAAACAACAATGACCCTGATGACTTATACGATGACGTGGCCTCCACAGAGAATGAGCAGGAGGTGAGCAATACTGATACCAGTCATCAATGGCATCCATTCTGCAGCATCATTGCAGCAATGTCTACAGTGTCTGCTAGAGTCACAGTTTTGTCAGGACTGTGCTTTTATTGTTTTCAGATGATCAGTAATGTGTTTAGGTTTCTATACTTAGAGTAAGTAATAGGGGGACTGTGGATGATTAACAGTTGTAGCCTGTTAGGCATTTCACTTGTAATCTGTTCTCAAATGGAAACCCTCTAGTGGGTTTTCTATTAAATGAAACAGATTTTTTCCAAAGGTATAAAAATTATTAAGGTAAAACATTTTATGAACAAAATTTTCAGAATCAGAATTTTATGTCCGCATGAATGGTATCAGAGTAAGTGTAAAACTCTCAGAGACAGTTTGAGCTCATAGTTGCACAGCTGGGGTAGATGTTTGCCCCTCCTTTGGTACCCATGTAACCATGCTCATGAAGAAGTGTTGTTTTCAGGATGCGTTCTCTCTGTATTCTTCTGTTCTTGCTATATAGGAGGGTCAAGATGGCAACAGTGAGGTGGTGATAAATCCAGAACAGGATGGAAAGGACAGGGTATATCTGGATCTGATCCCTGTCCGCTCCTTCCTCCACACAAATTCAAGCCAATTGTCCCCCCATTCATCCCCTACACCAAAGAAAGAGCTCAGTCCAGCCCCAACTCCAAGTAATAGGCAATATGACTCTGCCAGTGAGGTAAGGATTAACAGAGCACACCTTTCTTGTCTCTGGTCTGGCCCAGTAATCTGTATAAAAATAAAATAAAGGTATTGTTAAGCTGTGTAGTTAAGACAGTTGGTTTTAGATAGAACTGCTCATCTATTCATTGTGAAGCGTCACAATGGGCTTGGCCCGCATTTCTAAAAGCTTTATGTCTCCCATGTTTAGAAAGGTGTATCTGAAGAGTCTTTGTATGAGGCCTTGTTACCTACACCCAAAGAAAATCCTGATCCTCCAACCATTCCCCCAAGATTGGATGTGGACAACAGCTCTTCCCCAAGTCCTCCTCCTCAGCCCCAACCACAGATCCAGACCCAGAAACACGAACCCCAGTCTCAGCGAGTCAGCTTCCCGATTAAGGAAGGCCAGAAGAAGGGCTCATCCTTACCTGCACCTCACATTCAGTTACATAGTCAGCTCCATACACCTTCACAGACAACCCAAAGTCCCCCAACCTCGAGAGTAAGGGCTGCAAGTGCTGATAGAGTCCTTGAGTCCAAACTGAAGCCATCTGTAGCAGGTAAGAACCCAGGACAACATTAGTTTCGTACAAAGTTTTAGTTATATAATGCTGTTGTACTATTTTCGGTCATTCGCTTCAAGAATTTGCTTTCACTGTCTAAATGACCCGATCTTGTACAATGCTGAACTCTCCTCCACATTCTGTTCTGTGTAGTGTACTCGGGGTCAATTGAGGTGAAGCTGGGGAAGAACAGAACAGAGGCTGACGTGCTGCGCTTCACTGATGAGAAAGACCGGCTGGAGCGAGAAAGGGAGGAGGTAAAGACCACTCTAGCCTCACTGAGGAAGGAGAGACGGGAAGTGAAAGAGGAGCTGAGTTCATGTCAAGGTACATCAGCGCCCCCTAGTGTAAAAATGTCTTCTTTAACATCTCAGTAATAAATGACAGCAGAATCTGAGTATATGTGTAATTTAAAAGAGATAACAAATTCTGACATTACATCACACTGTGTAATGTGGTAAAAATATTCAATGTGTAATTTTGGCATTTTGATTTTTGAACTATTTCATTGCTTTTTACAGATCCTTCTAAACAAACTACTCTGGAGGCAGTTCTGAAGCAGATGGAGGAGGCGTGTCGGGAGGCGGAGCAAAGGAGAGTGGAGGTGGAGCTTAGTCTGGTGGAGGTAAAAGACAGCTTGAGGAAGGTGGAGGCTGGACCCTTTACTCTGGGCACCACAGTGGACAGCAGCCTACTGGAGTTGCCAGTGGTCAGTGTGCTCACCATGGTCTACTTTATGGAGATTTGCTATACTGATTATTTACACATGGAGTAATATATATACAGTGGGGCAAAAAAGTATTTAGTCAGCCACCAATTGTGCAAGTTCTCCCACTTAAAAAGATGAGAGAGGCCTGTAATTTTCATCATAGGTACACTTCAACTATGAGAGACAGAATGAGAAAAAAAAAATCCAGAAAATCACATTGTCTGATTTGGTCACCGACAAAAAAGCAAGATTTCTGGCTCTCACAGACCTGTAACTTCTTCTTTAAGAGGCTCCTCTGTCCTCCACTCGTTACCTGTATTAATGGCACCTGTTTGAACTCGTTATCAGTATAAAAGACACCTGTCCACAACCTCAAACAGTCAGACTCCAAACTCCACTATGGCCAAGACCAAAGAGCTGTCAAAGGACACCAGAAACAAAATTGTAGACCTGCACCAGGTCTGGGAAGACTGAATCTGCAATAGGTAAGCAGCTTGGTGTGAAGAAATCAACTGTGGGAGCAATTATTAGAAAATGGAAGACATACAAGACCACTGATAATCTCCCTCGATCTGGGGCTCCACGCAAGATCTCACCTCGTGGGGTCAAAATGATCACAAGAACGGTAAGCAAAAATCCCAGAACCACACGGGGGGACCTAGTGAATGACCTGCAGAGAGCTGGGACCAAAGTAACAAAGGCTACCATCAGTAACACACTACGCCGCCAGGGACTCAAATCCTGCAGTGCCAGACGTGTCCCCCTGCTTAAGCCAGTACATGTCCGGGCCCATCTGAAGTTTGCTAGAGAGCATTTGGATGATCCAGAAGAGGATTGGGAGAATGTCATATGGTCAGATGAAACCAAAATAGAACTTTTTGGTAAAAACTCAACTTGTCGTGTTTGGAGGAGAAAGAATGCTGAGTTGCATCCAAAGAACACCATACCTACTGTGAAGCATGGGGGTGGAAACATCATGCTTTGGGGCTGTTTTTCTGCAAAGGGACCAGGACGACTGATCCGTGTAAAGGAAAGAATGAGGGGCCATGTATCGTGAGATTTTGAGTAAAAACCTCCTTCCATCAGCAAGGGCATTGAAGATGAAACATGGCTGGGTCTTTCAGCATGACAATGATCCCAAACACACCGCCCGGGCAACGAAGGAGTGGCTTCGTAAGAAGCATTTCAAGGTCCTGGAGTGGCCTAGCCAGTCTCCAGATCTCAACCCCATAGAAAATCTTTGGAGGGAGTTGAAAATCCCCAAAACATCACTGCTCTAGAGGAGATCTGCATGGAGGAATGGGCCAAACTACCAGCAACAGTGTGTAAAAACCTTGTGGCGACTTACAGAAAACGTTTGACCTCTGTCATTGCCAACAAAGGATATATAACAAAGTATTGAGGTGAACTTTTGTTATTGACCAAATACTTATTTTCCACCATAATTTGCAAATAAATTCTTTAAAAATCAGACAATGTGATTTTCTGGATTTTTTTTTTCTCATTCTGTCTCTCATAGTTGAAGTGTACCTATGATGAAAATTACAGGCCTCTCTCATCTTTTTAAGTGGGAGAACTTGCACAATTGGTGGCTGACTAAATACTTTTTTGCCCCACTGTATATATATATTACAGGGACTGTTTTATTTTACACACAGGAAATGCTCACTTTTTTCTACAGATACTGATGTATTCACCCTATTTTTCAGCCCAAGATCACCACTCCTGCCCCTTCCACTCCCATCAACAACGGCGACTCCTCACCTGTTAACTCAGCAACAGCCCTGAAAAATAGGCCCCTTTCAATCATGGCCTCCAGCAAAGGAAACGTACTGCAGAAAGCCAAGGTAAGAAACCATTCTTTTGCTTTTCAAGCAAAAAATCTTGAGTCTCTCAAACACGTAACCTACATGTAACCTATGTTCTGACAGCACACAGCACAGTTACAGCACAGTTACAGCACAGTTAAAATCACTTTCACATACTGTCTCCAAAGGTAACAGGAAGTGAAAAACAGACATGGTGTCAAGAATGACACAGTATGTGGTGAAGTCTGTGGGTTGAAGTTTTCAGGTGTATTTGCATTTATACATTTGGCAGACTGAAATCATCTCCTGAAAGAGAACTGTTATATATATATATTTATCTTTCAGATCTGTCATTCCAATATGATCCACCCAAATATAGACAGGAATTAAACTGACATGCTACTCTTTAACTAACATTGTTTTTTAAGAAACATATAATGGCCCACCTAGCAAAAACTATTACAACTAGCTTATTACTAATATAGTACACTACATGCTCATGGCAAGTTTTATACCTGTGTCTCAGAAACTATACACTAACAGCAATGGGTCTTAAAAAATAATATTAATAGTATAATAAAATTGTGATCTATATTTTCCCCCTGTCCCATGCATTGTTGGAATTATTTTCACTTTGCATGCTGATAATATTTGACTTTAGTTAAAGCAGACCTGTTTAACACAACCACTACCTTTCTACACAGGAGTGGGAGAAGAAATCTACAAACTAGCTTGGAAACGAAGAGAACAAGCGCAACATGACAATGATAACAACCCGGAACTATGCAAAGCCTACGCAGGCTTCAAGGTCTACTTTGGCCATGGCTTTTATTAGGAAGGGAAAGCGGCTTTTTTTTTTGACCATGTACTCTTTACTCCTCAGCCCTCACTTGCTATTCCCTATTCCCACTTCTCCTCCAGTGACAGACTGTGACAGTACTGCTTACCACAGGCAGCTTATCAGAGGCAACCCTGCTGGCTCCTGCATTAACCCAACAACCAATGCCACTGGACAATGTTGAATCAAACTATTTAAATATTTTTATATGAAAATGGATGCATTCCATATTTTGAATATTTTATAAAATATTTTAAAATTTGTATTTTACAACAATAAAAAGTACATTATGGAAAGGCAGGTTTTTTATACAGCACAGAAAAGAAGAAATCATATAGCATATAGAGCCTCATATAGTTATCAATGTGGTGCAGTCTAGACTAGCGCTTAAATTCATGTATGCTGGTAGCCTAGATGTAAATACATTTACACACAGCCGTCTGGATTCATTTGGCTGTATACTTGGTAAAACATGCACTTTTTTTATTCCAATAAAAATGAATTATAAAACATTTTCTAGCTTTTTCATGGCAGCACCTGAACGCTGTATTCTATTTTGAGGTGATGTGATATTGTTGATATCATTGATTAGGACAGTTCACAAAAGAATTTCTCGCCAACAGATGGCACCAAAAGACACATGAATAGTTTGTACATACAGCACAACCCAACCTTCTGACTAAAAAAAGGATTTTAATTCTTTTTCTAAAGTTTATAAAATAAATATGTAAAAATGAACCTCCAAACAGGGCTTTGTTACAAAAGGTTTCTGAACATCAAACATCAAAAATTAATTCATAATCACAACTAACAAGGCAATCATTCAGTATATGTTTGTTCAAAATGGATCTTGAAGCAAATATATACAATTACAAACATAAGGCACTATTGAACTACTTAACAGTATGAGTATTCATATTTTTTTTGTTTATTCAGGAGTGTTGCAGTAGTAATGACTTGAATAATTTTGAACCACAGCTGCAGTTTTAAATAGGATTGATAAAGACAGATCTTTAAATTCACCAAAAAGAGGTGCTGGCTGCTCCCACTCCATCACTGTAGGTGTAATGATATGTTTAGTTGTCTAGAGTAATGATAACAGAGTCTGTGCTGAATTAGAGCAGCAGGGAGTCTGGAGATCCCCGTTATCTCCAGTTTCCTGTAGTAGAGAGCTTATAGTAAGCCTTTCTAAGGTGAAAAAACACACACCTCACTTTTGTCTTTCCCTTTTTTCATGTTTAGCAAACGAAGGAGGAAGTAATGATGGAATTAACTGTGTGTGTGAGTATGTGTGTGCGCATGTGTGTGATCAGCTATGTCTCCTGCGGTGTTCGCTGTAGCGCTGCTGCAGCTCTCTAGCATTCTTTCTTTGGCGGCGTCTCAATCCTGTAGGCCTTGGGAGATCTCCTCTGGAGGGCTGCTGCCTGCTTCCTGGAGGGAAGCACAATATGTGACGGATCAGTATTGACTGCCATCAACCAAAGCTGAGCCTTAAAAATATGAAATGTTTCATTAAAATGCCCAGCTGTAACAAAACGAAAAGTGATATGGTGGTACAGACGTGTCTCGCAGTGTGGTCCCTCCCATCCGCGGCATTCACAGCGATAGCTTCTGTTCCGTAGGATACACACACCGTCATTCATACAGGGGTTGGGCCTACACAGATTCACAGGCTTCTTCACATCTGTAGAGAGTAAGGAAGATGTCAGAAGTTAGAGAGCATGTGATGTCTGTTATTAGCTGTCCATCAGTAATAACAGACAAACACAAAACCAGATATTATTTGGGAGACAGATATTTTTCAGCACATTGCTGACACTGAGAAGCTGGTGTGTACCATGCTGGTGTGTCACACACCACTATCTCTGTCAGGTACATTGTTGAAGATTTTAAACACCTTTCTGTCACTGCTAGCCTGAGAAACAGTTCATCAACCATCAACCATAGCCAGTCAACAGCCACCTTGTGGTCAGAAATGTCCACTATTGATAGGACAGAGAAGTTGAATACAAATTATGCACAAAATGTGCATTAGTCTTGAACCAACAGGCTGGTTTATCTAATGACTTTACCCACACTATCATCACTCACTAAAAAAATGCTGTTTAATTTTAAATTAATTACAAGAGTGAACCAATATAAATGATCAGTCTCTCACCAGGCTGTGTACCTCACTCACTGACGGTTGCTATTTGTGACATTTTAACATGTGTGTTTATAATTAAGCAGTAAAACTACGACTACAATGTGTGCATATTTACTGTGCTTCACCTGCACACACCATCTGCACCAGGACATCATCAAAGTATTTCAGGTCCTCATAGAAGGGCACAGTGATGATGTGATCCTCAGAGCCGGCAATACGCAGGAGATGCTCACGCTGAACATCTCCAGTGCCAATCACGAACACGGACACACCATCGTTCCGGATCTTCTGAGCTGGTACTGCTGCGTCCTCAGCCCCTGTGCCATCTGTCAGCACGACTATGATCTTGTTGACACCTGGCCGTGCCCCTTTGGCCACAGTCAGACTATGAGAGTGCACATGGAGCAGAGCTGAGCCAGTGGAGGCCATTCCACCTAAATAGGATGCCTCTCCCAAGGCTTTGAGCACAGCAGAGCCTGAAGCATGAGAGTCCAGCTCAAACACGGAGACAGGCTGCCGGCTGTACACCACCAGCCCCACCTGAGTCAGGTCACGGTTTATGTCAAACTGCACAGAGGAGCTGCGCACAAATTCCTTCAGGTGAACAAAGTTATCCTTCCCAACACTTCCTGAGCCATCCAGAACAAAGATCAGGTCCACTGCCTGACCCAGACACCCTGCAACGTACAAAGACTCAATCAGTGATTACAGTATAGTTGTGATTATAGTAAAACATGGAAGGCATCAGATGGTTCATTAATAAAACAATGTGAAGACAAAGAGAAAACGAATGAAAGCATTATGGCATTATGGGATAAACAGCCTATATTATTGAGGAGCTGATTAGTGGCAGCACACTACTAACTGCTCCTTTAATACATCTTTTCACTGTCTGTACATTAAAGTCACCCCATCTAAGTGGTAGCTCAGTGGTTAAGGCAATAGACTACTGTTTGGAAGCACAAATCCCAGGACCACCAAACTACCCTTAACCCCTTAACTGCTCAGTTGCATAAATGAGTTAAATGTAAGTAGCTCTAGATAACTGCATCTGCCAAATGCTGTAAATGATGTTAACATAAGATTACTGAAGAGACAGAACACACTGTCAGTACCCTGGCTGTCCACACTGCAGATCTTAGCTCTGAGGTCTGGGATTTTTGAATTCAGTCTGTCAGGCAAACTGTAAGTGATGGTGCGCTGCGGGTTTCCTGTGATGTTGTTGATCTCAGCCTTCATCCCATCAGGCCCCAAGCCAATGATAAAGATCTCTCTGTCTCTTGCATATTTAGCAGACTCCACAACAGCATCAGCAGACGGAGTGCCAGTGATTAGCACCACTACACGAGGCAGGTCATCTTGAACATCAGCATACACAGGGGCACTTTGGAAGCCATGTCGTGTGATATAGCGTAGTGCATGTCCAGTTTTAGCTTCTCCTTTTTGGTACTGGAGAGACTCCACAGCCTGGAGCAGCTTCACTGGGTCTCGGTGCTGCCCAATCTTAACTTCAACCTTTATATCGCTGCCATACTGAGCCAGACCAATCTTCACAGGAGTGTCTGAACTCAGAACTGTCTGCACAAAGCGCTTCAGGAAGGACTTGAAGCGCAGGAACCCCTCCAGAGTCAGGCTGGTAGAGCTTTCAATCAGGAAAAGCACATCCACAGAGCAGTCCAAAGACAGCACAGGAGCTGAAAAACAGGAGGATATTATTTAGGCATTGACTGACATGACCTTGGGTCCCATGCAGGGCACAAAACCACATTGTTGCCACATACTTAGCATACCATACTGTGTTTATATTAACCAGCCTGTCAATAAACTGACAATATACAATATACTGTCAAGTGGTAAATACACTGGTGCTCTATCTGTTCCTTTCACTCCTCTCTTTAAAAAAAACAAGCATGAATTAACAGTAACCCAGAGACCAGAAAACATCCTACGTAGGGAGCGGGGCAGTAAAGTGATCAAACCCGAGTCCCTAAGCTTTGTCTGATATGTCACGGACAGGACAGGGCTAGGAGTGTCATCACTTCCTAACTGACCGAGCCATTGTGTATTCTTAGATCAGAGAGAAGTGTTGAGTGCTTCTATCAGTGATACTCATTACCTTACCCCATTTATTCTAGTCTCTTATTCAAAGATACATTACTCTTCCTTATCCAGTCTTTTCAAAAGAATGTTTGTGTGTGTGTGTGTGTATGCGTGTGTGTGCGTGGGGGGTGGGGGGGTGTAGAGTAATAAGAGAATGACATGTAAAAGACAATGAACCAGGTTCAGGTGCTTGGTTTTGTTATGGGGTTACAGGGTTACCAGGCCTGTTGTGTATTATTGCACAATGGGAGTATTTAGAGGAGTCTGAGCTTTTCACTTAGAGCTAAATTAGACTGCCCTTTTTGATCACGGATGCCTCAGAGGGATTGGAGTATATTTCAGTCAACCATGACCCAGCCTGAAATCTGACCCCAACAATAACTGAAAATCCTTGCCTGCCTAAGTTAATGCCAGTGAACACGTATGCAAACAGGCAAGCCTGACAGCTGTGGCTTCACAATTAGACCAATGTGGCAAATACTAAATGCAAATCAGAGAATGATTCAATAGGTGGGAAAATATAGAAGGAGCAACTTACCACAGTTGGGGTCACTTCCATAGCCTGGAGGACACTGACAATGGTATTTCTCCAGTCCTTCAGATACACACGTCCCACCATTCTGACACGGATGGGAATCACAAGGATCTAAGAGAGAGGAGAAGATGAAAACATTATTTTGCAAACACATAGTATATAATTTACCCCTCAGTGTATTCTTACTCATTTATTAGATAGTGCAGCAGTATGTTTTGTGTAAACTACCATTTCTTACCTGAGCATACTGTTCTGTGACATACTGTAGGGAGTACTTTGTAAGCACTGGTATATCTGTAACATACAAAATTATTAACACTGTATGGTTTTGTTTTAAAAATAGAAAAGCCATTGTAAATATGGATACTGTGATATTTGGTACTGATATTAACAGCTTCCAATGTTTGAGACTCATGTGCAGGATCTTCAGTCATTCATTCATTGTCTACCGCTTATCCGAACTATTCTCGGGTCACGGGGAACCTGTGCCTATCTCAGGCGTCATTGGGCATCAAGGCAGAATACACCCTGGACGGAGTGACAACCCATCGCAGGGCACACACACTCATTCACTCACACAATCGCACACACTATGGGCAATTTAGAGATGCCAATCAACCTACCACACCTGTTTTTGGACTGGGGGAGGAAACCGGAGCACCCGGAGGAAACCCCCGAAGCACGGGGAGAACATGCAATCTCCACACACACAAGGCGGAGGTGGGAATCGAACCCCCAACCCTGGAAGTGTGAGGCAAACGTGCTAACCACTAAGCCACCGTGTCCCCTACGAGCTTCAGTCCTCCAAGAAAAACATTTCAAGCTTCTTTGTAGTTTTTTTTTTCATTTGTGCGTGCTGACTGCCCTCTGCAATTTAGACCTTCTTACTTCATCATGACACAATTGTGTGTAATTTTTCTGAGATTTTTCTTTAAGTATTTAGTGAGTTTTTAAAAAAATATATTTTTAGGTATTTTCAATATCTATTACCTGACCTGTGCGGGTCAAAGGAGTTTCTGAAACTGAGTGTAACAGAAATATAAAAATGCAGTTTTCAGTTCTGATATGTTTGCATTTTTTATACACCGATCAGTTATAACATTATTAGCAGTGACAGGTGAAGTGAATAAGACTGATTATCTCCTCATCATGGCACCTGTTAGTGGGTGGGATATATTAGGCAGCAAGTGAACATTTTGTCCTCAAAGTTGATGTGTTAGAAGCCGGAAAAATGGACAAGTGTAAGGATTTTAACGAGTTTGACAAGGGCCAAATTGTGATGGCTGGACAATTGGATCAGATCATCTCCAAAACTGCAGCTCTTGTGGGGTGTAGTATCTGCAGTGGTCAGTATCTATCAAAAGGGGCCAAGGCTCGTTGATGTTCGTGGGGAGTGAAGGCTGGCCCGTGTGGTCCGATCCAACAGACGAGCTACTGTTGCTCAAATCACTGAAGAAGTTAATGCTGGTTCTGATAGAAAAGTGTCAGAATACTCAGTGCATGATAGGACAGGGCTGTTTTGGCAGCGAAATGGGGACCAACACAACATTAGGCAGGTGGTCATAATGTTATGCCTGATCAGTGTATGTACTATATTAGACAAGTCAGTAATTTTGTCATATTTTTAGGGGAAGATAAGAATGATTATCAGACGTAAGGCAAATTGTTACTCCAGTTACTGAGAAAAAAAAAATCATTCTGTATAATGTTTATATCACACAATTGACCATGCCCATTCCCAGGATGGGTGCCAATAATTCTGAAGTTGGAGAGATGAATACATGTACAAGTCTTTTCTGAGGGAGAGCAACTGAACTTGCCTATAATAGGGACATAACGAAGTGTATGGTAAGCTGCTCTTCGATCCCTTCCAGCACATAAAGTTGCCCTGCAGTTCTTTGATGGTCTCCAGGGTCTTCCGTGCACAAGGTAAGGATTCCACCTGACAGCCTGCAGACATACACACAAATCACACTCTCAGGAAGCACTAGGAGAATGGAGTGTATGGATGCTTCAGAGATGAGCGTGTACCTGGGGGGACAGCACTGCAGATGGAGGAGGTGGTGAGGCTCGTGTACAGTCCATTTACAGTATCACTGAAATGCTCTGCAAAAAACACATGGCTCTCTGTGGGAGCACTGGCAAGAGAGTAGAGCTCTTCCCATCTGAGACACACAGACAAAGGACTTGACTTTACATTTACATTTGTATCTAAACTGAATTAGATGGTGCAGGATACAGGATCTGAACCCACATGAAAGTAAAAACATCGGATTGCATGACTTTTTGTGGTTCTGTAGAATCCCATTCCTGATACACACCATTAGTCTTAACCAGATACCCTACAACCTTTCTGGAAAGCTCTTTACAAAAGCATATTTCATTGGTGTATTTGTATCTGTTTAGATCTGTTCGTTCTTAAAAATGTATTTGTGTTTGGTTACATTTGTAACGTATGTTGAGCTAAATCATTGGGAAAGACCTCCAGTCACCCTGTATGACATTCGGTGTTGAGCATTATAAGAAAGGAATGAGCTCCACTTTACATAGATGAGCAGATGTGCTGATAGGTTTCTGACAACACTGCAGTTCATGAACAGGTGGGCTACTGATATGTTGCAGAGTGTGTGTGTATTCTCTCGAGACCCTGAGCGTAACATATTAAGAAATCATTATTTTATGAAAGTCAGCTGGAATAGGAAGAAGAAAAAATGCAGTTAAAATGCTTAAGAATGACTAATCATGTCTGCAGGGCATTTGTGCATTTTTGTGATTTTTAGTTGAGGCATGCATGACAAAGCTTTACTGCTTTCTCTCAGCACTGTCATTTGAGTTGTTTGACATTAGGCATGTCTACGGTTTCTACAGTTTTCCCAGGTTGGGAGGACAGATGTATAATTACTGCAGAGGATGCTGGAGTATATTTCTCACCCTTTCTCTTTTTTGTGCTGTATTAACATGGCTGGTTTTTCTTCAAAATGATTGATTGGAGAATAATAATGCTACATAGTTCTAAAAATGAAACATAAACCAGCAAAGTAATAGTTTCGTAACTCCATATTCTTGAATTATTTGTAGCGCTTTCATATAATGATGATGATGATGATGATGATGATTATAAATTACCTTTCTGATACTGATATTAATAACACAGAGTAAAAAGAAAACCCTATTTGATAAATATGTCATAAATATGTTGTCATAAATATGTTTAAATATATATGATACCTTGGATAACGCAGGCCCACGGCAAACAGGACCACTCCAGACTGCTTGAGTTCAGAGGCAGCCGGCTGCACTGCACCCTGGGACTTTCCATCAGACAGGAGGATGACGATGCGAGGCACGGGGGAATTCCGACCACCGAGGAACCCCTTCTTCATCACATACTTGAAAGCCAAACCACTCTGTGTGCTCCCTCCTCTGGGGAAAAAAAGGGCAAAGCTTCAAACAGCTTCTATTTGAGTCAGTGAGGTAAATGTTATTTATTAAATGAATTACTCCCATTTTATTCCGCAACTCCCCTTGCACTATGCTTGTTAATTTTCTATGCTCTCACACATCTGCCCCAACAAATCAGCTAATTAACAAGGTGTTTAAATGGATGGTATCGGGCACCAGTATTAGGAAGCTAGCTGTGCTCTCAATGCATAGTATACTATACATGGATATTCATAGTAAGGTGTTTAGTAAGGTATTTGCAGCATGCTATGTAGGAAACACAGCAATCAGGGTACTTGTGAAAACTGATGGATTCATTCCAACAAGATGTGAAATTTTAAAATGTGCAGAACACCTAACCTGTGACTTGTGATTCTGGTGAATTGAATGAGCTCATGGTCAAAATATAGAGGACTTGCTTATTAAGAAGAAACAGTATAAAAGATGAAGTGCAAACAAGAAGGAATGAACAGTGGAGGAAGATTTGGAAATAATGACAAATTAAGGATAAAAACGGGCAAAACAATGTAGCTAACAATAAATGTTTAATAATAACAATAATGTTTAAATAAATAAAGGTTTTTTGCTTGCTTGTAAAGATTTTTAACAGATTTTTTTAAAGAGTTTTTAACTTGTCACGTTAGAGTCCATGTCTACATTGTGAACATTTAGCATTTTGTGTTACTGCTATTGAAAGTTGTAAGTATATTTACACTGGACCCTTAGATATGTTTGTTTTCTGTTGCAGTCATATTGATTTCTTACATAATGAATGAATGTGTGTGAAAAAAACTTAATAAAGACAGAGATTTATGGCAATATGTAACATTAGCTTGCATTGATCATTGCATTAATCTTGTGTTGATTTGACTATGGTAAAATTCCCATCCCTAAAACAATACTGTACTTACTCCTTTAACCTTTCTCAACACGCCCGTCTCTCACTGCAGCTCATCAAACATAAGTCAACACCTTACAGCAGTTTTCAGGTTCCTTTTCTCTTCGTCACCCATCCACACCATCTCAACCATCTCAACACTTTAACACAGACATTATGTCTTATGAACCAAACTGTTTTTTTCCCCCAAGTGAACTGTTTCTTTTCCCCCAAGTGAACTGTTTTTTTCCCCAAGTTGACAACATCCTTCTATGCCACATTAATCCGTGATGTCTTCCTTCCTGCAGCTGGTTTTGGAGACCTTGACAGGATATTAAGGAAAATCTGGCACACAGCCAGTAAGGTTCCTACCAGCTCTAAGCTGCAGTTGTTCACTGTGGCCAACAAGTGCTGATGTCTTTATGAAAGCGTTCAGAAACTGTAATTTCATGCCCCAACATGGCAATATATTACATTCTGACTGGTGTGGGAACAAGCCAGCTGTCTGCATCTTAGATGGGTGTAAAGCTGTTAGTTGGCACATTCACAGAGCCGTATCCACATCAATGTACATTATCTCAGCCATGACACCTCAAAACATTTACACACACACACACACACACACACACACACACACACACACACACACACACACACACACAGTGTGTACAGTGTAAACAACGGCCACCATGTCTGGACTGAGGATGAGGATTCCAAGCAGAGGGTGAAACAAAACAGGAAAAATCCATGGTATGCTAACAATCACAGTATTACAAACCAGCTACCAATATTGCAGGGGAAAAAGTTTCTTCCTCCAAGATATTAAGTTACTGTGCAGTATCTGTAAGTACACTTAAGTGAAAGATTTTTGGGCAGCTTAATGCATTTTAAGTGGAACTCAACTGCCTTTTTCCCCATATACAGGAGCTAACAGGCTGCTAAATCCTATATCCAGGACTTCTATTCACAATAGTTCATACCAAACAAATAAACATATGTAGTATTGCTTGCTTGTATGCTGATGTATACTGTAATTATGTAGAATCAGACTAGAAAAGGATGTTTTCTCTATTTTGAAATCCAGTTTTCAGCGAGCAATTTTATTTTCAACACATCCACATAGTTTCAATGTTTTTTTTAAACCAAGTATATTTGAATAGATGTGTTAAAGTAATAAAGTTGTTATGTTTTTCAGTATATCAAATAAGTCAGTATATCAAATATTCTCTATTTTAAATTTCCTTATCAAGGAATGCTGTATGTCTAAAAAGATCACACCTCTAATGTAAAAATGATCAGTTTGAAATATACATTAAAATTTTTTATTTAGTACAGAATGCCCAAATGCAGGACTTATTACCTATACTGTATTTTCTTGATGTGTTTGGTCAGTTCCTCTCTACTGCTGTAGGAGCCAAGTGAGATTTCCATCCTGGGAGTCGAACCAAACTGAATGACTCCGACTCTCACCTGAGAAACATACAGAAAGCAACTAAGAAAAGCACATGGACCTGAAACACATCACTGCTTTAATCCTGCACCTATTCCGGAAGCTTCAGGTTGTGGTTAGCTGACCGTGTCTAGGCCGATGTCCAGAGCCTCACACAGTTTCAGTACACAGTGACGGGACCTCTCGAAGCTGCCCTTCCCAACACTGTACGAGCCGTCCATCAAAAAGAGGACATCTATAGCTGCAGAACACCTCATCACTGTACACATGGAAATAAAAAATAATATAAATAAAACAAATACATCATTAGTTCCATTTTGTAACACATAATTGTCATTTCTTTCTTTGAAGGCATTTTATTACAGACCTGAATCTCTGAATCTGATGAGGAGCTTAACTGTGTTACACGTTCACACTTATTTATCTACCAAAACCACTCTCTCTCTCTCTCTCTCTCTCTCGCCCACACACACATACACACACACACACACACAGAGTGAGAGAGAGAAAGAGAGTGAGAGAGAGAAGAGAGTGAGAGAGAGAAGAGAGAGAGAGAGAGAGAGAGAGAGAGAGAGAGAGAGAGAGAGAGAGAGAGAGAGAGAGAGAGGGAGAGAGAGAGAGAGAAAGAGAGAGAGAGAGAGTGAGAGAGAGAGAGAAAGAGAGAGTGAGAGAGAGAGAGAAAGAGAGAGAGAGAGTGAGAGAGAGGGCACATTTCTGCTAGGTATGCTAGGCAAAAGGTTAAATTATAATGTGTGTAGCTGTCATGCTGGAACCTGCAGCCCGTCATAAAGAGTGTGATTATACAGATGGCATGTCAGCATTTGCAAAGACACAAATGTGGACAGGGGGACACATTAAATAGCTTCTTATAATTTTTTTTTCTGAAAATGAGAGACCTTTTTTTATTTCCAAAGCCATAAATTAAACTGGGACATTTATGATCCTTGTTTGAGAACACTTGCTGGAAATATCTAAAGCCTATTATGAACATATTGAATTGGCAGGTTGCTTATGAAAGATGTATCTAGGTCTGTTAATGTAAGGCTATTATTATAGACCAGGTATTTGGAACATTTTCAACCAAATGATCCTATTTTAAGAACCTAAACATTTCTTCACATATTTGTTGTAAATTAATAATACTCCAAGAATGATAGGCCTGCTACTTTAAACATTCACAGTGCATTATTGTAAAGAAGTTCACAATCCAGAAAATCGTGGAAAACCTTCTTATTGCAATCAAATCTCAATCTGTTAAACAGTCAAATTTGTGCTAATCAAATAAAATGAATGAAATATATAATACATAACCACAGGCACTCTGATACTCATAGAATCTAATGAAAAGAAAAAACTTGTGTCAAACTGCTGCTTGTTCATCAAATTTAGGAGATGTAGTTAATCTCAACATGACTAAAATGTCCAGTCTAGATTGGTTCTCTGATTTAATGTTCACAATGGCACACGATTCCTGCTTCACTCATATAAGTGCTTATGAGTGGTCTGGGTTCAGCAGTTTACTCAGGGACATGTGGTGCATTTCACTTAATATTTTTTATTTACTCAAGTACTCATAGCCTTAAAGTTTTTTTTAGCTCTTTCTTGCACTGGCTTAGCAAATATAACATACTAGTATCTGTACGGAATATAAAATTGTTACGAACATGCACTGCTACTGTATATGATCAGAAGTTAATACAGTGAGATTTCCTGCTCAAATATTTTCTGCTTTGTACAGAGAACTGAAGCAGCACAGCGCCTGTAGACCCTGATTGCAAGGCATGCTGGGAGCATGTGAACTGCACCGCTCCTCACGCTGCAAGCAGCTGGTCTAAAAGATCACTCTGATTAACATGGGAGCTTTTTAGATGTGGCGCCATTGAGGTCTGATGTAAAATGGGTTTATGAGGGGCTTCACTTTTGTAAAAGAAAAATGCCTTAGGGAATGAAAAGTTGGTATATTTAAACAGAACTCGTTATAACAGTTGGTATTTTTTGACCCCATCTGTTTCTCAGGTGATCTCATATGGGGTCATGGCCCCAAATTTATGAACCTGTGTTACAGACCTATAATAATACATTTTCAGATACCCTGGTGACATGCTATATTACTATATTTTGAGCTTGGCTGCATTCTAATATGGACCGCAACACACTGCTTCTTTAAAAATGCCTTTTTTGTACTGTAATGGCCTTGTAAGTGATGGTTCAGTTTTCAGTGATGGAAACAGAAACAGAGAAAACAGAGGACTCACTTTCGCCTGCAGCACTGATCTTCACGAGGGTTTCCTGATTAGCCTGGATCTCCTGTGTAGCAAAACTGCAGTTCACTGAAAACAAAAAAACAACCAAAAAAAAAAACAAAAATCATAGCACCTTTTTATGAGCTCATTGTAAGGCTATGAATGAATAAGATCAAATGGAACCACACAGGTCTATGCTGTAATAATGCTATTGGATATTATTCTGTAACCAATACAGCAAAAGACAAAAGTGCACATGTGAAATGGCAACCCCTTATTTTAGCACAGCTGAGCTGACCTTGGCCCTAGGCACTCTGTGTAGAAAATTTTCCCTGTGTCACCAACACCTGGTGCTCAACCTTTTTTGGAGGGATAATTTAGAGCAATCGGCATTCCAACAACGCCTACCGGGTGAGTGGAAAACAGGAGCCATTGCCTCGAAAGGGGCTGAGCTTACAGTCATCGCTTGAGTGAGCAGAACTCAGTACGGTTGTCCCACACACAATGGCTGATTGAGTGGAAAGGGCCATGTGAACAGCTAAGAAGGGGGACAACCCTGGGACTCCCTGTGTCCTCTTCTCTTAGTGAAATCCTCCAGTGTTGAGTGTGTTGTACCTTAATCATACACTTTACATTTGTCACTTCATAGCTGTGCTATGTGCTAGAGCTTTCTCCAAAGCTCTCCATGGTGACACAATTTAAACCCGAGAAACATTCAGATACCCCATGCTGCAAACCCCTGCAGGCAAAAATATGAGGTCATGAAAGCAACTCATGAATATTTTTTTAATCCCATTCATGTGGATGGATGAATGCTGCTTTGGCCATATCGCCATCATCCCAACTCCATCATTAAGTGTTGAATAAAGAGGGATTAACTGTGACTCGGCATGCTGCTTAGGAAAGTAATCAATGGCAGGGAGATGTGATGCTATTAACACCACTTAATTGGTTATTTTACAATAACAGCATGCTCCAAAGTGTTTACAACTTTGATACCACGGCAATTTACCAAGGATTACTTTTTTTTTTTATCAATTAAAGAATTTTATATGATATTTTTAAATGTATCTACAAATAAGCTTAAAACAAGTTGCTGCAACTGTAAACATTTGTTCCCTCACCAGCTTATCTTGATGACATATAGCCAAATGTTCATGGTTAAGGTTTAGTACCCATTTGCTGTTATAATAACCTCCAGTCTTCAGGTAAGGCTTTCCACTAGATTTTGGAGTATGGGATTTGTGCTCCTTCAGGCACAAGAGCATTAATGAGGTCAGGCACTGATGTCAGGAGCCCTGGGGAGCAGTCAGGCTTCCACTTCATCCCAAGGTGTTTAGTGGGGTTGAGGTCAGGGCTCTTTTCAGGCCACTCAAGTTACTTTGATACTTTGCTATCTGTCTGTCTGTCTGCCAACTTTGTGGGAACAGTTTGGGGATGTCCCCTTCCTGCCAACATGACTGCACACCAGTGCACAAAGCGAGTTTGTTGTGGAGGAACTTGACTGGCCTGTACCTCAACCCAACAGAACACCTTTGGAATGAATTAGAGTGGAGACTGCGAGCCAGGCCTTTTCATTCAACGTCCAACAAAAGCCTTTCTGGAAGCCTTGTGGAAAGCCTTTCAACTCCATATTACATTAATGTGCATGTAATGGCAAATGTCGCAAAACCTTTGGCAATATAGTTTTTTATCTATCTATCTATCTATCTATCTATCTATCTATCTATCTATCTATCTATCTATATTAGTATAGAGATGCTAGAAGCTCAGCTCAACTACAACTATGAGACATTTTCATTGCCCGCTTTGAGGCACTGACTGTCCTTTCTTCCTTCCTCTCCTTTATCATGTCTGTCTATTGTATGTGAAAAAAAATGGTGGGAGACTAGAGAAAGATAGTAGTCTGTTGTCTCAATGCAGAAGCCCACATCATATCTCAGCTGTCAAGTGCAATGTCCTTGAAGGAAATCTGCAGAATGTGAGCCTGGCATGGAGTGAGCACGTAAAGACATTCTGTAAACACTACTCTAACATAAACTTTAAGAATGTATAACACATACTGATGAATATTACCACACAGTTCAGAAAAAGAAACAATTAACCCTACTTTTGTGCAGTAGTCTAGACAGTGTGGCTCCACCATTGCCAAAGGCAGAAGCTTTAGATGTGAGTGCATTATTGTGGCTTGACAATAAAATTGAAGCACAAAACCCTGTGTCTGGGATTAAGTGTTGTTGTTTTTTTCACGCAGTAATTGGAAAATTAATTTCACATGTTAATTTGTCAAATTAAAGAAACAGAATTGAACACTGACTTTTTTTAACAGGTTCAAATGAGTTATAACTCAATGCCTAGTGAAGATCTTTTATATGAATCCACTAGAGACTAAAGATGTAAGACATAATAAAACAACAAATTTTTAGCTGTGCTCGGTTTTACAGTTCTTTGATCGTAGTTAAATAGTACATGTTATAACAGCGAAAAAATCTAAATCAGACGCTTCACAAACTTGCATCTTCTTTTCTGAATCTTTTTATATAAACTATTTGCTTTAGAATTTGTTCAGCACACTTTCAGGACCTTTTCTTTATTTTATTCAATTTTATTATAATCTATTATATATTATATTCTTGGCAAAAACGGTTCAATAATTTAAAGGTTTCAATGCACAACTAGATTTCTTTTGTCAGACAAGAATCAGAAGATATTCTGGTATTATTCCGGGTTTCATTTATGATATTTGTGCTTTTCTCATGAACGTTTTGTTAATTAGAAGTTGTGTTTAATAAGATAAAACCTCAACATTGTTAAAATCGGCCATGTTGTTGCACTCCACGAATGGAGACTGATGTGCTGGCCGATTTTGTTTAATAAGGTTTATAAACAGTGTGTAGGAAACCAGGTTGTTCTTGAATTAATCACCTGCAAGGTAATGAGGCTCTGCTTTATACAAATCAGATGATCTTTCTTACCTTGACTGACCAAGATGGCTAAGAGGAGCTGTATTCGACTGCTAGGGCCCATTTTTGGAAGCCTATAATGAGGAGCAAACAGAAATCATTTAAAATAGAGATGAGATTCTTTCAGGAACCACACCAGTTTTGAAGAGGCCAAACAGAGACTGAATTTTAAGTGGTGACCATGAAAAGCCCCTGAGATCATTAATGAGGGAAGGAGGAGCTGTGAATGACCATGAAGGGTCTCAGAAGAGCAAGAGGAAAACTTCTCAGAATACAGACACATGAACAATATGCTGGTGGAGTTTAAAGTAAAAGATTTTAATAGAATATTAAAATGGGCACAGGCTGGACAAACAAGAGACCACTTTAAAGTAGTTCAGGATCAGGATATTTCAGAAAAATATGAATACATTGGATAATTAATTCTCACAAAGGAAGCTAAAACGTTGAGCGATGACAAAACATTCACTTTTAATTCACAAACTTTAATATGGCCTCAAGTGAGGAACACATCGGAGATCTCACACAGCCAGTGGCCAAGCTCAGAGCTTACAGAATCATCCCTGCTGCCGCCAGAGTTCATTAATCATTGACTCATGTGTGTTTACTGTGAAACAGAGGGAGACTCAAAGCCACAGAGATGACAGGAACAGCATGGCATGAATCATCTCATCCTCAACGCCCGCAGATCCTCCCCTGACTCCAGCTTCATTCTTAAAGCATTTTCTTCAAAAAGCCCAAACTTGTTAATTAAACTTCAAGGCATGCAAGCAACTGCAGGATGACTGCAGCGAATGGGAGCATAGATTTCTTTTGTAAACGATGTTGTGTTTATCTCATTGCCTTCTTATGTGCTCCAACTTCAAGTGAAAGTGAAGTCTTTCAAAATGCACAAAGGAACATTATGGAATGTTTTATTGATTCATTAAATGCTCATACCTCATCATTATGATGACGATGATAATTATTAGTAATAGCAGTACTTATAAAGCACTAACAAAGTTGGAAACAAAGTTTATAAATTGCTTTGTAGGCAACGGAATAATAAATACAAATTCTAATACATGGAAATTAGAATAATAAATATAAATATAAAGCAGTGATTAAAATCAGAAAACAAAAAAAAAGAAAATTAGAGGTTAAAACTAAGAAATATGCAATAGATAAAACAAGCAAGAAAAAAATAATTGAAAGCTAAGTACAATAAACAAATGCTTCTCATAAATGTGGCCAGATTATGGGTTCTCATGTCATCTGGAGTTTGGGGCCATAAAAAAATAAATAAATAAATAGAAAATGAATAAATAAAATCCTTCACCACTCTAGCTAGAGTGAGTGGTGGCTTTCTATTTAGATACAAACTTCTATTTGAGACTCTGAGAGCTGGGACATAGCTCACATTCAGCCAGTGCAGCTGCTTGAGAACAGATGGAATATGAATTGTCACAACATTTTGTACTCTGTTTACTAGCAATAAAGCTCCTTGCTAATCCAGACGATTAACACAGAAGCATGTATATGTTTCTCACTATTACCAGTTGAGAGAATTTCAAAGACCTTGGATATATGTGAATAAATGTGATTAAAAAAATTTGTCTGGCAAAATATTACTCCCAGATTTTTTGACAAAGTTTTAGTCTTCATAGATAGGAACTCCAAATATGCAAGCATGTATTTTCTGACCTAAAGTCCCAATAACAATGATTACTGGTTTATTACTATTTAGCTGATCACTTATCCCAAACGTGATATTATTTAAACAGTCAAACAAACCTACAGTGTTAGAGGCTCAGGAGATGCACATGGAAAGCAGTGTGCCTTCTGTGCACTGGTACATACCTGAACACTCAGTGACTCTGACGAGCTCGTACCAAGAAAAGGAAGAGGGGGGTAGGGGGGTAGGGGGGTAGGGGGGGGGTGGGGGTGGGGGTGGGGGGCTGGTCAAGATCACTTGTTTTCAGAAGAGGTCTGGATAAATCCCCTTTTGAAGTGCTTAATAACATTCAGAAAGTCATTTGAGAGTAAGCTATTGTTGTCATTGCCTGATAGAAAATGGTGGGTAAAAGGTCAAGAGGGCAACTTGCACATTTCAGTAGTGAAAAGGAAGTGTTTCCATGGTTAATTGGTTAGAAGGTGGACGTAGTGTCTTCAGCCCCACTGGGAGCTTGGAGTTACTGGGGGTGAGGTTGGGGGGCTGGTTAATCACTCTGGTTAGTCAATTGCGGTGGAAAAGTCTTGTTGAGTTATGACTGCCAATTAGGCTGAAGAAGTATGCTTTCTTCACAAGTTTAATTTAATCATTAAATGTTTTCAGATATTTTTCTTTATATAAATATCATAATAGACTATAAGATCTGTATGCCCCCATTTCTGTTGTGAATTTCTGCACTGGGATTAAAAAAATCTGAGGCAACAAATTCATTGAGTCTTGTAAACTAAGCAATTATAATAGGATATGAGATCTGATAGCAAAATAACATTTGGTAACAACTGGACATATTTGTACAGACACAATTCCATTCCATTCCGTTGTCTGTTCCACTTATACTATTCTCGGGTCATGGGGAGCTTGTGCCTATCTCAGGTGTCATCGGGCATCAAGGCAGGATACACCCTGGACGGAGTGCCAACCCATCGCAGGATACACACACACACACACACACACACACACACACACACACACACACACTACAGGCAATTTTAGAGACTCCAATCAGCCTAGAAGCATGTCTTTGGACTGTGGGAGGAAACTGGAGCACCCAGAGGAAACCCACCAAGCACAGGGAGAACATGCAAACTCCACACACAGAGTGAGCGGGAGCGAGACTCAAACCCAGGAGGTGTGAGGCGAACGTGCTAACCACTAAGCCACCGTGCCACCTACAGACACAATATTTATGGAAATTCCAAAACTAAGATGTTTAGAACATTAATCTCAAAACCATGCAATAAGTATATCTCAGGATAGATGGCCCTGTGTGCCTTATAAAATCATTCATTCATTGTCTACCACTTATCCAATCTATACTCAGGTCACGGGGAGCCTGTGCCTATCTCAGGCGTCATTGGGCATCATGGCAGGATACACGCTGGAGAGAGTGCCAACCCATCACAGGGCACACACACACTCTCATTCACTCACGCAATAACACACTACGGACAATTTAGAGATGCCAATCAACCTACAATGCATGTCTTTGGACCGGGGGAGGAAACCAGAGTACCCGGAGGAAACCCCCGAGGCACGGGGAGAACATGCAAACTCCACACACACATATATGGAGGAGGCGGGACTCGAACCCCAACCCTGGAGGTGTGAGGCAAACGTGCTAACCACTAAGCCACCGTGCCCCCCCCCTTATAAAATCAATAGTAGCAAATTAAAGTGAGTATTAAGATCTGCAATGTGTAATCCTTAATCAAAATTGGCAGAAAGCTTAGTCATTCATCTTAAGTAATGACTTTATTTTGGCAAAGGTCATGATGGATTCATCTAGAACACATGGCTTTATATATATAACCAACATCAGAACAGACTGTGTCTCTTCAGGACTCACTCAAATGTGGAGAATTGCCCAAGAATGCTCTAATGCACCTGTCTTCTTATTAGCTTAAGGAAATTTTCTATTAATTGTCTAACTCTAAATGATATATTAGTTAAAGTACAGCAGCTTTTAGCACAAGTTCTGCCTTTGTTCATGATGATTCAAATTTAGCCGAATTAGGACGGTTTTTCAGTCTTTAAACAGCCATACCACCAGCTACTAAAGATCTTAAGAGGAGTAAAATACACAATAACTAGCTGTCACAACAAGAACCATGTTATCAACTTCCCTACATTTAGTCTCTATAGACTCAAAGGCACATTGGAGAGTTATACAGGTCTGTTCCAAAGATAGTAATCATGAAACTATGGAGTATGCTTTTGATGTAGTTCTCAGCTCTCAGAACTACACACTGATAAAAAAACAAAAAGAGGACACAGGAAGTGCAATGAATGTGTGTTATGTCTGAGTTGGGGTGTTGTACTGGCCACATTCCAAGAGTAGTTGAAAACCACCACTTATCAAGAGTTAAAAATATTGGCTATATAGAATAAAGAAATGACAAAAGACTATAAGCAGCAGAAAACAAACCAGATCACAAACCAGTGAAGAGTCATGGGATAGAAGAGACCTCTCTGTTAAGGAATTTTGAGGAATCCAGGTTGAGTTGCAGAAAGGGAATACGATCTCTTATGGCTGATAAGCAAGGACATACAGTATTTCCTTCCTATTTAAGGATTTCTGGGAAGCAAGCAGTATTGTGACTGCAAGGCATACAGATTGTGGTTTGTATAACTGATAGGCATTTCAAAGCACAGGACCACCTCTGTGAAATTTAGATGAAGCCATGTCATGATAGCCATCATCTTTCCATTGTGAATAATGGGGCTTATGACAGTGCAAGAATGAGAGACAAAGATATGTTTGTGTCTAGATAGAGAGATGTTTTCATGAAATTCTTACATTCCTGTCTAAAGCTAGGCTTTTCCTTTAAATGTACCTTCCATCTTTAACCACCATATATCAAAACATCAATGGCATTTAGGGAAATTACTGATCCTCTACTGACAACCGAGACAGCTGAGTAAGAATGACCATAAAACACCAGGATCACATCACAAATCAGTCAGAATCTATATTGTTGTGAGTTTAAGACACGTTACTGAAAATTTGATAATGTATAAGTCTGTAGAAGTCACATTACAGAATAAAGATACAGTGGCTTAGTGGTTAGCACGTTTGCCTCACACCTCCAGCATCCTGGGTTCAAGTCTCGGTCCCATTCACTGTGTGTGTGGAGTTTGCATGTTCTCCCCGTGCTTGGTGTGTGTGCTCCGGTTTCCTCCCACAGGCCAAAGACATATTTCTAGGCTGATTGGAATCTCTAAATTTCCCATAGTGTGTGCGATGGGTCTCCCCTGTCCAGGGTGTATCCTGTCTTGATGCACTGAGGCACAGGCTCCCCATAACCCGAGATGAGATGGAATGGAAAAATACTCTTCACAGTTAACCTTTGTAGAACTGTAGATGCTCCTATAATAATTATAATCATATTGAATGAATTGATCTTCAGTAACCGCTTTATCCTGGTCAGGGTCACAGATCCCAGAAACACACCCTGAAGCTATGAGGTGCCAATGTGGTACCATAACAATAATAATATCATCATCAAAACAACAAAAATCATCATCATCATCATCATCAAAACAACAACAACAACAATCGTCATCATCAAAACAACAACAACAATCATCATCATCATCATCATCAAAACAACAACAACAATAATAATAATAATAAAATCCCTAAACTCAGGTCGCCTTTAGAGGAAATAATCAGGACAGAAAACCCTTGGAAGCTCCTCTGACCAAGACAACACAAGCAAAAGTCTCACTCGTTTACTTCAAACCACATTTCTTTGAAATGTTGAATTATAAAGAGAAAAACAAAACCTAAAAGCTCTTCGTAAAAGTAAGCCACAAAACTAAACGAGACACGAGGTAGAGAGAGGAGTGATGACCCAGAAGTATTTAGTTACCTATTCCATGGTTAAGTGATGTGAAGCAGAGCTGTGTGAAGACTTAAAACTCATCGTAACGGAGGTTGATGCGTTATATTACTGTACACAAGAAACCTCTATTCCCCATCTGTAAACACTGCCGTCAGTTTATACGATACGAATCAAATAACTTGGTCACTTTAGGAAGTACAACATGGTTTCAGCTGGTCCTTAGGCTTTACACAGTAGCCTCAGTGCTACTCAGGTACCTCACCTGGTTAAAAAGGTTAACGCTGGTTTGAAAGTCTGCTTTTGTTTATTCAGTACTCTCGCTAAATCCCGAACAGGTTGCAATGCAAAATCTCTATTGCATCCAAATATCTCTTCGTGAGCTAGTAAAATGGTATGTTGTCGAAAACACAGGATCAAAATCACATGGAAGATCTTCTTACCTGACCACTCCGTGTCCTCGTCTTGTCTCAATCACTCGAGCGGCTCGGTGCACAGAGCTCTCCACAGTTCACACACCCTCCCGAAGCGTGGGAGTCTTAAACAACCGCCCTTTTCAGCAACAACAGATCTGTTATTAGGTATAAAGCACTAATTTGCTTATATTAACCCAGTAGTGCCAATGCAATATGCCATGATGTATAATAAAATGTTCTGGTAAGCCCTCGATGTAAATTGTTGAACTTTTACACCGGAACCTTTCCGGATACATGTGAATGATTTGAAACTACTGAAATCAAATGAGGCAGTGTATACATGCAGCTTCCACAAAACTGTCCGCTAATGGATGAGCTATATAATATTAGATGACTTGAAATAAATCTTAGTATTGTGCATCTTTACTGCATAAGAAATACTTAAAAAAACAAACAAAACAAAACAAAAAAACCACAACACACAATGCAAATATCTTTATTAAAACGGTAACTAAAAGCAACAAGACCAAGGCTGGTGAACAAGTGTTTTACAAATGAGAAGTTTTCTGGCTTGACAAAATTATTATAATAAAAAAAAGAACAAAAAAAGATACATGAGAGAGCACACAAGCAGTAACTAAAGTAACTGAGTCACTGACTCACTTTATACTCTCACAATATCTTTTACTAACTACTTTTAGTAACATGAAATAAGGCCCCCAAATACACAAAGTGTCTTATTGATCATTTTACGTAATGTAACGTATACTCATGTAGAAATACTCTACTGTAGATAAGATACAGTAAAAAATTAAATTGGAAACAAAATTTGCTTGTAACAAACAATAAATGGCTTAAACTGTTCAGAAGCACTTGAACATCATTTACATAAATTACTTTGGCTTCACACCCATTTGCTTCACAAGCAGAAGAAGCAACTCTTCAATTTTGGCAATCTGGGGGAAAATAATATGGAAAGAAAGAAAAATAAGGTAATAGCAGGCAATTGGTTAAAGAAAAACAGTAAAAATGAATGCACTGGAAAGAAAAAACAGTTATTACCTTCTGCTCAAGGGACACACAACAGCACGAAGCAGAAACTGCTAAAATAAACCAATAACATGACTATGAAGGTTGCAAATAGAGCAACATTTTCAGATGCAGAAGAATCCAATCACTTTCGCACCAATTTCAATAATCATAAACCAACAATCCATCAGGTAGTTACTGAAACCCACCGTTACTGGTAGTCACTGACTCTTTAGGGGTCTGTGGCTCGCCCTTTTCTGTGCTGGCATCTGTTGTCTTTGTATTTTCTGAAATCAGAGAAAGAAAAATATAATTGCACTTCTTTAGGTGATGACAACATAGTCTAGCTAAAGAAGAGCTTCAGGACAAGAGGTAAAGGGGGAAAAAATAGAGATGGAACAGCACCTGTGCACTAAATCAAGAGAATGTTTTTTCCACTTTGGTCAGACTTCTTAAATGATTTGTAGCTATTTAAAAAATATAATTTATTTATTCTTTTTTTAAATGTTGTTTAATCACCACAAACTGACCAGCTAAACAGGCTACTTTATCTGTAAAGTGTCAAAAGTACAAGTCCAACTCTACAATGAGAGAGTTAAGGAGGGGTGAGAGAGCAGGAACATGAGAGAATAAACAGACTACTTGGTAGGGAAAGTGATACTATAACCCAGAAAATGGATGCATTTTCCTTCCTGAATAGTTTAGGTATTTGATCTCTGATACAGCAAAAAGTTTGTTAAATAACAGATGAGTTGACCTTGTTGTGGAATTTAGTATGGTTATCTAGTTGAGAAAAAAGTTTAGAGTGGAGAAGAGTCTAACTACAGAACTCATGTATACTCATATTTGGCTGGAGTCAAGAGCTGCTGGTGAATTTTCAAAGAAACGCAACTTCCTTTTGATTCACTGTAAAGCGGTTGTCAAATTAAATATTCTTCACAAAATAAGTATGTGATTAGATATGTACCTTTTTTCTGATTTTGAGGTTTGGGCTTCTCAGTGTCTGTAGATACATTATGAGCTGAGGCAGAAGATGTAACACCAGCCTGTGCCTGCTCATATCCCTGGGCCTGTGTGTCTTGGGTCAGTGATTTTGTGCTGGACTTGCCAGATTTCTTCAGTGCCTCTAAAATAACGGCATTGATGCTTCTTGCCCCTTGGGCTGTGGGCTTGGTAACATTTAGCAGGTTAGAGGTGCCATCAAAATGATCTACAGAGGCCAGTACTTTGCCACTCATCTGTATACCAAAAATCTCCAGGACCTCAGGATGCCACACAGTTGGGAAGTGTTCTTTACCTGGAAAAAGAAGTTTACAAGAAACTTGCAGTACTGATTTAGCAGCATTATGGATTTCAACAAGGGTGTGTCCTGACTGACAACCAAAAAAAAAATTTGAAAGGCTTTCCTACCTGAAAGAGCGCACCTAGCTATTTGAAAGGGCTGCTGCATAAGTGCTTTCGGGATTGGCAGCAGGCTGGAGATAGAAACCCTCTCAATGTTCCCATAGTCTGCATAAATCACAACTGCGCATGTACTTGTAGCTTCCAACACAACAGCTCTGTACCAGTTTTTGTCACCTGATTGAAAAAAAACATTTAAAGAACATTTATTTTAGTATCTTTAATTAGTTTTGGTATAAATACAAAGCTAATTAAAACACGCTGGGACTGTCGAAGATACCTTCAAGCTCACTCTTCTGTATAATTTGCCAATGCCAAATGTAAACAAATTAAAAACTGAAGCTTTTGCACTACACTGGAATTCTTGCCACAATTCTTTCCTCCATACTGATTTAAGAGCATAGGTGCACCCTGGAAGCATGTAATTATTTTAGGACAGGCATGGAATTATTGGCTTTATCTAGAATTCCACCACTGAAGTTTTACAATGCGATCTTTCCTGAGTGTCACCTGGTGTTTAATAGTAAATCTTTTTTTTATTACACAGAGAATGGTCTATTTCTGAGACATCACCCCTGATTATGGGGGGAAAAAAAGTGTTACTTCAAAGTCTAGCAGAAATATCATCACAGACCTCATCACTTAAAAGCAACTGGACACAGTTATAATGTGTGTAAGTATTGGTGTTTTAATGTAATGGTTGAAATTTCACTGTGAGTGACCTGAAAACTGAGCACAGCAGGCTGCTCCAGGAAAAGGCATGCTATGGTTGAGCAGTGGCTGTTTGCTGCAATACCTCATCACATCCGTCATAACACTCTGCAACTTCTCTATGTTCACTGTACAAGGCACAGGTAATAAAACACAGCATTTAAAATCCATTGTAAATAAAAACCAGAATATTAAGTACATAGTTTTATCTGTGATACAAGGACAAAAGCAAAAATGACCAACTGTCCAACCCCAAACATTGTTCATACTGATCGGGATACCACCGATGCAAAATGTATAACAATTAACGTTTTAAAAAAAAATCATAAATTTGACTTTTTTCTCTCTCTCTTTCTTTTTTTTTTTACTATTTAAATGTTTCACATTTAAAAAAAATTCACACCCTCTCTAGGATTCATCACATAGAAGAGACTCGGGCTGGTCACTGCTGCCACCTGAAGCTGGAAAGTCTCACTGTGAGGCAACTCCACTGTCTTCCAGTCCAGAGGAAATGAATCAGCTATGTAGAAAGAACTCAAATTATAACCAATTAATAATCAAAATTATTTATAAAAAAATAACATTTCAAAGTAAATTAATAATAGAAAAACTTTTTTTTTTATATATATAATTTGTCTGGAGAAATTCACATAATACAGGTAGAGTGTAACTTGCATTTATTTGATGTGCCAGTCTGTGATGGAGCAAGTTTTTGTCCAGTGCTTTTAACTGGCTGCTCAGTGCAAGAGTGATTCTCAGCAGACCCCGGTGCAGAAGATACTTCTACAGTTTCACTGAATGTGGCTGCTTGTGAATCAGGCTTGTTATCCTGTCCTGAAGGTTTGGCGAGCTGTTCTGCGATGAGTACAGCAGCAATGTTGCAGCCACTAAACTCCAGCTCCACTCCATAACCTCTCTCAGTGACAGATACCACTCTGCCGGTGAGCTGCTTCCCCACACACAGAGTCTGGAACTTCTGCACTGCATCCTTACTCCACTCCCCTCCTACAGGCTCAAGTCCTACAGGAAATGTGATTAGGCAGACCATGGGCAATATTTAACTAAGCAATACATAAGCCTGCCATGTAACAGCCATTTCTTTTGTGCTGGTACAATCGATAAGCCAAACACATGTTTAATAACAATAAGAAACCGAATCACTTTACACAAGATATACCTGCAAGCCAACAAGATATGGCCTGGAAAGGGTGTTTGAGGAGACTAGGTTTGATGGCTCGTAGATGGGCTGTTTGTACTTTACAAGTGTTCCCATAATCTACAAAGTACACTTTGGCAGTTCCATCTCCCTCAAGACTCTGCAGAATGCCCCTATACCAGCTCCCATCTGATGGATACACAGGAAAGAGTACATTTCCTCATGGAATTTAAGCAAGCTAAATATAATAATAATAAAAATAATATTGCATCATTGTAACATTGTATAAAATCATGAATAGAGACATGTATCTGACCACTGAAGACAGCACAGCAAGGTTCTCCAACAACAGGGTTGAAAGGAGTCCTATCAGCCTCACAGTGCTTCATCAGAGCAGTGGACAACTCTGCCAGGGTCTGCATGACTGTCATACACAAAAGTAAAAATATTCCCGACTGTCAGCACAGCATCACTGCTTTTCAGAACAATAAACAGACAGGGAGAGCCATACCATCTGCACTGTAATTATAGCAGTAGAATTGTCCAGGATTTTCTAAAACACTGATCACTAGCACCACCTTCTGGCCATCAATGGGGAGTTCTGCACGAGACCACTCCAATTTGTCATCTGCCAGGAGAAGAAAAACAGTGTGTTGTGCAACATCACAATCCAGTAGATAAGAGCGATTATTTTTTAATTAAAAATAAAATAAACCCACTAGAGCTTTTTTCTTTATGAATCCTAACCACTTTATCATTATGCACAAGATCATGATGCAAAAATCACAAGCTTATTTTTAAAAATGTTTTAAAAGCATTGCCTGGGATCTAAACATAATAATAATTGTAAAAGCTGGTTTGTTAACATTAATAAACCATTACTATTTAATAGGGTGAAAACCAAAATATGCACTGGGTGGCGTTTTCAGAGTGTAACTTTACCCTGGCCCAAGTAAGAATAAAGCAACTGCTGTAACAGAAAAAACACACACCGACACTACATTTATGTTGGTGGACTATGAGGAAATTTTAGATAAATATTTAGCACATTTATTAGTTATTAGTCTGCTTACAGATAATCAACTTGGGAGCAACTGATGGTCTGGTGTGAAAATATGAAAAAGAGATAGTGTTACTCTATAAAGTCATTTACTCCATAATATCAAAGAACATTTTCTATGTGCAATGACGTAATCTGCCTTGATTAAGACAAGAACCTAAATATGTTCTTTAGACTTACCAGGACTTTCACATGCTTCCTTTTTTTTTGTCTCCATATCTCCAACAGTAGCATGACCTGTAGCAACCAGCAGCTCAGCTACATTAGTCTGAGGATCAGTAGACTCATCAACCATAGCAACTAAAGCTGTTCCATCTCGCTCTCCAAGAATCTCAACACGGATGAAGCGGTTACAGACCAGTTGTTTAAGCGTTACTATTGTCTCCTCTGACCACACATCTGAAGTGGGCTTAATACCTGGAAACAAAGGAAAAAAATACAGCATATGCTTTCAATTAATAATCAATTATTTCAATTATTAAGTTCCAAGCAACTGATCTCATCTCTGAGATATTTTACATCAACGTCTATAAAACACTGCTTTTACTTTAACTCTTACATGCTCAAATGAACACTTGATTAGCTGTGACAGAAAGAACCTCCTGAAAGTCCCAAATCAATTTTTTTTACCTGTCAGGGCACATGGGATTGCCTGAGAAGCCAAAGCTAACAGATCCATACTGATAGGACGCAACTGATTCAACAACACCTCTTCTGAATTCCCGAAGTCTATGTAACCCACACACACACAATCCTCAGAGGAATATGCCAAGACTTTGGCCCTATACCACTGATTGTCCTCTGTAAAGGAACACAAAAAAGAATAATATGTATATTACTAAATAGTCAGGCCACAATAACCTTAAAAGTATAAATTTAACCTCACCTGAGAAAAGAGAGCAGCAGATAGTTCCAGGAGCAGGTCGAAAGTTTTCACTGGCCTGAGTCTTGGTACACTGTTCTCTCAAACTTTTTTGTAACTGCTGAATAACACCTACACAGGAAAACCATAAGAACAACTAACACATGACAGCTAAACATGATATCATATGGCCATGTTTGTGTCTAGAATTTAATCAAATTAAGGCTCTCACTGGCTCATCTGCCTCTAACAGGTTAAACTGGGATAGAGGGTTCTTACTGGCATTTTCTAGCTTCTGGCAAATAATCTCTGATGGGGACTGAAGATGGGTGACTATAGCTGTGAAGATGTCTCCAACTTCTTGACTCAAAGGTTCGGGTGGCTGTGCCTCTGTGTTCTTATTTTTCCCATCAGCCAAACGCTTGAAGTTTTCAAATGATGCAGTCATTAAAGAATCTTAAAAGAAAATAACAAATAGCATTGATTGAAAGAATAAATATATTAACGAACTTACACAAATAAACAACTCACTGATATCTTGCTTGATCTGTGGCTTTGTGGAAGTGCTGTCCTTCACTGCATAGCCCTGGTCAATTAGGAAAGTACTCAGATTCTTTCCTGTGGGCAAATTAAAAATCATGATTAAAATGCTGACCTTTTGGAACATAATTAATTAATTGATTATTAAACATGTGCGCCTCTGTTTGAAAATACTGTAGTATATTCTACCAAGCGTGGACAGAGACGCATCTACAGCAAGCACAGAGCTGTACAGGACATCCACCACAGAGAAAGTCAGACTCTTTCCAGCAACCAGCTGCCTCAATGCAATACAACATTCGCCTGTCCAATTGCCTGTGATTGCAGTTACTCCAGCAATACAACACTGTAGTGCCTGCAACATTAAGTTCATAAAACAAAAGACTTGTTGGCCAATACAGCAGCTGGAATGAGATTTAGCAATCAAAGAAACTATGCTATCAGATAGGCAGAAAACAGTACATATGGCGGTGCATCATCAATATTTGCTGATAGGGGGCATATCTGGTCAAATTTGACCTCCTCTTCATTTCCAAAATCTATGTAAAGCACATTGGCAGTGTGGTGACTCAAATCAACAGACTCAATTTCACCTCGATACCAATTCTGAAATGAGACAGGAAATCATTAAAATCAGTTTTTATACAGAAACCATGCTAATAATATTAAGATTCAACATGCTCCAAACATAGCTCTAGATTACTCTAGATTAGAAGTCAATGATTGACATAACTGTTATAATCATCATCTATATCAACAAAATATGGCTTGAAATAATCTCATTCCACTACATTTCCAGGAAAAAACTGCAGCATTATGGGTTTTGAAGGAAATCTACAGATCATACAATATACAAATCATTCACTTTTGATAACTTAGAATCTAATTCTCTCGATTAAATGTGAACTAAAAGCTCTATTATGAATGACCTGATCAAAAGAATATTTCACAGCACAGATTTCCCCAATTTCAGGCTTGTACTCAGACACAAGTGAACCACTGTAAGCCTTCTGTAGATTTAGAGTGATGTTCTTTAGGGTCTCAAGCATTTCCACCGACTGGATGTGGATGAAGAACTTCCCAGGAGTCCGCATTTCCACCACAGCTGCCTGAATGCAAACAGAATGGATCAGAAACATAGCAACAAAAAAAAAAAACACAAGATGATGCAGAAGACTAAATGAAAAACCTACTTGGAACTCATCTCCTTTAGAGATATTGTTCCTGCGTAAATCACGAAGGTAAACTCTCTTTGGTTCAACCACATGACTGTTGTTCACCTGGCAAAAATAAATAAATAAATAAATAAATAAACATTAAAAAGAATATAGCTCCATGCAATGAGATTCACATGTATATTTATATTCTTAACAACAAAGCAATGCAATGAGAAACTGAAAGAAATAATACTTTGTTTTCTAAAACACTAGCTCCATTTCCAGGTAGGGTCAGGGTTTCCTTTGGTTTTTCGCTGACGGAAAACAACATAAAACAATATAATTACATACCGAATAAAAAAACAAATTATATCTATATTCTATATTGTACTACCTTGCTGTGTTTTCTTGAACACTTAGTTTACAAATGTGGCGATGGGCCTTCCAGTCCTCTGTCTGACAAGTTACCGAGCAGTAGCAAGTCCTTTTGCAGCGTGTGCACCTAAGATTACCTAGGATTAAACACATTAGCACAGTGATCCAGACATATACACCCCCGTAAAAGCACTGCATTTGTTCATACTGTTTTGAAGCAGAAAGAACTGTGTAGATTTAAACAAAAGCATACCTTGCTTACTGCAATAATTACACAGGTTCACTGTAACTGGAGTAGACAAGAATCCAGCTCTCTGTGAAAGTCAAAGATTCTCATACATTACACAGATAAACAGTTGCTTTGCATAGTAAAAATACAACTCAATGAAAACATAAAAAAGACCAGATACACACAGCAGTGTTGTCTCTCACAGGCATACACTCTTTCTCGTTTCTGCTACCTTCAGCTTTAAGGGGTTAAATTGAAAGTATAAATAAATGTTATTCAATATTTTAATAGGAGTTCAGAAGGAGTACTATACATATTTCGTTATGGTCTTCAGTTTACCATCTGAGCTGCCAGTCAACAGAGACCGTGCTTGAGGTAAGCAGGCACCCTGGTTGTTAATTACAGGAGTCACCAAGCTTGGGGTCACTAAACCTGGACTTGATGCAGGTCTTCTCAACGGCAGGGTCGGCCTGACCAGAGATGGTGAAAAGGCACGGTTCATCCTGGACATTGGTCTCTACTCTGTACAGAACAATTTAAACTTCAGTAACTATTCTGGCAACCACTGTTTGTTTTCCCTCATTCTTTAAACTAGGGATGAAAAATCAGAATTAATCAGAAATTTGCCATATATATATATGCATGTATGTGTGTGTATATATATATATATATATATATATATATATATATATATATATATATATATATATATATATATATATATATATATATATATATATATATGAATGAGAGGAGAGAGAGAGAGATAGATATAAATATTACATGTATTTATATATGAATTTTTCTTGTTGTAAGCTCAAGGCACGATGGATTCTTGAAACACAAGAACTAAGAATTAAAGAATTAAATTCGACGGAAAGTACAATACCAATTGCACTTGCCGAAATATGGCGAGATTATTTTCATACAGTGCATTTATTTCTCATCCATCTCATGTTTCTATATTTCTATAAAACGAATCTAATGAATTGAACAATGAGTCGACTCATTAAACCGAGCGAAACGAATCGAGTCACTGAATCGCCGTATTTGTCGCCTACGCTCATTCTGTGTTAAATAATAAAAATCTTAAACACGTACTTTGTGTTTTTATATTATAATTAGGCAACATTAACTAGTATTTTAGCTGACAAAGATTTTTTTCCACTCACTGTCAGGTGTATAAATTACATGAGCTACTCAATTTAGCTACAATCAAGACGGTCAATTTAGCATCATCCGCAACCTAATGCCGCTACTTAAAGCCGCTCGTTAGGCCAGCAAACAACTCCAATTTTATAACTAATATAATATAACTTAAGCATATTTAAACCTATAGGTTTATAGGCAACAGATTTAAAGATGTACAAAACACACTGTATATGTTATAGAAACGAGATATAACTGCTAGCGTTAACACTACGCCTTCTAAAAAGCTAGCAAACGAAAACGGTTGAGATAACGTAACCCAAGTTAGAAAATGACTAAGCTTGCTTCATGTCAAATAGCAATTTCACAATATAACACAATGAAACACCTTCCCTTCGTTGACGCTGCCGGTTTGAATATAAGAGAAATTAGTTTATCACGAATAATTCATTTTCACCTCCCATACAATTTCCGCACGTGGCAACGAACAATGTAGCAGGTTTTACCAATGCGCATGCGCAATTAACAGGCGACCTCGCAAAACCGTCTCTATTCAAACTCTAACAGCAGGATGAACATACACTATATTGCCAAAAGTTTTGGGACACCCCTTCAAATCACTGAATTCAGATGTTGTTTTTCAGGAGTTGGGCTTGGCCCCATAGTTCCAGTAAAATGAACGCTTAATGCTTGTGGGAACAGTTTGGAGATGGTCCCTTCCTTTTCCAGCATGACTGCACACCAGTGCACAAAGCAAGGCCCATAAAGACATACATAAGTGAGTTTGGTGTGGAGGAACTTGACTGGCCTGCACGGAGTCCTGATCTTAACCCCATAGAACATCTTTGGGATGAATTAGAGCAGAGATTGCAAGCCAAACCTACTCGTCCAACATCAGTGCTTGACCTCACGAATGCGCTTCTAGAGGATTGGTCAAAAATTCCCAAAAACACATTCCTAAACCTTGTGGAAAGCTTTCCCAGAAAGCAGTAGAAAGGGTGGGCCAACTCCATATTAAATTCATATGCATGTAGACATCCCAGTTTTGGTCTGGCTCACAGTCTCTGCCCTAATTCATCCCAAAGGTGTTCTATCAGGTTGAGGTCAGGACACTGTGCAGGCCAGTCAAGTTCCTCCACACCAAACTCGCTCATCCATGTCTTGCTTTGTGCACTGGTGTACAGTCATGTTGGAACAGGAAGGGGTCTTCCCCAAACTGTTCCCACAAAGTTGGGAGCATGAAATTGTTCAAAATGTCTTGGTATGCTGAAGCATTAAGACTTGCTTTCACTGGAACTAACGGGCCAAGCCCAACCCCTGAAAAACAAACCCCTGAATTCAATGATTTGGAGGAGTGTCCCAAAACTTTTGGCAATATAGTGTATATGTATATGTAAATATATTCCTGTGTCCATACTAAACATTTTTTTAAAAAAATCACAGGCTTATCTATCTATCTATCTATCTATCTATCTATCTATCTATCTATCTATCTATCTATCTATCTATCTATTTAATAATTGAAAGCTTGGCTGGAGAAACATTTTACTTTTGATCTGAAGTCCTATACCTTGAGAGATTACCTCAGTAAGACTAATTTCGTGTGATACTTTTCCCCCAAATAACATCATTTTCAATTCATTCAGAAATGATGGTAGGTTTCTACCATCTGTAATGAGGATGTAAAGAAGAAAATTACAGAGGCTAAATGATCTGACAGCTGGATATTAGCTGTTAAAATGGCCTCTAGATTATTGAATTTCTTCCTTTTAAGTCTTATTTCCTCCATACGAGGGAGCTGTTCAGCTAAAAAAAAAAAACATGCTGGACTAAAATTAAATGTACTCAAATATCCCAATTTTGCACATGTCTGTGAATTATCTAGACTATCTGTGAATTGTTAGTACATTTCATGGCAGAAGAAATATGTGTTTGTTTTTTTTTATAACAATTCTACTTTCACCAGATACCTCTCTTTTGGAGTATTATAATATATGATGAGTTTGTGAATACTACCCCAGGTATCTTTGTCCACTTGTCTGATTATACACTTTTTTATACTTAAGGAGCAGCCAATACCTAGTAAAAACAGTAATAAAATACAGTTTTACCAAATATCACAGTGTAACCAATGCAAGTTAGTACAAATCTCCCCTGAATCCAACTATTTGTCGTGCATTAATTTCACTTTTTATTTCATCGACGATTAAAAAAACAAAAACAAAAAACCTGCGTTTACTGCGCATGCGCAGCGTGGTGTTTAGCTCTGCCGTCGGTTAAGCGCAGTGGCCATATTTGTTGATGTGTCACCGCAACAGGAGCTAGCAGAAGGAAGGTGACCAACACGTCGTGTTGTGATTACATTTATAACAGTTCTACTGAATGGATCTTACTTAAAGGGTAGGTTAAATGTCACATTTAAGACCATTCTCGGGTGAACCATTGCTTTAGACATACCGCAGTTCCGGCAGCTGAGTTAGCTATCAGGCTAATCAGGTGTTTTCTAGCAGAGTCTGTGGCTAACGTTAATTCCTGATTCATGATGGCTGGTTTAGTTGGATAAATCTTCTAATCGAGCAACAGATCTGTACTGTTAGGTTCTGATCCCTCATGTTTTTATCGAGGATAGCGAATAGCACGAGCTATAGCAGGCTTTGGCCACCGTCTTCAGAAATGTCCAGCTGTTTATTTACGACAAGTCGCTGATTATGGATGCAGTTGACAGGTAGCTTCGCTGTAGCTAGATCCCTGGTATCGATTTCACAACCACACACCCTTTTGTTTTTAGATCTTTTTAGATCTTCTTGGGATCAGATCCACTTTCTTAGCCCACTGTGAAGGTGTTGGATACAGCTAGCTAGTGCAAACAAAGATATGAGAGTTTATAATCTTGAGCTTTTTCCACTTCACTGACTTTTGATTTCTTTTGCTTTCACTGAGTGAAACTTTTCCATTTCCATTTTACAGCACGTTATATAACAGGATCATAGTTCCTGAATCCCAAGTTCATTCCTAAAACCTGTCTTCTACACTGTGTCACCATTTACTTTAGTATTTTCTATTCCTGCCACCAAAGTGTGTGTGTGTTTGGAGTTTGTGTGATCTCTAGTTTCGTCCCCCAGTCAAAAATTCTCTGGTAGGCTGATTGACAGCTATAAATCGTCTGTAGTGTGTGAATTGTTGTGTGTGTGAAATTGTGCCCTGTGATGGCTTGGTACCCGGTCCAGGGTGTCCCCTCACCTCTTGTGCCTTAGGCTCAAGGCTTCCCCACACCCCTGTGTGTGGTTTCAGAAAATGGATGAAACTTAGGTTTGGGAGCCTGGGCTCCTGGGACAAGAAGAGTATGTTTCTTTATGTGTCTTTTTTATATTATTCGTAGTTGCGCAGCAAACAAGTGATCTCAGTAGTCTAGAAGTCATCTGTGTTTTTTGTCCTCTGCCATTAAACAGCCAGAAAAAGAAACTTGTCTACTTACCGTTGACTTTTGTCAAGAGAAAATAAATATGCTAGCCAGATCTTGTGCAAAAACTAGAGAAAACACTATTACTTTTTATTGGGGTGCAAACTCTACCTCAAACACATTGTGGGAATTTATCTCGTTACATCAAATCAGAGTTTTTATTATTGAAATATATTTTCTCTTTGCCTAGCTGTGTACGCATACACAGTATTCCATTTTCAGACAGTCCCATGACTTAAAGCCACTTTACAGAATGTCATATCTTGATTTAAAGCACTCTGTCCAAAGTTCATGTCTTGAATTTTGCCCTTACTTTTACTCTCTGGGAGTGCTGTATTCAGAGGAAGGTCTGGTATACACTTGTAGAACATGATTTTCCTTTAGAGGGATTGGCATGTGTAGCAGTATCAGTTGAGTTCATAACAGAACAATTGCAATGTCAGTATGTCACTGAATGAAATCTAGTGAGATGAATACCAGATCAAATTTACTCAAGCTGTATGTGCTGTGTGTGTGCAACAGGAAAGAGATTTCCATTTATTTGGTGTGTAGAGGACAGTGCCAGAGCCTGAGCTAGGTCCGAAGGAGGAGGAAGTGATTTTTACTTTACAGTGCTGATCCATACATGGTAATAATTAATTGTCTCTTTCAGGTGAGGCATTTTAGGAGAGCATGGAGCAGTGTGACTGTCAGGGAGAGCAGCACCCCACTCCCGAACCTCATCACAGCACAGATGTCAGCACAGCATGCGCAGGGTCATCACAAGTCATCAGAGATGGTCCTGAAGAGGAGCTGAAAGGTGTGGAGGAGGATGTTGAACAGGAAGCTGAACAGGACAGTGTGTTGGACAGCATTCAGTCTGATGGTGCTGAAAGGGTGGAGCTGAGGCTGGACCTTCCCACACCAGACCAAGAAGGAGCGACTGCAGAGGATGGACAAGGGGATGGCAACAGCAGCTGTGATAGTGGAACCTCCTCCATAGATGATAGCAGGACTCCTCCAGCTATTCCTAATGGACCTGTAGAGACAGTACCTGCTATTCTGGATGGGATAGAAGAGGATTTGCTTCCTTCCAGTCATACTGAGGACCAAAAAGTGACCTCTTCTTGTGTTCCACACGATGCAAAAGAATCTTGTGAGTCAAACAATACGCCTTCACATGAAGTAAGTCCATCAGGGGATGCCAAACCTCAAAGTCTAAGCAGTCAAACTGGCAAAGTGAAAAACTCTGATTCAGCAGTTTCACCACAACATGAGGCTAATCACTTAAACTCAGTGTCCAGTGCTAATCTGTACGACACAGACTGTAGCAGGAAGCTAATGTCTGAGATCCAGCGCTCGCTATCTCAGGAGTCTCTTCTGGACGAGCTGGAGTCAGAGCTGCTGAATTTCCAGATACGTGAGCAAGGCAGCAGCAGAGCGAGCCCTCCGAACGGTCTGCCCAAGGATCCAGGCTCCATGGTTGTGTTCGAGAAGTGTGTCCAGTACAAATACTCACAACAGGAAAAGGCCATCAAAAGGTACTGAGTATTTAAAAAATATTTGTCTTTTAGATAATCTCCTGTTTATCACTGGCTTGTTGGCTAGCATGGTGCTGCAGAGGGAGGTTGCAGTGAAGCAGTTTCACTGTGAGTATTAATAAAAAGGTAAAATCTTGTGAATATTCAAAATGCCTCACCAGGGTTTTAAATATTTCTAGGTTTGTCTAGCAAAGGGTTTTCAGAGTCCAGAAAAGTCTGAAACAGAAAATGAAATCTCACAAAAGTTTAATTATCCCCAGTATTATCAACACATTAAAGTGGTTAATTCTGCTTTTAATATAAAAGACAACCTTTTGGATTTGGTTTTGAGGACAAATGTCAGACAGGGCCTTAAGATTAATTCGTCCAATACCTCTGCTCTAAATCATGAAAACTTCTAGCATTTTCAGTTTTGTGGCAAAAGTTCTACACAAATAAGCAAGAAAAGTCACAGACGGGAAAAGTCACTGATTTTGTTTTGTAAAACCCTGCTTTAGTTAGTCTACACAAAGTCTGTGTAACAAGTTTTGTTGTGTTTTTTTTTTTTTTTTGTATGATCTTTGATCTGATGATTAGATGATAAACAGTGTAATATCAGTCTGCTCTGGTGTGCTGGGATCATGATCTATCCTTGCCAACAAAAACTAATTTTGCATTAGCTGACAAAAGTGTTGCCAATCTACACAGCAGCTGTTTCTCCGCCACAGGTTAGATTAGATTAGCATTCCTGTTATTCCTGATTTGTACAGTAAAACTCCTCTTCATTCCTCTTCTCTCTCTCATAAGCCTTTCGTAATGTGTTGTTACTTGATCAGTGCTATATTTTGCTTGTATGAGAGTGTGTTAGGCTGCTTATAATATATTTCAATTGTATTATTTATCTTGTGTCTAATTGTGATACCGTCTTTAGGTAGAATAATCCTATCAAGTCTTTATATTTTGTTCACATACAGACTTTATTTTTTATGTTTTGTGGAGCCTAATAATGCAATATAGTTTGCCAAATCTTCAAACAACTAACACAGCTACAGAACTTTTAACTGTGCTTAATGAAATAACAGGTCATTAATTACAATATACACTATGTTGCCAAAAGTTTTGGGACACCCCTCCAAATCATTGAATTTAGGGGTTGGGCTTGGCCCCTTAGTTCCATTGAAAGAACTCTTAATGCTTCAGCATACCAAAACATTTTGGACAATTTCATGCTCCCAACTTTGTGGGAACAGTTTGGGGATGACCCCTTCCTGTTCCAACATGACTGCACACCAGTGCACAAAGTGATGGATGAGCGAGTTTGGTGTGGAGGAACTTGACTGGTTCCTGAACTCAATTGAATCAAAATCTGACCTCAACCTAATAGAACACCTTTGGGATGAATTAGAGTGGAGACTGCGAGCCAGACCAAAACTGGGACATCTGCCTTTACATGCACATGAATGTAATATGGAGTTGACCCGCCCTTTGCAGCCCTTCTGGGAAGGCTTTCCACAAGGTTTAGGAGTGTGTTTATGGGAATTTTTGACCAATCCTCTAGAAGCGCATTTGTGAGGTCAGGCACTGATGTTGGACGAGAAGGCCTTGCTCACAGTCTCCACTCTAATTCATCCCAAAGGTGTTCTATGGGGTTGAGGTCAGGAATCAAGTTCCTTCACACCAAACTCTCTCATCCATGTCTTTATGAACCTTGCTTTGTGCACTGGTGTGCTGTCATATTGGAACAGGAAGGGGTTATCCCCAAACTTTTCCCACAAAGTTGAGAGCATGAAATTGTCCAAAATGTCCCAAAACTTTTGGCAATATAGTGTAGCATTACTGACCTCCATCAGACAGTCTATCTGGCATGAGAATATTCTCAGCTACATATGTTGATTACTTTTGTCAAACTAGACTAACATACAGTTGCGGTATGCTGTACGATTTTTTACTGACCTCAGTGCAGTGAGTTGCATGGATTTTAAGCCATATTTGTTCTATCAAATACTAAAAAAAAAAAAGCTAATATTTATTCTTGGATCCTAAATTAGAGTGGAAGTTTGGGATTGACTCTGGAATCTGGAATTCTATTGAAACTATATTTATTTTAAAATCTTGTAATTTTATCGTTGGAAACTTATTGAATTTGCTAAAACCTGCAGGTACGGTGATGATGTGATAGAATTAATTACATTATTGTAGAATTAATAAGTCTTATCTCCTTTTTGTGTATTGCATTACACGTGGCTACATTCCTTTGTGGTTTTACTTTCCTCATTTTCATATGAACACCTGCTTTGCCTAGAAACTGAAGCCAGTCCAGCACTGTGCTGTTGTTAGGATCTTGTTAAGGAGGCCTCTTCAGTAATCATTTTTGGACACTTGTTAAAATTGAAAGCCTTCCAACTGGTGCAGACCAAATCAGTAGCAGGCAGTTAAATCACTGAGAGATGTGTGTAAAGCTGTTACAATAACAGTGGCTGTAATTTTGTGACAGGTTGCTGGATGAGAATAAGAAACACCAGGAGTTGATTCTGGGCATCTGCTCTGAGAAAGACAGCATGAGAGAGGATCTTAAGAGGAGGATGGAAACAGAGAAACAACATCTTTGCACTATTAAGAAGGTAAATCGTTATCACTCAATTTAAGCTGTAGTAAAGCAGTATGCCGTGTTTTTCTCTGACAGAAAGTTGTGTGCTGGTGATGATAATCACTGTACATTTCCATTCTATTTATAGCCTGCCACTGGCCTTATTTATTTTTCCAGAATGACCACTGTTATTTGAGACATGGTCAATAACAAGGCTAATAATAGCAACTGATAAATGTGACCGGCACTGGGTTTTGCTAAATAAGCCTGCTCGTGTCAGTTCAGATGACAGACCTGAATAGCCAGTTCAGGCTCTATTTACTGATTAGTGTGCTTATTTACTGAAGAGCCTGCATCTGGTGCTGAGTAGGTACACCTCTTTGAGGCCAGCAATGGGTTTGTGCGAGATCGCAATCAAGTTCAGTCGTGGGCCTTTGTAACAGAAGGTAATAACACAAATCAAACAGCAGCCCAGGAGGTCGGCTGTGTCTAAAGAGCAATAATCCGCTATCCTAGTAATGACAGGAAACTGCTGTGTGTACAACACTTTCACAGCTTCTCATCACAGCTGAATTAGAAGGGTCGTCTGTGCTCTCTCATCTCACCAGACTCGTTTACTGCCTCCTTCTGTGGAAAGAGAGCAAGGGGCAGAGATGCGATCATAGCTATGCTCTATATGTGGTTCCCAACCTTTTTTTCAGGAGACCCCTATTTTAACATAAAAAAATTTTGCCGACCCTCCAATACCCCTACCCTGCCCCACCACCACACCAACAAACACACTAGCAGATGCATTTCATTTAATGATGCAGTCAGTTATATTTTTAATAATGAAACCAATTAGCTACAACATGCAATTATTCATAAGCAATTTTTTTCCTTTTCAGCATGTTCCATTTTTGTCTTAAACTGATGAACAAATAACAGAAGCAAATTCTAATTTGTTAACGTAAATATCAATTAATCAGAGAAATCATGTTATCAAACAATGTAAACATTATAATCTTTACCTTACAGTGTGTAACTAAAACATGCAATTGTTCAGTAGGACAGATTTTTTTTTGGCAACAGCAGGCTCTACTTTTTAAAAATGATGAACAAACAGGAACAAATTAAAATCTATTAATCTGAACATTAAATAATCAAAATATTAATGTATTATTGTATGTATTATTACCTTAAATACATCAATTAATTTAGTAACAATAATACTAGTAGGGGGGGCACGGGGGCTTGGTGGTTAGCACGTTTGCCTCACACCTCCAGGGTTGGGGGTTCGATTCCCGCCTCCGCCGTGTGTGTGGAGTTTGCATGTTCTCCCCGTGCCTCGGGGGTTTCCTCCGGGTACTCCGGTTTCCTCCCCCCAGTCCAAAGACATGCATTGTAGGTTGATCTCTAAATTGTCCGTAGTGTGTGATTGCGTGAGTGAATGAGAGTGTGTGTGTGCCCTGCGATGGGTTGGCACTCCGTCCAGGGTGTATCCTGCCTTGATGCCCAATGACGCCTGAGATAGGCACAGGCTCCCCGTGACCCGAGAATAGTTCGGATAAGCGGTAGACAATGAATGATAATACTAGTAACCATAAAAACCATATATTTTTAGAGACTCCTAGTGGGCTCTGTATCACCAAACAATCAACACCATGAACAAAACCAATTATAAAGCTCTCACTCCTGCTTTTAATAGTGACAGTCATTTTTAGCATGCACACAGTTCAGGGCTGTATGAATAAGAAGTCTGGATTCCTAAGACAAGCAGATTTCATGTCCAAGCTAAATTTTATTTTTATTCATAGGTTATTGGGCCAAGAAGTAGTCTTAACAAACCTGAAAAAGTGGGGAAAAAATCCCTTATTGACTTTCACAAAACATTTGGTGTGTAACTATGTTTACACTGAACACGATGAAACTGGCCGACAGAGGAACAGTTCTCAGTAGGTGTGTACAGATGACAGACAATCTTTTCAGAATCAGGAAAACACAAGTATGTGGAAACACTGACGAAACCAGGCAGAATAAAGGTTGGCACCGACATTGTGTGATTAAACATCAGCTGAAAAATGAAGAAAGTAAAGATACCAGATTTGATTTACTATCTTTTAGGTGCGATATGCGGAACTGACATAGCTGAACTGTTGCCGCCATTTTGTAAAGGGCTCAAAAGCAATACATCAGATAAATTTAATGTGCTGAAGCATTAATTAAATTATTTATTATTATTGTTGATATTATTATTATTATTAATGGGCTTAACTGGTAAATGAGTACAACTGCTTCTTTTTAGCCTGGTCATTTTGCATGCAACCAAAACATAGCACTGGGCAGCACAATGGAGCTTTTACATGTCCCGTGGGATAGCTAATAAAAGTATTATCTGTCCACTGATTCAATTTTTCTTGTCTGGAAGGACAATAATAACTTGGCAGCTGTTTAGTGTTCTGCTTTTTTGTATTCTGCATTTTTAATCCCAAAGGAAAAGTTTGTTTTAAGTTAAAGCCAACCCATATTTGATTTGGTCATAGATTCAGAAAGGCTGTAGGTAATAAATTTAGCCACCCTTATCAGGTTATTAAAAAACAAATTACTGACTAGCTGAAAGATATATTGTGCCTGTTGTGGATTTTGTAGTGCTTATTGCACAACTCCCACTGAGTATATCGTTATGATCTTTGATGTTGAGTCATAGTGCTGTTCCTGGGTGTTTAATTGCCTCTATCTTTAACTCTGCTCTGTCAAACCCGCTTTCATGTCGTCATACGGGGAGTGTTCATGATCAGCCCTGCCCTAGTCATTCCTAAGCAGATTTTTTAAAAACTATAACTGTGTCACTGTCTCTCTTTGTCCTACCAGTTTGAGAGCAGGGTGGAGCAACTATTGAAGGAGCTAAAAGAATCCAAGGACAAACTGGTTCACCAGGACCAGGCAGCTAAGAACACCATTCAACAGATGCAGAGGGACATGTCCTACCGCCTTGAGCAGGTTAGAGGTCATCACCATGACCACTGCCACTGGTACCATGGAAACAATCATTTAAGATGACACCCTTCCCCCTTTCCCAACACAAAGCTCTTTTTCTTCCACAGTGGATCAATTACTTCCAAACAATGACTAGACTGTGGTTCTCAATCTCTATTTCCCTCATCCTTCGTTTCTCATTCCCCAACAGAATTGTGACACTGTTGTCTGTCTTTATCTTTCACTCATGGTCTCAGCATTGGTTCATTTTTAACCCTGTCTTCAGTAACAAGCTCTAATGTTAAGTTAGATTGGGTAGATAGGTGGAATGTGTTACTTATTATAGAAGGATTCAGTCAGACTGGTCCTCTGTTCATACAAAATTCTCATAACGGTGTCAGTTTCCCTTCTCTTTCCTGGAACCTCAAATATGCAAAACCTGCCAACTTGAATACTGAAATTACAACAATATGACAAGATATTCTCAAAATTCTAAAATTTCAAAATAGATTAAAAAAAAACAATGTTTTACTGTATTATTTTATGATTATACTGTTTTTTCAGGCTGGTAAGAAGTGTGAGGAGGCACGCCAGGAGAAGGAGTCCATGGTTATGAAGTATGTTCGAGGGGAAAAAGAGGCACTGGACCTCCGTAGGGAAAAGGAGCAATTGGAGAGAAAGCTCAGAGAGGCAACAGCAGAGGTGGACAAGCAGGCCAAGAGAGGGAACCAGTTTGCGCAGGAGAAAGCACGACTTCAGCAGCTGCATGATGCCAAAGTAAAAACACTCCATCCTATTCGCAATATAAATAAATATTCTATATAAAGCTGGCTGATGATAAAGGCTGTCTGATCTTTTTTTTTTAATTCTGTCATTTATTAAGTGTGTTTCATTCTCGTTTATGTAGGAGAATGAGATAAGTAGGCTGTCTCGCGAACTGGAAAAGCTCAAAGATGAGATCAACTCTCATATCATCAAGGTGAAATGGGCCCAGAATAAATTAAAGAGTGAGACAGATGCTCATAAGGTAATGTGTTTAAACTCACTAACATTGATGAAATAAAGGAAAATATCAACAAAAAAAACCCTCACATTTCATTTTCATACACAATTTGATAGACTCACAGCATGTCCCAGACCTAGGCCTGTTATCAATCTATCGTGTCGATTTATTGTATTGTAATATTTTCAAGTATCATTATTTTTTTTAACCTTGTGGTGTTCCGAACAGGAAACAAAAGACAAGCTAAAAGAAACGACTGCCAAGCTGACCCAGGCAAAAGAGGAGACCGAACAGATACGCAAGAATTGCCAAGACATGATTCGTACATATCAGGCAAGTCCAAACAGAATGCTTATTGGAAATCGTGTGTTAAATGTGCTAACTAGGTGGCACTACTGAGACTTTCAAATATCCACTAGAGGACAGTATTGACTGTTGTGTATTTTGCTGACCCTTCGTCTCTGAACATGCTAAACTACACATTTGCTGTATTATTTTTAGGTATCAAAAAATTGTGTAATGATAACACCATATATATCTGATGTGGTGAATGTATAGTGCAAAAGTGCACTGTCTAGGTGTGTGTACCCAGTTGCACAAATGTGTATGAATAATCTATAAAGGTAAGAGCAAAATAGATCTAGGAGTGACATGAGCTTCTTATCACTTGTTAGGGGAAATTATTTTTGTTCAGGTTCATAATGCACCATTAAATTACTTTCTTTCACTAGGAGTCAGAGGAAATTAAGTCTAATGAATTAGATGCAAAGCTGCGGGAGACAAAGGGGGAGCTGGAGAAGCACAAGCAGGAACAGACAGATCAGTTGGAGGTGAATTCTTATTGCTTTATTTACACCTGTCTCAGGGTCTGTCACCCTTTTGCTGATGCTGGTTTCAGAAGCAGGTCTACATGAGGCTCATTATAGGGTATTAAGGTTCTGTTTTCATAGTCATGTGATATTTGTTTACTTACATGAATTCTTGAATTGTAAAGTTCTGTATGTTTAGGTTGTTTGACCACATTGAGCTTTTGGTTTGTTTTCTTAACTAGTACTGATATGTTATTAAATCCACCTTTAAGTACTGTCTTGGAGTACCTAAAGATTTTTCACTGAAGCATTATTTGATTTATATTTGCATTTTTATTAGCTTCAATAAACTTTGTTAACGTTACTTGGAAAGTTCTCTCAGCCATCACTTTGCTAATTAGAATGGGCGGAACAAAGCAATTGGCTAATGGTGCTTGTAGCTCTGGAGAAGGCTCATTTGCATCATGTTCTACATTATGATTGACAGATGCATCGAGCCAAGATTAAGGAGCTGGAGGATCTAAAGAGGACCTTCAAAGAAGGCATGGATGAGCTTACCACTCTTAGAACCAAGGTGACGTAACAAGAATCAACTTATACTATATATATACAAAGTATACATAATAATTTATGAATATTTAAATATTTATTGTACCTCTCTGCTCTCTTACGTACAGGTAAAATGTCTGGAGGACGAAAGGCCTCGATGGGAAGATGAGCTGTGTAAATACAGAGAGATCATTAACAGACAGAAGTCTGAGATCCAGAACCAGCGAGAGAAGCTGGGGGACATTCAGAGATTAGAAGAACAGCATCAGAGGTAATGGAGGCACCCCCAAACCACTAACCCAGACCAATTAATCATACCACTCACAGTGTCCTTAATGACTCAAAGAAGCCCATAGCTACTGTAGTATTGGTTCCATGGAGCATTCCCCTTTCCCATCTGGTGCAAAGTGTGTGATAAGTGGGATCACATTAGGAAAGCATTTTCAAATTAATATTTTCTCCTTCTGTGGGATGATGACCTTAACACAGACCAGTGGGTGTGGCTTTGCATCACTGTGGATGATGATTCAGTTGAACGCTCCTGGACATCAAAAATGTAGCCAGACCTTGTGTCAATTCTCAGCGGTGGGAGAATTTTTATTAACGAAGAGATGCAACAGAAGCTCTGTGCCCACTGTTGTATGATCATAGGGGCTTTGCTAGAGTTAACAGAATTATTTATGTGTGTGAGTCCGTGGGGGCTTGCCACTGAGTCATTAGGGCAAAATGACAGTTGATAAAGTGTCATCATTTCAGTGTCTGGGAATTATTAGGAATTATGGCTGTGATTATGGCTTTGGCTCAGAAATGGAAATTACAGTAAACTACTTAAATCTGTGTATGTTTGCTAGAGTGTTTTCTATTCTTGTGTGCACTTTGTTTGACAGAGATGAGCAGGAGATAATGTCTTTGAGGGAGGAAGTAGAGAGTTTGAACTTACAGATTGCAGACCTACACAAAGATGTCCAGGGTGGCCGAGTGCGAGAGGGTGAGTTGCTGTCCTTCACAGAGAAAATGACGAGTAAGAATGCTCAGCTGCAGTCTGAGAGCAATGGCCTGCAGACTCAGCTGGACCGCATGACCACTAGCTCCAGGGAACTGCAGAACAGACTGGAGGAGACCGAGAGGGCCCTGGCAGATATGGTGCGCTTACATGATCACATTAAAGCACATAATCTTACTATGGACATACAAATACTTCTATTATTATCTATTCCACCCACATCTACCTAATTCAATATTGAGAGTGCGTCCTGCATTAAAAGGGTTGCTTTAAATTGAACTAACTTAAACACAAAAGAAGCCTCATCACTCACATGGTAGAAAAGAACACAGTGATTTAATGATTATGAATTGTATGCCTCTCTGGTTTCTAAATTAGATTGATGTGTGTGTGTGTGTGTGTGTGTTCAGACAGCGAGGCTGAAGAGAGAGGAACAGCGAATGCACGATGAAGTACAGGCTCTACAGACAGAGCGATCTGCATTGCAAACAGAGACTGCACAGTTGAAGACGAGAGTAGAGGAGCTGAGAGATGAGCTGGTTACACAGAAAAGAAAGCAAGCAGGCAACATCAAGGATTTAACAAAGCAGCTCACACAAGGTAACAACCAAAATAATACCCGCCCTGTGACTGTTATGGTCTGAAATCTTCATGGTATGATAACCTAGTCTAAAAATACCATAGTTTCATGGATCAGCCATTTCAAAACACACAAGGTGGTGGTGAAATGTAAAGGAAAGGTTTATTATAAAATATCTTTAAACAAGAGAAAATGATCAAACCTTCTAATTGTTTCTTTTTCTTATAAAGATATTTTAAGGGAAAAACTAGCGAGGCAGTGCTTCTCAGCCAAAAAATAAATTTTTTAAATTATTTTGTTTGTTTGTTTTTGTCAGCAATGATCTTTTGTGCATTTGGTAGCCATTGTGGGTGGTGACGTTATGAACATGCTAAGAAAGAGAGCACACTTTTGCTATTTGTGCTGCCAAAGTATTTACAACAAAAGTAGTTTATACAAGCGGAGGGTTTTTACTACATTGCTGAGTAGAGAAACAGTGGCGTCTAATGTGAGGGGGACATTTTTGAGCCACAGCCAGATTCAAAAGTAATGAGAAACACTGGAGTAAGGAACTTGGTTAAATAAAATAAATGAAATGGTAGACAGTAATAGATGGCTATGCATTTTATGCCTGCATGTAACTATGCCTGAACTATATGTGTTTATATCAAAACTATGTCACTCTAACAACCATAACCTGGACAAAGGCTTTTAATAATGCATTTTGACACAGAGGAGGTTGTCACAATTAATATGTGAAGTTTTCTATTGCTCCTGTTGTGCCTCTATATATTAGATTCACTAAGATGATATCATATGACTTTAATGAATATGAGACTTAAATCAGTTGGCAACTCCATAAGACACAGCCCAGTTTAATCCGATTTAATCTTCTCTATTTGTGCCTTGTTACTGCGTAAATACTACCATAAAATTGTCTTAAGCCTATTTCATCTCTTTTTGGGTGTTCATAGTCCCTATTTACATTACTGCTAGGAACTCCGGGCTCGTAATTACAAATTTGTTATTTGAATGTTTATTTAAAGAAAGTTTGAAGCACATTTTTGGGTCAGGGTGAAAACCTTTTAAACGAGGCTTAGATCTGTAATCAATGAAGGCCTGAAACCAGAACATCAGTTAATGAACAAAAAAAATCTCAAAAATGTTTAAACTTTTCACATTGTATATAAAGCCTTTTTAATGGTGCTATGTTCATTAATTTAATGGAGCATTAGTATTTCTCTGAAGTCCCTGGATTCCTGAGGCACTGTTGGTAATTATAAAGCCATGTTGGAGGACTGAGAGGGCTTGTGGAGGGGCTATGCTGCAAAATCAGACAGATTGAGGTAATGTATTCATCCCTCAGTGTGACTGCAGGAAAAGCTAGGTTAGGCCACAGTGCATGTTCACGCCACACTTTGCTAAGAACGAGAGAAAGAAAGAGGAACATTAGAGAGTCTGGGGATTTGTTCCTATAGAGGACGTGGGGAATGTGAAGGTATTTTTAAGCAGCTCTATTTCTGCTTCTGCTCTCTCGTGGCTGTTGACTTTTCTCCAGCTCAAGGCGATGACCTTTCACTTGAAGTATATTAATTGAACATATTCAATTTTTGGTGATGGTACCATGCCTTTTGATGGTAGGCTGTATTCCAGGGAATGAGATTCTGCACAGTAAAATGTCTTTCTCCCATGGAAAATGAGGAGATTTTCAGGTGCTTATTTTCTGTGGTTGTTCATTTTTCTGTAATAGCACGTAAGAAACTGGAACAGGTGGAAAATGGAGGATGTGATCGAGAGGGCAGCAGCATGGGCAGCCGCTCCAGTTCTTCAGGTACACCTTCTACTTCCAATAATCTCAACAACACCATCATAATACTCAAACTAAGAATGATAGATTTTAGTCTAGAAGTTATCTTTTTCACATACGAGTTGTTTCTATCTTTCTTTCTTTTTGCTTGTCATCCTGTATGCCTTTCATTTAGCTCTTGAAGCATCCTGGTCTGATATTCTAGGTGTGAGTGATTGCCATCTGCTGTGTGAGGCTGATTGTTATTCCCCGTATGGTGTGACTGTCACTTGAGTGCTTTGGGCAAGACTTGGTTTCCATTCTTTCTCAGTGTGTTTTAGGTGACATTCTCTCTTCTTTTTGTCTTTTTCTGTCTCTCAGGCTCTCTTAATGCTCGAGGCAGCAGTATGGACGATCGTTCTCCTGAGAACCAGTCAGGTTCCTCTGTGGTGGTCGTGGACAGCTTTCCAGAGGTGGACAAGGCCGTGTTGGTGGAGCGCATCGTACGGCTGCAGAAAGCCCATGCACGCAAGAATGAGAAAATCGAATTCTTGGAGGACCACATCAAGCAGCTTGTGGAGGAGATCAGGAAAAAGACGAAGTGAGTGAGAGAGCATGTAATCTAATATAGGTGTCTCGAAACAGCCTCCCAAAATGTCACAGGAGCTGTTTGCTTCCTTTACTTATTTTCCATTTTATCCCTTGCCAGCTCTTACCCCTCAAGGTAGCTGCGTGCCGCATAAACTCAATTACTACTGACTTGTACAGTCTCCTTTACATATATACACTTTCCATCAGGGATCTTGTGCTCAATTTCCATCGGGGCCATTTTGGCTTTTTTGTGAGTCCTTGATGGGCCATAAACTAAGACTAATGTGTTTTTTAAGGTTATTATGAACATGGGTCAATTTACACTTTATATTTAGCATTGTTTCGTAACATTATTGTAATTATAACAAAATTGATTTTATTCCACTGTTTTACCATTGCAGTAGAGAAGAAATCATACCGGCTTATCTCTCCTTATGTCCTCAGTCTTCCATCTGTCTTGTCTTTACTGAATCATCACCTGCTTTTTAACATTTTATACTAAATTGCAGAACATTACAGTATTTAAAGTCAACAATTTATATCAAAGACCAGTTAACACAGGATGTATTTCTGATGTGTTTGTAAGTATCACACACTGCAGATTACAGTCCCATGCTCTTTTGCACAGTGAAAAGTCGTGCATGCGGGGATCATGGATGCTCTTTGCTTGTAAACACATAGTTTTCACTTTAGATGAGCAGTTGTCACTCATTTTTCTTTTGGTGCAGACTTGTGACTCACTGGCACAATGCAGAAATCTTATTAACTGAGCATTCAGCTTTCAGTGAACACACCAGAGTTTCTTTGTTTAATTTAAGTTTTACGGTCTCTCAGTATCATGACAAGCTGCATTTTTTTTCCGTCTTATTAACATCAAGAGGGAGAGAAAGGAGAGGCCAGTGAACGAATGGCTATTTTTAGCTGCTGTGACAAGTGTTAACAGGAATGACTTTGTTTTCGTGGACAGTCCACGACATCAAGCGGTAACTATAAATGGATAAAAAGTATGATGTGTCATTCTTTAATAATAAAGTTTATAATCACTGGCAATTCACTGTGGTGTAAGAGGACCAAACCACTTGTTTAATTTTCCTGTAATAAAACGGCACATCATGTTTTGTTTCTTACATTTTCCTGCCAAACTGAAAATCTAGTTTATAGATTATTTTATAGTCTTCCAAGTGATATTTAAAGTTATGTTTATATGTAGTTATGTTGTCGTGTTCTGTTTATGTAGCTATAGTGAAAGCTCTGTTGAAGCTCTGTTCAGCTCTGTTGAAGCTATTAAATGTCATCTTTTTTTTGTGTGTGTAAAATTAGAAACTAACTATAGAGGAGAATTATTGATCGATTTGAATGAAGAGAATAACTGAATAGAAACAACCCTCTTTGTGGGCTTTGTTCTGACAAAACGTTAATAGGACCTCTATCTTCACATCTGAGGGGGAATAGATCATTTATGAAATCCATATTTAAATTATTACAGCATAAGATTTTGGGGGGGGGGGTGACTTTTATCACTGTATACAGAAACTTTATATGAAATGTCCCATAACCAGCTTGTGTCTGGATCTTCAATGCTAAAAGACTGTATGATGATCTGATAAATCAGGCATTCAGTGCTTCGGTTGTGACTGCTAGTGTGAACGCTAGATCGCTCTGTAGAAGTCAGTATCATTTACAGCTTTGGTTTTGTTATGTTGATATGGATAAAGCAGCTTTGCACTTTCTAGCCACTTTCTTTCCTCTGTCCCAATTTTTTCTGCGTGTGACTGTGACTAAGACACTGAACAACCTTTTATCTTGTGGTGGGAATTTTATTTTATTTCTATATGCACATTGTTTTGCCAGTATGTGTGTGCATTTTCCACTTACTTATTTTCCATTAGTTAACAGGAAGACATCTACAGTCATATGCATATGTATATACAGTATGGTTGTCTGTTATGAGAAAATAATGTCACAGAGATTCCTAATTATGCCTCATACCTTATTTATATACCTGCCAAGCACGCAGAAACGGGTTGCAAACGTAGGCAAAGAAATATGAAGCTATTTCACAGTGCCTGTCTCAGTGTTTGAAGATGTGAGTGTATTTAAGTGTTTGGTTACAGTGCATCTGTGTGGTGAATTAACTACAGAATTAAACTTCAGTTAATTTGGTTCAGTTCCACAGTAAGTGCTTTCAGCTAATGGTGCCACATTTATTCAAAGAAATATAAAATTAAAGAAATTTTATAAACAGATATTAGATATTAGTTTTTTTATGCATTTTCCGTAGCATATTTGCTTTTGCAGTTGCTATCATTTAAATTGAATTGTAAATATAGCAGATTAGATTGCTGTGAATGAAATATACGTGAACGCACATTCTCCTTATAGATGCTTTTATATTTTACACAGCAGGGTTAGTATATGGCCGCTTCCACTGGCATGTACACGAAGGCATGCATGTGAGGTGTATTTTAAATATTAAAATGAAAGTTTGAAGTTAAAATTCAAACGTTCTTATTTTTTTTATATTTGTGATTTAGTCTTAATTTCTAAAATGCACATGTCCTTCTAAGTAGCCTGCTGCTGTCCTTGCTTTCCCCCTGCTGCACTTACTGCTACAGCAAAGAATCAGGCCAATGCCATCCTGCCCTGGCTTTATATAGTAACAGAGAGAGAAATAATTTCAGGACATATTTCCACTGGTTCTGAATCTGCCATCAGAAAGCAGTCTTACCAGATATTAAATAATGATGATGTGGACAATAGCCCGATTATACTAAGCATAAATTCTTCTCTCCTCGTTTGCATACAAGCCATGTTGTTTCACGCAAAATTTAATTTCTGTTCATTTTGTTCTGTTAAATACTGCCATGATGGAAATTGTGTCCAACTGGACTCTAGATAAGTTTAAGGTAAGACTATCTGTTCTTGTAGCAGTGAGTGACTGAGTTATTGATTGACTGATTTATTGATGTAATTTTGTATTTTGGCACCACTTACCATCACTGTAACTTTTCACATTTTTAGCTTGTGCTGTGGAATACGAAATGTTAGTGCCTTCCCTTTTGGTTTTAGATAGCTGGGTCATTTAAAACACCATCTTCTCTGATGAATCTGATTATCTGTTTTAATTACAAATTCTGTCAGTGCCACATCATTTGGGGAGTTCACCCTCTATAGATGTATGCCCTCTAATGTCCTTGGCTCGAGACATGGTCTGAATAAAGCTTTAAAATTGAATTGGCTTTTATATGGGCCATGCGTCACTGTGGTTAAAAAAGGTTCAAAATGGGGGAGATGGTACTTTTCATCTTCATTTTCTGCGTTATACAAAGTCAACAATAATGGAAGTAACAGTAATGATTTCAGATTTCCATCAACACATCGCTGCTCTCTATTCAGTTTTAAATTGAGGCACTTAAAAATAAATTACGCTTTTATAACCTTGAGTATTTTAGGGTATAATTCAATCTGAAGATTTCGTCTTTTTATTAAAATGCACCCTGAAGATTGTTATTTTCGTTCCCACCTGGGCGGTCTGTCTAACAAAAACAAACAGCCTCAGGAGAAATTTCATTTTCTCTTTTGCTATTTTTTTTTTATCATATATTGGCTTATGCATTTCTGTAATGGAAAGCAAGGCTTCCTGCTTTCACAACGCTTTCAGAAAGCCACTCTTGCTATATGGGTTTAATCATGATAGTGGGTTTGACTGGGCTTGCCAATTTTAAAGACTGATAGCTTCTTGGAGTTCTTGGATTACTTTAATTTATTGTAGCTTTGTATGTCCTGAACAGATAGAGATGAGGTACATTGATTTGGTGATTAATGTTCTGTGACTTCTGCTGTGTCCTGGTTCATTAGTGTCTTGAGCTTAGCCGCTTCCCTCAGAGGTGTTAGTAGCACAGCAGCCATTACAGAGCTTTTATAATGCATCACTTTCTGTGTACAAGTGTTTGTGTGTGTTTATGTAAGTGCTCTGTTGTAACTAAATCAGAGAAGTGACCTTATCTGCTATTATGTGTCCCGCAGAATTATCCAGAGCTATGTGCTGAGGGAGGAGTCTGGAGCGCTCTCATCTGAGGCATCAGATTTCAACAAAGCCCACCTGAGTAAGAGGGGGGGCATCATGGCCTCTTTGTATACATCACACCCTGCTGACAGCGGACTCACTCTGGACCTCTCTCTGGAAATCAACAGGAAGCTCCAGGCAGTGCTGGAGGACACACTGCTCAAGAACATCACGCTGAAGGTAACATGGTCTGCCTTAATCAGTCCATGTACTCTACACGGAACCTAAACAATTATTTGTTTCTTGCCTACTTGGTTCTCACAATCCGTGATTTGTTGCATGCTATTATGGCACAGTACGTGATGATTTGCCTATACATGGTATTTGGTGATGTAATCTCAAAATATTGCTGGGAAGGCGATAGCTATCATAAACAAAGCGCAATGAGCAGTGATTTACTAATGACGCATAGTGAATGCATTCCCACACAGGGTCTGCTGTAAGCATAAACATCAGGCATGAAGCTCCATGTCACAGACACAACCCTTTAGGGACTAAAGACTAATGGTTGCTGTATATGGGAATGCATCAGCAATAAGATCAAGGTGGAGTTCACATTCGGTGGCTGTTTGCTAGGAGTATGTGTTCATTTGTAACGGGAATCATCAGAAAGACATTCTCCAGTCATGTTATATATGATCTGCTCTCACTGTATGAAAATAATCAGTCCAAATGACATGCCCAGCTTTCCAAGTTCAAAAGCTTTCCTCTCAGCCTTGATAGATCTGTCAGACGTGTTCAAAGTGCTCACTGCTCACTCAGGAAAATGCACTACTCGCACATTATAGGGTAAAATTGTGAAAACTTTGGTAGGTGTGTTATCGGCTTCAAATTCTGTTTGTGTGTATGTCCTGTCTATACAACAAACTCTTGCTGTGACCTATTAGACAGAGGATATAGAAAATATTTTTTGAGAGACTGGTTCTCAAAACATATTTTCTATATTTTTGAGAGACTGGTTCATTATAAGACAGACAGACATGCTAGAAATTTGAATGCAGACATGATAGAAACAGTTCAATCAGAAGACTTCATTTGTGCAGTTATACTTTACGACTGCAGTTTGGTCTGAAATTGTTCAGTTATATAAAAAATTAGTTTTTTTAGTAAAAGGCCTCAACATGCTGAGTTGAATACGTAACATTTAAAGTAAAGCAGCAAGAATCCACACTTTCAGGCTTACTCTCAAATGACTCTTTTATAGTCCTCCTCTTTTTCAGCTCTTAATCTCTCTAGCTATGTGTTTCTCTTTCTGTGAGCCTGGGTTGAAATAAAACATTTGTTGTATGTAGCAAACAAATACCTTACAGCAATATGATGTTTTCCTCTACAGGAGAATCTCCAGACCTTGGGTTCAGAGATTGAGAGATTGATTCAGCAACAGCGACCAGTTGAACCTGGCGTCAGGAGAAAATGACAGTAGCTCTCTCAGCGGAGTCGCTACAGGACATGACAAATGTGGAAGTTTACAAGCATTCAGGTGCTCTGAAGGACCAGGGTTTGTCGTTAAACCCAGGAGAGGCTGTCGGGGGGGGGGGATGCACATCAAAACGTGCTCCCATTCTGTGACAAACTGGGAAAGGAGAAAGGCATACCACAAAGTGAGTGACCTCTTGGAGGACTTGAGATTTCTCCACCTGCTTGGTGTCAGACTGTCCTAGCGTCATCACTCAACTGTCTGGTGTCAGCTGCTCCATTGAATGTATCTACTGTACCTGCTCTCCAAAGTTCACAAAAGAATTGCACACTTTCAACCCAGTGATTTGTAAATGTGTGAAACCTGGATAATGAATTAATTAATGATTGAGCGCGCACACATATTCGATGAAGGTACTTCCACTTTCCTCTAAAGAGTTTGACCCTATAATAATTGAGAAAAAGAGGCTTCAGTGGTTAATGGTGCATTTTCGAAACAGAGGACATCTTCAACCTGCTCAGAATCATTATCTTGCCGCAGAAAGGACACTGCTTCTTTTTCTAGCCCATTATGCTTTTGTGCCAATTAGTGAATGTGTGTAAAGTGCAGACACTAATGCATACTCCCACATGGTAGCTTGAGAAAGGGGACATTTTTTGCCACAAGGTTTTCTTTCAGCCGGATGCTATTTTCTCTCCACAAACTGAGTAAAGCACTTACAAAAAGGACAGATATTACACTGCATGCACTTTTCCAATATTAGGGGTCTTGGTACAGTATAAATCAGATTAATCTTAACTAGATTGGGGGTAATTGGATATAATTATTGGTCTTTAATAAGCTTTTTTCCTGGTCTAAATTAAGTTCCTATTAAATCAATGTTATGTTTTATTTGTCCTGCTTACTGAGAGGAATTCTGTCTGCCATATGTTGTATGAAAAAAAAAAAACTCCTCCATCTTGCGGTTTGTGTTTCAGTTTATAGGGATCAGTTAAAAGACAGATTAATATTAGTGTATTGAGGAAATAAGTACAATTCTGTTTTTTTCTTCACTCCATGGCAGGGGGGGTTGTCTTTCCCCTAAAACAGGCCTGAGCTCTGATCCCCACAGCAACTGTCCCATTTAAAGCGCTAAATAGAATGAATTTGTGACGGCAAATTCCTTTGGTGGATTGAAGCCAGACTGTATGTTTTCTACAAGCTGTATTCGGACTGCCTGGGGAGTTGGTGGCCTAGAGATCTCTGCATATTTAAGAGTTTGAAAGAAATGTGTCATTAGCTGCTGCTCATGGACTCCTTTTGTTTTTATTCTTGCCCTTACAGAAGGTAAATGGTGAAGGATTATTTGGGATGTGGGAATATGTACAGGGACCATGCCTTCACCTGCAAGCCTTTTTCACATATTAAGCCCAGACATATGAATTGTAAACTTTTGCCCCTAAGCTGCAAAGAGGGATTAATAACCATGTACCACAATAGAACTTGAGGCCAACGCTGGGATCGTCAACTTTCCTCTCCACACTCCATCATCCTAAAAACACCAGAGACATTCGTTGAAAACAAAGAAAGAGGACAATATTGTGCAATGTGAAAGAGCTTTGGAGGCTGAACTCTAAGATAAACACCGTCAATAACTGTTTAAGGATCTGTTTCATAATTTATTAAATCTCCCCGTTAAATTCTCTTAAGTATGACATGAAGTTGAAGTATGTGTGTATGTGAATGATGATCAAAACTGATGAAGTGGGAAAATGCTGTTTAATCACTTGTTGAATTGTCATCTGTGCTCCGTTCAATTAACATAGTCAGACTGTGATTATATGAACTTGTAGATATGATGTGATGTAAATGGTAAATTGTTTTTAAAGATATCAAACTGGATTCCTTTCTGTAAATATGCTGCTTACAGGAATTAAAAAAAAAGAAGAAAATCGACTCCCTGAAACGATTCTTTTACATTAGCTCATTCTTTGTATCTCTGCACAAAATAGTTCAAGTGCTGGATATTGGTTGTTTCCCTGGTGAACCATCAGAGCCCTTTTATGCAGATTGCAGCATCAGGGCAAGCATCAGCAAGTATTCAATTATGCAGGTCAGTGTGTTTATACAGGGAGAGTTTAAATATAGGATGCAGGGATGGCATTTCTTCCCAAGAGTCCTACTTCCACAATCTGTGCTGAACACAATCTGTGACTGATGGAAAATATAGCATGTCCTGATCAAAATTAGAGAAAGGTTGAACATTCTTAACATGATAATATAGATGTTTATTTATTCCTCTTGAGGAAATTAAAATGTTAGAGAGGCATGATAATATAACCTATGAGAAGAAAAATAAATATATATATAAACAGCAACAGGAGTGCCAATAGGACAAGGACACAAAATGATTAAGACTGGCTATCAATCTTCATTTAAACATCAGGTTATTTGTGAGTCAAGTGTTTTTATCTCCATGCAATGTTACAGCATGCAGAACGGCCTAATTGATGTTTAACTGCTTGTTGTCACAACACTTTGTGTAGCACTGCATCACAAAAAAACACAGCAAGTGATGTTCTCAGATAGGTGAGACTCGCACTCGAACCCCAGCGGTAGGGTGCAGCACCGCACCAGTGTTCTTTCACCCGCTGACTTTACAGTCGCTCAGTGACCATCACGTGGGTTTCATGTTCTTTTGATGCAGCTGTAATTCTCTGTCACTCTGCCAGGTGCTAATGAAATCAACAAAACTTCAACAGGACACGTTTGGTGGTCTCGCTTTTAAAATCTCATTTAGGTGGTGTGTTTCCTGTGTGATAACAGACTAAAAATAGTTATGTTTACACAAGGCACAGTGTATGTAAAACAGATCCTTATCACACTTGTGTCATTTAAAAATATCACTTGCATAAACAGAAATATCAATGGAAGAAATATAATATGGAAGACTATTGTGTGGAAAGAGATTTAAAAATTAAATCCTCTGCCAAGGCGATAGCAAGCTTTCACGTCTGCTTTCCAGAGGTTTATTAAAAGGAGGTGAACTGTATCAGTGATAAGAAAAAAAATTACTTTTTATTTTCTTTTTAGTAAGGGCTTTTCATCTCAGTCAAGGCATAACAAACATTAGCTTTTACAGATAAGTCACTGATCACACAGCCTCGCTTTCTTTTTATTAGTTGATTGAGTCAGTACACCGGTGAGTGAAGAATGTTTGAAATTTAGCTCAATTCTGTGATATTTTCGTGTCTGGTTAGACGTGGTGAAATATGCCAGGTTAAGAGATCCTGTCCCTGCTGATGGTGCCAGTGGGACATTGCATAAACCCAGCTGCCAGGCTATTTTTAGTTCCTCCTGATAAGGCACTATGAAACTCATAAAGCTTGAGGACCTTCAGAGAATTCATAAGCCACATTTAATGTCTTTCTCCATGAGGGTTATCTTGGCAGTAGCACCAGTACTGTCACTGCACATTGCTAATATGCCCGTGCATATTAAAACGTTTTAGAGGAAGGGCTATTTTTAAAAACAGGACACAATAAACAAAATTGAACAAGCAGAAAATAATATAAGATTATTCCTTAATCAAAACACCACTGTAATTGTCTTGTTATTTAATGACACATCTAATGACAGCTTTTTAAAATTTTAAGCATTTATTAATGTATGTATGTAGTCTTTATATGTTATTATCCGATCATACCAGTGCACTGTGGACATTTCACGTAATGAATTATAGAAACTGAGAAATGTTTGAAGTGAGGCAGATATGCAGGAATATATCAAATCATCACCTTATGAGATATACACATAGCATTTGTAAGCTTCTTATCAGCAGACAAACAGGAGTATTATAGCTTCACTGTGTTAATTGAAGCAAGCAGATTAAATAAAAATGTGTGTAGACCTTACCATTGGCCCAGGCAAGGTGGTAAGTGTTTTGTGATAGATAGATATATAGCAAGCTTGAAATGAATAGAAAAATTCTGTCTTCATCAAAATGTTGCCATAAATTTGGAAGTACACAATTGTATAGAATGTTTTTGTATGCTGTAGCTTTACACTTCACCTTTGCTGGAGCTACGGGTTCTAAACCTGTGCCAGCATGTCAAATGCCCTTGTCCACAAAGGACATGAAGTCAGGGTTTGCCAAGGTTGGAGTGGAGGAACTTGAGTGTCCTGCACAGAGCCCTGACCTCAACCCCACTGAATACCTTCGAGATGAACTGGAACACTAACTTCACCCCAGACCTCGTCACCCAAGATCAGTGCCTGACCTAATTAATGCTCTTGTGGCTGAATGGGCACAAATCCATATAGTCAGCCTCTAAAATCTAGTTGAAAGCTTTTGTAGAAGATTATGTTATAGTATTAACAGCAAGTGGGTAGTGGTAGCTCAGTGGTTAAGGTGATCTAATGATCAGAGGGTTGTGAGTCTGAATCCCCAGACCACCAATCTGCCACTGCTGGGCCCTTGAGGAAGGCTTAACCCTCAGGTGCTCAGTTGTATAAATGAGATAAAAGTAAGTTGGTCTGGATAAAGGCATCTGCCAAATGCTATAAATGTAAATGAGGGACTGGAATTGGATCTTCAAAAAGCTCAAATTGGTGTGTCAGGTATCTACGAACGTTTTCCCACAGGGTGTATATTTGATGAAAATAAATGGCCACTAAGTAAGTAAATGGTCACTTTAGTAAAATGCAAGTATTTTTCCTCAGTATAACATACATTAAAAAATGCCTTTGCACTGCACACTACAGCCAAGAAACAGTCAGTAGTACAGAGTGACATTTCATCTTGCAGGTGTTTCAAGAATATCACACGTGTGTTTGCACTATTAGTATTAGTATTGGTATCATAGATCGGCTTCCCCACCACCAACCCTGATCAAATTTCCTGCCAGACAAATGATTACTAATAACAAGATATGGTAGTGCCAGAGGCGTGCTGATGATGCTAGCTGTGCTAAATCAGGGCCATATTCTACTCAGCCTTTCTAGAGCAGCTTTAAATGTGCAATGAGGCTCGGGGGAGTACTGAAATTACTAATGCATTTTTAAAGCATCCAATTCCATTATGATTAATAGTATACAGCTGTGGGCTCATATAAAACGTTTCCTTTGAAAGCCGCTTCAAAACGGCAGGCCTTTACTGATCACACCTAGTCTTTTTTGGCGCCTGTGGGGAGGAACAAAGAACGGTTCTTTTATAAGTTTTATCTCACGTGATATTTGGTGTAACCTGCCTTCCCTACAAGCTTTACAACAATTCCAGGACTGTGATCATCTGTGTCTTGTAGTTATCAGCCAATCATGTGACAGCATAAAATAATGTAGATACAGGTTAAGAACTTCAGTTCATGTTCCCATCAAACAGCATGGAGAAAAAAGTGTGATCTCTGTGACTATCACCATAGCATGAATATTGCTACCAGATGAACTGGTTTGAGTGTTTTAGAAACTGCTAATCTCCTGGGATTGTCACACACACACAACAGTCTCTGTAGTTTACTCAGAATGCTGTGAAAAACAGAATACAGTGAGTGAGTGACAGTTCTGTGAGTGGAAATGCCAGCGGTGGACAGGCTACAACAGCAGATGGCATTAGAATTATTAGATATTCATTCATTGTCTGCCGCTTATCCGATCTATTCTCGGGTCACGGGGAGCCTGTGCCTATCTCAGGCTTCATTGGGCATCAAGGCAGGATACACCCTCGATGGATTGCCAACCCATCGCAGGGCACACACACTCATTCACTCACACAATCACACACTACAGATAATTTAGAGATGCCAATCAACCTACCATGTATGTCTTTGGACTGGGGGAGGAAACCGGAGGAAACGCCCAAAGCACAGGGAGAACATGCAAACTCCACACACACGGCGGAGGCGGGAATCGAACCCCCAACCCTGGAGGTGTGAGGCAAACGTGCTAACCACTAAGCCACCGTGATTATTAGATATAATGTCAATATAATTATTAGAATGGTTGATTTTAATCTAGTTCACCAACAGAGTTATCTTAACACCTTAATGTAGTTAAGATTGCAAAAAATAGCTTCTCAATTTGAGATACGTTGAGTGTATGCAGTAATTGATGCACTTTGATATACTCAGCATTTAGTGAGAGTCTGCATTAATTTTTAATTAAATGTAGATGATTAAATGTGATCTGACTTTTCTCATTTTCAGTCTGGGAGGTCAGAAATAAAATATCTTTAAGGGTTATGCAAATGGTTTAGTGAGATTGCCTGTATATAATTCATTGCAATAAGAAAAAAATGATAGAGGATTCACTTACAACTGGATAATTTATTGCACACTCATAAATGTAACCACCTTATACATTACATGAGGCGCTCGTACATTAATGACAAATCTAGATATATGGACCTGGGCAGGAAAATCTAGTGAATGAAACAGGACCAGACCTATTAGTGACTCAATAAATAAATCATTGAGCCTGCATTTCATTATTTGGCAGACTGGTATATTGAAATATTAAATATTATATTTATTGAGAAAAGAAGCAGCTCACATTGAATGGTATATAAGGTGCAAACACGAAGCACTGAATCACAGCTCCTTTCATATGCTCACATGTCAAAAACTCTCCATCAGCTGTACATGGTACTGAATAAATACTGTACAGATTGTTATGGCTGTTTAATATAAACAATTTCATTTCGTACAATTTGCACATTGCTATATTATCCTGTAAAGTCACACATTCCTATGTACAATATGACAAATGACAGATTGGTGAAAATGGCTCTAAAAATAACATTTAAAAAAGGTCATGCAGTGAACAACACAACAAATGCAAATTTCTCTTCTCACAGTCATGTATGTAGGACAAATGTTAAACACATCTCCTGGCTCTTTATTTCCTGTTTATGGTCTAATAATGACTCACATTAATAGATGAACTAACTGGTGGAGTTTGTTTGTGCCCAGATGGACTCATACAGTAGATGTGGGGGAATGTATTGCATTTTATTTTAGCATGACTGAGAACCCTCAGTGCAAGTGTGGTTGCTGTAAAAAGCCTAACTATTTGGCACATTTTGTATATTTGTTTATTGTCTAATAATGGCCCATAAATTAGGAATGAACTCTTACAGTTTATATTTGTGCCCAGTTGCACTTATATACAGCTTATATGAAGCTGTGTATAACAACATGGGTTTGGAGGATTTGCAGAATTTCGTTATAGTTTATAGAAATGTGTCAATTTCTTTAATAATTTGGCATTTTAGAAGTGTTCATACCGTGTAGACGCTGAAAACAAAACAAACGTTCCTGTATTCTTCCGAGTCTCTTCACTGCAAATATAGTTGTTCCAAGATGCTCATTAGTTTTGGTCGGTTTTTTGTTTTTATGAAACATGTTTAAAACCCATGATTTGTTCTTGATTTAATTTCTAGGTTAAAGATGACCGCAAATAGCAAATAACTTTTTTTTTTTTTTACATTTACAATTGAATATGTGTAGGGAAATATATTCCGGATTAAAAGCTCAGAGCTGAGACTCGGTGTGGGACACTCTACTGCTGTGGTCCAGGCTGCAGTTGCTGTCCCGGATGCCGTTGCAGTCGGTCCATGGTGCGAGCACGCGGCTCTCCACTGCGCAGCGCGACAGCTCGCACGAGCTGACGGTGAGTCCCTGGTCAGCGCCCCTCGGCCAGCACGGCATGAGCAGCCTGCGGAAAGCCTTCCTGAAGTCCGGGCTGCGGCAGTATATGAGTGGGTTAAACGCCGAGTTGGCGTAACCGAGCCAGTTGAAAAAGACGAAGAGCTCCTTGTCTACAGCCTCGGCGCAGAATCCGCGCACAACGTTGACCAAGAAGAAAGGCAACCAGCAGAGAGTAAAAGTCCCCATAATGATGCCGAGCGTCTTAAGCGCCTTCTGCTCCTTCATGGCCACAATCCCGGTCGGCCGCTTTCGGTTCACCTTGCACGCCGAGACGCCGTGGTTGTTATAAAACCTCCCTTCGCACTTGTCTATTTTCCGGAGCTGCTTCTTGGCTTCCCGGTACACGCGGGCGTAAACGAACACCATAACCACCAGAGGAATGTAAAAGGATATGACTGAAGAGGAGAGAGCGTAAGCCCGGTTAGTGATGAAGTCGCAGCACTCCGGGTCCTCGTAGCATTCCGTTTCGTTCCTGTCGCGCGACCAGTGTAGTAGAATCGGCGGAAAGGAGACGAGAGCCGACACGGCCCACACGGCGCACACGACCAATTTGGCTCTCGACTTGGTCAAGAGGCTTTGGTAACGAAACGGCCACGTGATGGCAATGTACCTGTCTATGGCGATCACGCAGAGGGTTTCGATGCTGGCCGTGACGCAGAGGACGTCCATTGAGATCCACACCTCGCAGAAGTAGGAGCCGTAAAGCCATGCGCCCCGGAGCTCCAGCGTTGCACCAAAGGGCACCACCAACAAGCCCATGATCAGATCGGCGCACGCTAGCGACACAATAAACACATTGGTCAGCGTCTGCAACCTCTGATTCCGCGCTATAGCCACGATGACCAGTATATTCCCCAGTACAGTGATGATCACAATCAAAGCCATGACTATCCCCATAGCTACGACCCACTGCTCCGAGAAACCGCTGTCCGGACCGTTAAGATCCAGTCGCCCCCGTTTGGTGTCGTTGGTATAGTTCATGGACGGTAACCCGTCCCCCATGGTGTGGCTGGGCTCTGTGAAGAAACTTGTTTTTCTAATGTAAGTTATCCAAACTTCGGCTCCTCGGTGGCGCGCCGCCACGCCGTGGCTCCAAACGCGCCACGCTCCATCTCGCTCCTATTTCCAGTCCCAGTCAGAGCAACTGGAGCGCTCGCTAAGATAAACAGCACCGTGACGTCACTGCCGTTATCAACCAATCGCACATGCTGCCAAAATTGCGGTTCCCGTTCCGAGCGCTGACCTCCTGAAATAACGCTCCCTTAGAAACGTCAGCTGTAATGCACAGCCATGGCAACGCATTTTACGCACCGCTTGAATGCACTGTAGACTAAAACTACTGTGATTGAAATACCAGTACAAGTCTTAACGTCACTTTAGTGTTGTTACTAAGTCACTTCTTCTTTGAAAAAGGTTTTATATCCATGCATCCGTACACTGATAGGCTACATCATATTAAAAATATTCTTATTCTTATTACTACTTTAACAAACAAATTAAAAGAACGTATTCATCTTCAGCAACCTTTTATCTTCAGTGGATGCTGAGCCAATCCTGGGCGAACGCAGGAAATTAAAATAATAATCACTCTAATTACATATGGTTAGAAAAAAGAAAAGCTTCTTCAGTTTGCATACTAATTGAGCACTATGTCTAACAGCTACTTATTCTATTCACTTTTACATTTAAAAGTCAAATCTCTAACACTTAAAGATTCTTCAGATTTTTCTCTAGAGGGATTTTTTTTGGTGGGAAGCTTCTATAGAGGGCAACCTACAAACACTCAATTATTAAAAGCCTTGAAGAATGTGTTGAGTTGACTGAAGAATCTAAGGCCCATAAACATGCTTATAGTTTTTTCTTTGGTTGGATATATAACTGTATTGTATCTGTATTGATACTGCATTGTGTCTACATATTGTCACTATTCACTACCTATTCGAAACTCATTCATTCATTGTCTACCGTTTATCCGAACTATTCTCGGGTCACTGTGCCTATCTCAGGCGTCATTGGGCATCAAGGCAGGATACACCCTGGACGGAGTGCCAACCCATCGCAGGGCACACACATACTCTCATGCAATCACACACTACAGACAATTTAGAGATGCTAATCAACCTACCATGCATGTCTTTGGACCGGGGGAGGAAACCGGAGCACCCGGAGGAAACCCCCGAGGTACGGGGAGAACATGCAAACTCCACACACACACACGGCGGAGGCGGGAATCGAACTCCCAACCCTGGAGGTGTGAGGCAAACGTGCTAACCACCAAGCCACCGTGTCCCCCTATTCGAAACTAAAACATTAAAAAACATGTCAAATGTTACTGGAGACAATAAAACTAAAAATCTTAACGAGAACTACAATTCTAAATGTATAATAAATAAATGAAATAATAAACACACAGCACTAAAATTGCAAATCAATTCTAATCCTATAGCACAAAGATCACAAAAGCAAATCAATGCATTCCTGGTACTCTACATCATTAAAAGACACTTCAAAAAACATTCCTTCTTCAGCACATACAAGACAAAAGACAAAGCTTCACCCAACATCACAAGCCTGATAAAGCTCATCTATGTGAAGTTGAAAACAATTTTAGGCATGCTTCCTTTATCTACTTTTATCAGGAGCTGATATTGAACCATGGGCTGTCCTATTCTTTACCGAGGACGGAATTATAAGCAACTTCTGATCATAAAGAGAGCATATGAAAAAACCTAATTATAATCTAATCAAATCGACACACTAATCAATGATTGCTGCACAGTGAAGTGGACCTGGAATTGGCATAGTAACATGGAGGGAGACACATTACGGCCGGGCGAGACAGAACGAAGCAATTACTGTGCTTTTGTGCAGATAGGGTGCAGTCCTGCAAACTTCACAATGCCTGATTCAGTTAACTATAATTTCCACCATGCCCTAGTACTTTCCCAAGATAAATCACCACTACCCCAGCTATAAAAAGAGCTTGCAGCAGGCCCACTTGCTTTCTTTATGGAACCTAAACAGCCCGACAGGAGATGTTTTTCCAGCAGCGGGAAGCTGTTACAGTAGATAAGATCATAATTGCAGCTCCTTATAGCAGGGGCGCAAGCAGATTGGGCTGGCAGCGCTGCCATGGATAATGTCTCACTCACATCTGCATTCCAACACTGGGCCCCAGTAGTGTTAGTCTGGGACCCACATACAATCCGAAATCCCATGTAAACCCCAAACACTGTGCCAGCAATTCTCATCTTACCACATGGTACAATAAGTCCAATAAGGAAAATAATGGTGGTTGGTTATTTAAAATTTCATAGATTACGCCACATACTGAAGTAATATGTGTGTCTAAGGCTTGCTTTGGCAAGACCTCACTGATTGTGTGCTCATTACATCATTGATTCATGTGATAAAGTATTGGGATTCCTGTGAATGAAACAGCTTTATTGTTTCCTTATCAGTATTGCTGTCTGGATTCATGCTGTACTGCAGGATGTGTATATAGCTGTGTAAGAGCTTCAGAGTCTGACTAATGAGCTGTAACTTATGAAACTCCAGGTGTTATTTAGGAGCAAGAAATAAATTATTGAGACATTTAGGTTTAAAATGGATATGCTGAAACCTATAGGCTCTCAATCACTTTAATTTTTTGCTGGCCAGGAATTGAACCAAACCTTTTACTGCTGTGAATAAAAGAGAATATATCAGAATATTGTTGAGGCAAGGTTGATGGTACTGGGTTGCACAGGGCTGGCACTGGCATGGAGGACACTGCAAAAGCCAATAGAACTTGATCATCTGTATGGCTTTCAGTTTCAGGAACTGTAAGAGGGTGAACATGAAAATGAGGCAAGTGATGCAAGTTATGCAATAAGTTGGAGAAAGACTGACTGAAACTCCTCCCTCCTGTCTAATATAATCCCCTCCTTCCACCTCTATTCTCTGTAATGAGTTTCCACTCTCTGTCTTGTTGCTGATTTTCATGAATCCCAAGTGCAAATCTGCTAATAACTCTGGTCCAAGAGCACTGAAGTACATTTATTCCTGAATCCAAAATTCATTCATTTATCTTAAGTTACTGCTTTATCTTAGTCTGGATCTGGAGACAATCCAGGGAACACTGGGAGTGAGGAGGAGTACACTATCACAGGGTACCAAGTGTGAGCACATGCGCGCACACACACAAACACACACACACACACACACACACAAACACAAACACACAATGGCAATGCTACACACTGAATCCTTAACTAATTAAATCAGAAAGTCTTTTTTTCCACTTCTAAAAACCTTAATTAAGCTGGCAACGTTTTATAATAAATATGTATTTAAATGAAATAATTAAATATGATAAATGCTGTCACATCTCTAAATTGTCCGTAGTGTGTGATTGCGTGAGTGGATGAGTGTGTGTGCCCTGCAATGGGTTGGCACTCTGTCCAGGGTGTATCCTGCCTTGATGCCCTATGACGCCTGAGATAGGCACAGGCTCCCCGTGACCCGAGAATAGATCGGGATAAGCGGTAGATAATGAATGAAATGCTGTTACATGTGTTATTAAGAACGTTGTTTCTTATTATAGAACAATTCTGATAAATGTTCTTTACATCCTGATAGCAATCATCAAAATACATGGTATAAGGCAATGTTGTACTGAGCTGTCGAAAAGACTAGGGTTTAGCTGTTAATTTTGATCAAACACCAAAACCTTCAGTGATATAAAATCGAAGAAATTCAGTGCATATAAAGAAAATAAGTTAGCAGGAGCTGATAAAATGATCACCCCTTATGGAGCGAGCAAAGAATCAAATATAAGGAACGAATATAAAGCCTTCTAAATTTCCACCTGGATCTCATTACCTTAAGGTTCACTCCATTAAATTTCACAAAGACAAACAACCAAACGTTTGCAGAATAAAAAGCACGATTTTGATTTTCCCCTTCACTGCTCTCCAAAAGACTGCTCCTGCTCATTTCATTATTTATCCGTTTTCTCTCATTCCCCGCTAAAATCAGTTCCTATCACTGTGAATAATTGAATAAATAATGTTTTTAGACATCCAGGACTGAGGTTGAATATAGAATATTTGAAGGGGAGCTTCAGCAATACTTTATATGACACCATGAGATTTGGGACTAATTCATATACTGTATATTCACCCTGTTGACTAAATAATCAATTCTGGGCAGAACTAAGTAACTATTTACATGCAGTGATTCACAAGCCCTGCATAAGAATGTTACTTTTCACTTTTGCATATATAGCATATATGAGATGAATTCCATATGTTCAATTTGATACTATTATATGCTTTTATCTCTAGGGAATTAAAAGCTTTTTCCGAGCCATTATCAAATACTCACACAGCTCTCTCTAGACACGCTTGACCTATATATTAGACAAATGTACACTCAAAGGTTTAGTGCTCACACATCATGGATCTCAATCAATGGAGAACCTCATTACCTCATCACCATCATCACTATCTTTACATTTCAATCCAGTTAATGTATATACTGAACAAATGAAATGATTCACTATAACTAAGTCTCCATTCTTGCCATAACAGAAAATCTGAGAATTGCAGTTGCTAAGTGATTAGTGGACGGCTGGCTGGGTTTTGCAGAACATTAGCAGATTTAAGCTCTAGCCTGCAGGAGACACAGCAATAATGCAGGATTAAATGCATGTCCTGGAAGATGCATGGAGATGCTCCCAGGGTCACCAGAGTGTTCAAGTGATGAATGAAAAACCCCCACACAAGATATATATATATATATATATATATATATATATATATATATATATATATATATATATATTATATATATATATATATATACTGTATGTGTATATATATATATATATATATATATAGTTCTAAACATACTTGTCATATTATTCATTATTAACTAGAAATATTTATGTACTTAACTGATCTTAAGTCCATTTTGCTGGTTTTAGAATACATAAGGAACATTAAATCTCTGCTGCACTGTTGATCTGATTTGATTGAAGTGATTTTGAGATGCAACATTTGTAAATGTGAACAAAAAAAAAGTTAAATCTAGAACCTTAAGTGTTCGACTTAAGACTCGAGAATCCTTAAAGCCTGTATGTAGAATGAACACAGTGGTATCCTGTCTGACCGCCTTATAAGTGGAACACTCAGGAAGCTAAGAACGTGTATCTGTAAACGGAACCTGACACAGATCCTAGTTTTAGTCATGTGTAAGCTTATGAAACATAAATCTACAACCGTCTTTTCTACAAATGATTTAAAATGTAATATTATATACCGAGACCTTTAAAAAGCTTTGAAAGGACACTCTCAAGGGTAAATGGATAAGGTGAGTGGTCAGTATTTCAGGTTCTAAATAATTAATGAATATGCTGAGCAATCTCTGCTACAAGTAATAAATCAGCATGTCCTCTTCCTAATGTCGTGCAAGGGGTGCTTTTGGACCAAACCATTAGATCATAGCATGATAGACTTTTACGTTTAAGATGATGTCTCGTTTTGTGAGCAGCATTCATAAGGAAAGAGACAACAGACACACAGGCAGAACAGATGCAGATCTGCTGAACACTTTGAAACTGGTGAAATAATGTTTATTATATTACTTTTTGCAGTGAGTTAAAGTGCAGAACTTAGATGCTGGGTAGAAAAACAGCTGCCTTTGGAGGAAAATGAGAAAACACAAGGTCCAGTTAAAGATGCTGGCTCCAGTTTTTACCACATGAGAATGCCAAGCTTGAATCTGGTTTAGAAGTCATTTAAGCATTCGAAAAACATGACACACGGACTGAACTGTAAACTATCAACAACTAGGTGAAAATGAATGCTATTTAGTTTTATGTTTTATGAAATACATGTTCATACCTTATGTCATATTTTAGTTTGTGTTTTCAAGAACATTTATATTTCTATTAAAAATGAAAGCAAAAATCCTGGAGGACAGCTTAGTATCCAGTTTAAGACTCTTTAAATGCTTCTTATCACAAATGAAGTTTACTTCAAAAAAAAAAAAAAAATTAAATTAAATAAATGAAGCATAATAATGTTGAGATTTCAGAATACCACGTTTAAGTGCACTCTGATATGTTGAAGAAACAACGCTCAGCATGTACTGGCTATTTATGTAATCAGTACACTGAATTATATGTGACATTTTCTATCAAATAAGCTTGCAAAATTATACTATTAGTAGAATAATGGTATGCTCCAAACAGATCTTTTCAGATTTGTTTGTTTTAGACATGTGATCGTTTTCTGAAAAATAATGCTGGTGGAAGTTGTTTTTCTTCTGAAAAGATAAGCTACATCAGATATGTAGAGAAAAACAGATCCGAGTGCCTGACTGTGCACAGCCCCGAGCCAAGCAGGACCGATGCAGTTAGGTAATATGCGCTTCTGAGGGAAAAAAAAGGCACTTTGTTCTGGAGCTGCTAATTATCTAACATATGCAACCATGTTATTCTAGTCGTACGGTTCGAGTGGACAAACACCCACGTTGTCAATTCTTTACAGTACACGTGTGTAAACATATAAGCTTTTATGTAAGCATTTGCATGTGTAACAGTATTTGTTCGCTACAAGTGGTGCCAGTATACACTGAATGTGCACAAGCCGTAGATATTCTGAAGAAGCGAGCGTGTGTTTCAGAAGACGTGTGCTAAAATCACAGCGACAGTGCCTTCTTTGCAAGCGGAGTCGATCTGCAGAGGCTGTATGAATGAGACAGCCTTCATCATGCAGGCTCCTCCCTCCGACAGGCAACAGTAGACCCAGGCATTGAGGGTCAGCGTGGGGTCAGGGGTCTGCAGTTGAGGCGGGATGGAGCAGGTGATGGAGAGGGGCTGCGAGAGATCAGAAATGCTTCCCGTCACAGCATGTCCTTGCAGTAACCATTCATTACCTGGAGAGGAGAGGAACACACTGAACTGAGCCGCAAGTCAACAGCAATTATCCTAAAATTACTGCCTGACGATTCTTTTAAAGAATGGCTACTGAGGGTGTAGTGTGCATGTGCGTGCAGTGGAATATTTCTCTAAGCTGGTTACGTCTCCCAGCATGCACACAGCCATGCTCTCACCTTCATTTTATAAACTGACTGATGTGATCGGACCAGAGGGAGGTCAGAGCTGTGCTTATATTCACACGTGTGTGTGTGTTTGTGTGTGTGCACACGTGTGTGTCTGTTTCTAGCCTTGAACCAAGGGCATGCTAGTAAGACAAGCATCAAACTGAATTAGGGAAGCATCTAAACCCAATTTATATTCACATGGGACCACAGGAGGGAATCAAGGCAGACTTAATATACAGAAGGGGATACAAACATCCCCTCTCCCTCTCTCCATGTCTCTATCTCTGCAGGTAAAATACAGTGTAAGAATAGGAAGTCTGCACTTTGTAATTCTAACACTAAGTAAACTCATTTAATTACAACAAATAAGAGCCATACGGATTCCTGCTGGCACAAAACTCATTATGGACACTCACTAATGTTGGTCCTTTGGAGCCCTTTGCCATTCTAACTATAGGCACCTGAGTAAAGCAATTATTGTAAATAAGTCAAATAACACAGTAATTATACAAATATGTATAGTGGATGAAACCTAATGACTTAAAGTAAAAACAGTTAGGCTTAGATCAATATTGCTTTTGATAGCTGCACGGCTTCTTTCTTTGTCTTTGTGTGTGTGTGTGTGTGTGTGTGTGTGTGTTTGTGTGAGCAAGAGAGAGAGAAAGAGAGAGAGGATATGAGGATATGAAGAGGTAGTGGGAGATCTAGCGAGTATGTGCTTGTGTATTCCAGATCGCAGAGGAATTGTGAATTTTTCCTTGGCCTGGGTCCCAGTGTGGCCGGCTGGTCCCTGCAGCCTGGTGAAAATGTGTGAACAAAGCACTCCAACAAACCGTCTCTTGAAGTCTCTCAATGCTTCAATCCAACAGTATCCATTATCTCAAGGATACATTTACTACAGAGAAAAAATATTATGAAAAGAATATCTACAAGTGTCCTCAAAGCAAATACTATACAATTTTAGTTTTTTTTACACTTATAGTGCAATTTAAGACCAAGTTTGCAATGATGACATACCATATATTTCCATATAAATGACTTTGGAATTTATTATTATTATTACTATTATTATTATTGTTGTTGCAGAATAAACCTTCCATAGAACTCATAGCATTGAAAAAATAGAAAGAAAGAAAAAACTCCACTTTTCCGCATTACAGTCAGCTTCTGAGCTGTTGGAGGACTCAGGTTTTAATCAGCGAGCTATCATCTGCTATTCTTGAGCCAATATTGATTAAGCAGATGACTGGAATAGCAAAGAAAAATGTCTCCCTGTAGGACCGTAAAGTTTACCATTTCATTTCAATCTACATTTCCTCATATGTCAGTTTAGAAGAAGCATCCATCTCTGTGAGGCTATTGCACAGGCAAACTAACATCAGCCTTGGTTTAATGCACACCATTGTTTCATTGAAATGAGCCTGCGGCGTGTGTGTGTGTGTAAAGGGATTCTGAATGGATTCAGAACCAATGACGATAATCAATCACTTTGATCATATTTTTCCCTATTCTGGTGTTTAATGTGAACATTAACTGAAGCTCATGACCTGTATCTGTCTGATTACACGATACATTGCACTGCTGCCACATTACTGGCTGATTGGATAACTGCACAAATGAGCAGGTATAACAATGCTCTGGTGTCCTATTAAAGTGGTCGATAGATGTCTATGAATTTCAACTCCTTCTTCCCTGCTAATTCAACCCAGTCATCAATTCAGTACCTTCAGCAGAGAGACTCCAGAAGCTTGGGGCATCCTTGGTCAGTTTGGTTCCACCAGGTAGAGTCAGGCTGAGGTGGATATTAATGGCCTGCCCTGCTGATACTGGCAGCGTAGCCATGCTGAGCACTGGAGCCGACTTCGGGAGCTTAGGAACCTTTACAACTGCATCAGTAGAATCAGGGTTTGCAATGAAAGAATCAACTTCTGCCATTGATATGGGGAACTAAAGGAATTAAAAAGGAGGTAGACAAAAAGAATGGTTAGGGATTCTGGGTTCAGTTATCATCAGTGATTTGAGATAAGAGACAGATACACACTGACCACAGACACTGATTTGGTCTCTAAGTCCAGCACTTTAATGCGATGGTTGTTGGTGTCTGCTATGTAGAGCAACGAGCCCCCCTCGGCCACACAGAGACCCCCAGGCTCATTGAAACTAGTCTCTGCAAAGCTCGGGCCAAATGTGTTGCTCGCTTCCCCAGTGCCTGCCAGCACCCTGCACTGCTTAGTCTTAGGGTCTACAACTTTGATCTGGAATGAGACGTCATGCTTTAATAAGTATAAGATGGCTGGGTGTCCAGTCACTGTATGACAATTGTTACAAATCCAGTGGGGTAAAAAATAAATATAAATATATAAATATAAATATATATAAAATACCTTGTGGTTGTAGGAGTCTGCTACATAGAGCAGGCTTTTACTGGCATCCCAGGCTACTCCTAAAGGATGCTGAAGCTTAGCATCCACTCCCTTTCCATCCGAATCTCCAAAAGCAAAGAGATTCTGTTAAAACAAATCGAAACCCATACACAGTTGAGACTGCTGGGCTGTCCTGCTGCCCTTCAGATTGCTAAATCAATAAAGCTACAGTGCACAGAATTTGTTTTTCTTTAAAAATGTTGAAAGAAAAAAAAAACATTATTGAGTCAAGAGAGAAAAATTAGATATCATTTTATACTTCTTCTAAAAGATGTTCCTGAGCTGCTGTGAGTCACCCTGACAATTCTGTCATAGTAATTCATTGCCAGTGCTGCGTCAGGGATGTCAGATCAAACTTTTACGCACACATCATACATCAGCTTAGATATATGAAACATATAGAGAGAGAGACACAGACGGACATAGACAGACAAAGTGAGATTAAGAGTCCCATACAAGACTGATACCCTTTTTTCTTCTTGAATTTTTAAGCCATTTATTTATAGCAAGTCAAACTGAAAAGTTAACTCTCAGTTCTGGTCCCAAGCCTGGATAAAATGGGAGGATTGCATCAGGGCGGGCATCTGGCGTTAAAACCTGTGCCAAATCAAATATGCGACCCCAAACAGGGAGCAGACGAAAGAAGAAGAAGAAGAACAACAACAACATTTATGGCAAGTCAGAAATACTTGGGCTACATCCTTAACTGCTTCCTACCATACTGAATAGTATGAGTCACTACATCATGTATGCCATTATGAATTAGGTATACTATTTAGTGTGTGTGGTGAGGCATTGGTGGCTCAGTGGTAGGTTTCTCGCCTATCATGCGAAAGGCCCGGGTTCGATTCCAGCCAATGCCTCAACCCCAGCCACTGGATGCAGTGCCGGTCCCAAGCCCGGAAAAAATGGGAGGGTTGCGGCAGGAAGGGCATCCGGCGTAAAACCTGTGCCAAGTTGTTGTGCGGACCAGTCGGTCCGCTGTGGCGACCCCGAACAGGGAGCAGCCGAAAGCCTTTTAATTTAGTGTGTGTGGTGCAGTTTAGACCACAGCTCAGGTTAAGAAACATTCTTCTGCAAGAAACTTGCAACAGCAGTTATCTAGCAAAGACAAGAAAGGCGTGACAAAACACTGACCTGAATGCTGAGTACAGGACAAACACTCAACAAACAAAACAGTTTTTTTCAAAGATAATATTTCATATTTAGATTTTATTCATTTTGGTAATTTTTCTAAAAGACTTTCTTTCAATGTTTTATTTGATAAGAAATAAGTATTTACTTGTTTTGGATGAAAACTTGCTTTATCACTAAAGCATTAACTAAATCTGACTTCATATAAATCTTTTCTAGCGATAATATAGATAAAATAGAGCTGGGTTACCTGATTATGTCCATAAACGACTTTATAAAACAGCTTACACTTCTTATTTGCAGCAACTGTGAACAAAATGACCTCTTCACTTAGCGTCAGTGAAATGAATTTTTCTCCTCTCTGTTTTGGCCTCCTACATGCTTTCCTTTCATCGGCTCACTATTGCAACGACTGCATAAATTGTAAATAAGATGTATGTAAGCGTGGATTGATGTGAGCTGTATGAACATGACATAAATAAGAGACTAAAGCAAGTTGGAAGCAAGTTTTCACAAAGCAGAAGCTCATCATTTGTGCTTGACTCGCTGCTCGTTTTTTGTCGTACAGCAGCGGAGATTCATTTATACGTCATTTCATGCTCTCATGACAAATGTGGGCCATCGAGTTCATTCTGCAGCACGTCTTTACAATATGGCAAATTAGAATCAAGCTTGCTCTGTCACCTCACTCCACGGGAGTCACAGTTAGTCGTGTCTAATTCGCCAATCAAGTCCTCTAACAAGGCAGGAAAAGAACAATTACACTCGAATGTAACTAACAAACAGAGCAATCAGATCTCCTCTGACTCTCAGGAAAACACAAACTGTGAGAGGGAAATTACATAGATCTGAAAATGTCTTCATTTTTGGCATGGAATTGAAATAAGTACTTTCTCCACTAGGTTGTCTCAGCTCAGTACATGATCATGATTGCTCCTGGCCTCATTTAATAAACACGTCTTTGTGTTAAAGAGCACTCCGGAAAATTTGCATTCCTGCCTGTCAAAATTTAACCCAGCATGCTACAATAGTTCTACTTGTACTGTTTGATTAATTCATGAAGCCACAAAAATGTAAATCTTTATTTTGTGTTTTTTTTTTTAACTGCCTCTGTATTAGTGGGAACAAGTGGATCTTTTTTCTCTGAGTGGAAAACACAAAGTGCTGGAGGACAGAGAGCATAAAGCAGTGATGATTAGAATTTAGAAAGGAACGAATAGACAAGACAAGCAAAGAGATCACACTGCTCTCATCTGACCAGCCTGCTCAACAGCCCGGAGCAAAACTTCAATCCCTTTTCTAATTATGTTTAATCCTAGCGTGTAAGCTGCATTCACAGGAAAGTGGCTCCAAATAATCACAGATACGAGTTTTTTCTTTTGCAGCAGCTGTACTGTGAGCTCCTGATATTGTTTCAATTTGAATTTTATCAGGATACACAAACTTTGCCAAACACTGTTTAGTGAATCATACTGAGATGCTTTGAAAGCTGAAAATAAATCTCACCAGGGGGTCCCTCTCTCCTCCGACTACATGTTTGACAGCTCCATCTTTCAGAGAAAGGCTGCGGATTGTGCTGCTCTCGCTGTCTGCGATGAAAAGGCAACTCCATGGTTCTTCAGGAGCAGAGGTCAGACCTGACGGTTGAGCCAGGCCAGCTTTATGAGGGTACGCGTTATTCCTGTTCTCCTCATTCCCACTGCCTGCAAAGCGCACACACTCGCCCTTTTTATACTCACTGCAAACACATATGGGAGAAATTAAGTGATTAGTGTGGACGTTTCATTTACAGTGCATGCACAAATACAAGCTTTAATTATTTTCAAAACCTTCACAGAATATAGTACAAAAAGTGCAAAAACTAATACTAATGTATACCCTTAGCATGAAAAGATCAACAACATTTCTAGCAACAAATGATTGACATTTGATGTTCAGTTTCTAGTCGCTGATGCCTACATGTTACACAGCTATTAAAGAATGTAACTACTCACTTTCTGTATTAAATATCTTCTGTTATTTATCTACGTACTATAGACTTGTAAGCTCAACCATTTTGCTTACTACTTTAAAACACTTTCATATCATCTGAACTGCTTTTGGATCCTCCTAACTCAAATTTTCTGTAATAATGTTAAATGGAAACACCCACATTTTTAACATTTTGGTATTATAATATTGATGTACATTTTCATCCCCCCATTATTAAACTGGGGGGGACAAACTTTTGCCTCTTACCACAGTATGCTTTTAAATTTTCTAAATCACATGAATAACATTTCAAAATGAAAACACAAAAATATCATCAACAAGTGTGTATGTTTACTAGGACATTCAAAGAGAATTAGCTTAATTCACAAGTAAAAATAATCACAGCTTATAGAACAGCACACTGTACCCTGGAGTATGGTATCATACTGGTGCCGTGTGTGTGTGTGGCCATGTCGGCCGACAGGGAACAGCTTACCTTCCTTTGGGCAGCTTCCCATCCTCTAGGAACAGAGCCCAGATTTGATGCGTCCCTGCCATTGCGATCCACAACACGTTATCCTTTGTACAACCTGTGATAGCATATGCATGCATACATACACACACGCGCACACACACTTAAGTTGATACTTATCTCATAATAGAGCTATTAACCACTGTCTCTTATCTTCTTTAGAGAATTTCAAACAAATCACTCTTTTTAAAGTATATCCTTTAGAATTCTTAAAACACAGCATTAGGTGGCATCAGTCAAAAACCGACCATCAAGTCCTTGTCGAAAATGGAGAGTATTTACAGGGACAACAGCACACACACACGGGTTCAGTTATTTACTGCTTACTACAGTAATATTAGTGCACGTGTAAATCAAAACACAGAATAAGAGTGTTTTCAGTTTCCAAAACTTTGCAACCTGAACAGCATTCAATCTGTACAGTCATTCACTAAAGCACTCACACTCCAATTAGACCTTAGCTAAACCCTATTCAATGGTGTCTGTGTTCAGGACCACAGTGTGTGTGATATATTTTATATATATATATATATATATGTGTGTGTGTTTTATGAGAGGAATGGACAATGAGGGCCATTGCACTGATGTCTAACAATAGCCAGCTAATGGTGCTGTTTATCTGAGACAATTTCAGCTGGTTCAAAGCCCAGTACATGCATTAATGGCAAAGAACGTCTGAGAGAGGAACTGATGGCCTGAGATGAAATCTTTCTACATGCAGCTTTTAAAATAATTGGAAAAGGTACAAGGTAAGGATGCAAGACATCCAGGCGGTGGAAAAAATGATGAATCCAGAGCTTAAATGTAGAAATCCATCAACTTCAAACTTAGCAGTAGGTATTAAATAAAATGACAAGAGCAATAACATTTAATCATTATTAAATGAGGTTTTACCTAGGCCTACATTATGAAAATATACTGTATAAACATCATTTAAATTCAATCTCATGGGCTATCCAAAAAGCCTTTTAAGATTTTTGCTTAAAGCAATAGTTACACATGAACTGAAAAGGAATGACAATTTTCTACTTACTATAAATGCAGCTAATTATGCAAGACATGCTCGGTTCTTTAGTTTTGCAATGGAATACAAGATTAATGCTTATAGCTGCCACATTAGCCTTGTGCAAACAGTATAACTAATTCATTTCACACTCAATTCAAGGGCTGTGCAAACAAAAATAAATAGCAAAATAAGAACGGAACAAAACAGGTTGAGGCGCTGTGATGCCATTACCACCCCAAAGCTGATTGCTTTCATGTCCCAAAGTGTTTTATTCTCTTATACCACATGACAAAAATGTAATCAGTGGCATTTTAATTAAACTATGACAGGACCACTACCTTTTTTGGGACCGCTACATACACATGAATGTAATATGGAGTTGAAACACCCTTTGCAGCTATAAGATTGGGTTGACCATTCCTCTAGAAGTTCATTTGGGAGGTCTGGCACTGATGTTGGACGAGAAGGCCTGGCTCAGAGTCTCCACTCTGATTCATCCCAAAGGTGTTCTATTGGGTTGAGGTCAGGACTCTGAAGTTCCTCCACACCAAACTCTCTCATCCATGTCTTTATGGACCTTGCCTTGTGCACTGGCGTGCAGTCATGTTGGAACAGGAAGGGGTCATCCCCAAACTGTTCCCACAAAGTTGGGAGCATGAAATTGTCCAAAATATCTTGGTATGCTGAAGCATTAAGAGTTACTTTCAAGAGTTCCTTTGAGTTCCTTTAAGAGTTCAAGGTAAAACAAAAAAGTCTGAACAGCTCAAGGGGTTCACAAACTTTCAAGCAGCACTGTATGCATACATACACACACAGGTGCATCTCAATAAATTAGAATGTCGTGGAAAAGTTCATTTATTTCAGTAATTCAAATCAAATTGTGAAACTCGTATATTAAATAAATTCAGTGCACACAGACTGAAGTAGTTTAAGTCTTTGGTTCTTTTAATTGTGATGATTTTGGCTTACATTTAACAAAAACCCACCAATTCATTATCTCAACAAATTAGAATATGGTGACATGCCAATCAGCTAATCAACTCAAAAACCCTGCAAAGGTTTCCTGAGCCTTCAAAATGGTCTCTCAGTTTGGTTCACTAGGCTACACAATCATGGGGAAGACTGTCTTCTGGACAACTGTCAGATCAGCAATCATTGACACCCTTCACAAGGAGGGTAAGCCACAAACATTCATTGCCAAAGAAGCTGGCTGTTCACAGAGTGCTGTATCCAAGCATGTTAACAGAAAGTTGAGTGGAAGGAAAAAGTGTGGAAGAAAAAGATGCACAACCAACCGAGAGAACCGCAGCCTTATGAGGATTGTCAAGCAAAATTGATTCAAGAATTTGAGTGAACTTCACAAGGAATGGACTGAGGCTGGGGTCAAGGCATCAAGAGCCACCACACACAGACGTGTCAAGGAATTTGGCTACAGTTGTTGTATTCCTCTTGTTAAGCCACTCCTGAACCACAGACAATGTCAGAGGCGTCTTACCTGGGCTAAGGAGAAGAAGAACTGGACTGTTGCCCAGTGGTCCAAAGTCCTCTTTTCAGATGAGAGCAAGTTTTGTATTTCATTTGGAAACCAAGGTCCTAGAGTCTGGAGGAAGGGTGGAGAAGCTCATAGCCCAAGTTGCTTGAAGTCCAGTGTTAAGTTTCCACAGTCTGTGATGATTTGGGGTGCAATGTCATCTGCTGGTGTTGGTCCATTGTGTTTTTTGAAAACCAAAGTCACTGCACCTGTTTACCAAGAAATTTTGGAGCACTTCATGCTTCCTTCTGCTGACCTTCTTTTTGAAGATGCTGATTTCATTTTCCAGCAGGATTTGGCACCTGCCCACACTGCCAAAAGCACCAAAAGTTGGTTAAATGACTATGGTGTTGGTGTGCTTGACTGGCCAGCAAATCCACCACACCTGAACCCCATAGAGAATCTACGGGGTATTGTCAAGAGGAAAATGAGAAACAAGAGACCAAAAAATGCAGATGAGCTGAAGGCCACTGTCAAAGAAACCTGGGCTTCCATACCACCTCAGCAGTGCCACAAACTGATCACCTCCATGCCACGCTGAATTGAGGCAGTAATTAAAGCAAAAGGAGCCCCTACCAAGTATTGAGTACATGTACAGTAAATGAACATACTTTCCAGAAGGCCAACAATTCACTAAAAATGTTTTTTTATTGGACTTATGAAATATTCTAATTTGTTGAGATTCAATTAAAAGAACCAAAGACTTAAACTACTTCAGTCTGTGTGCATTGAATTTATTTAATACACGAGTTTCACAATTTGAGTTGAATTACTGAAATAAATGAACTTTTCCACGACATTCTAATTTATTGAGATGCACACATATACATACATACATACATACATACATACATACATACATACATACACACACAGTGGTGTGAAAAAGTGTTTGCCCTAAGCCTAATAACTGGTTGGGCCACCCTTAGCAGCCAACAACTGCAATCAAGCTTTTTCGATAACTTGCAATGAGTCTGTTACAGCGCTGTGGAGGAATTTTGGCCCACTCATCTTTGCAGAATTGTTGTAATTCAGCCACATTGGAGGGTTTTCGAGCATGAACCACCTTTTTAAGGTCATTTTTCACAGCATCTCAATCGGATTGAGGTCAGGACTTTGACTAGGCCACTCCAAAGTCTTCATTTTGTTTTCCTTCAGCCATTCAGAGGTGGACTTGCTGGTGTGTTTTGGATCATTGTCCTGCTGCAGGACATAATGGGACACAGACCTTGTTAAGTTAAATTTTTTGTCTCGTCAGTCCACAGAGTATTTTCCCAAAAGTCTTGGTGATAATCAAGATGTTTTCTGGCAAAACTGAGATGAGCCTTTATGTTCTTTTTGCTCAGCAGCGATTTTCATCTTGGAACCATTTTTGCCCAGTCTCTTTCTTATGGTGGAGTCATGAACACTCACCTTAACTAAGGCAAGTGAGGCCTGCAGTTCTTTAGATGTTGTTGTGGGGTCTTTTGTGACCTCCTGGATGAGTTGTCGCTGCGCTCTTGGGGTAATTTTGGTTGGCCGGCCACTCCTGGGAAGGTTCTCCACTGTTCCATGTTTTCGCCATTTGTAGATAATGGCTCTCACTGTGGTTCACGGCAGTCCCAAAGCTTTAGAAATGGCTTTATAACCTTTTCCAGACTGATAGATCTCAATTACTTTCTTTCTCATTTGTTTTTGAATTTCTTTGGATCTCGGCATGATGTCTAGCTTTTGAGGATCTTTTGGTCTACTTCACTTTATCAGGCAGGTCCTATTTAAGTGAGTACTTGATTGTGAACAGGTGTGGCAGTAATCAGGCCTGGGTGTGGCTAAAGAAATTGAACTCAGGCGTGATAAACCACAGTTATGTTTTAACAGGGGGGCAAACACTTTTTCACACAGGGCCATGTAGATTTTGGATTTTGTTTTCCCTTAATAATAAAAACCTTCATTTAAAAACTGCATGATGTGTTTACTTGTGTTATCTTTGACTAATATTTAAATGTGTTTGATTATCTGAAACATTAAAGTGTGACAAACATGCAAAAAAAAAGAAGAAATCAGGAAGGGGGGCCAACACTTTTTCACACAACTGTATATATATAGAAAAAAATGTTCTGGATCGTCCTTCACTTAAATCATAACTGCCCTGTACATCTGTTGCCAAAAATATGCAGCTTTTCAGGCTACTGAGAATCGAGAAAGTGCAACATCCTCCATCTGGAAAGAACAGCCTCTGACTGTCACCATATGCTGGCACTGGAGACTCCTTCTATAAATAAACATCTCCACACAGAGAGCTTCACAATATCAACTATTTTATATTAAATCTTTTCAGTATGCTTCATATTATTTTATGCATCACATTAAATGCTTTTACATTATATTATGCATCACAGTATGCTACTGTCCGAGCTGCTGTTAAAGAAATTCTGACCTGAGAACTGAACTGAGAGTTCAACAGCACTGTTTTATACAGCACTTTTTCCAAAGACTTTTACACACCATCCAGCAAACGTGCTGTTATACTAGACTGGTGGCTGAAGGAAGCAGACTGTACACAATAAACATGACTGATTACTGATTGGGAAAATTTGGCAAAGAAAAAAAATGTCCAAAACCACCAGTCAACATGCAAAGGGACTGAGATAATGCTGGACAGATGCTTGGAGCAGCACTGTGTCCTAGAGGTCAGACTACAGTGAAGAAGCAGCTGACTTAAAAGAAGAAACGCATGATCCAGCACCACAGGGGCCAAGAACGTGCTCTGAACAGTGCCAAAAACACAAACTCAAACACATCCCAATTACAGAAAACTGCAAAGCCTTCTGATCTGTTGTGTATTCATTTTATGGAAAAAAAACCCCAGCATGACAAACACAAAAGATCATAGATTTCTGACTACTTTAAAAGTATAAGGTGCGGTTTCAGATGTGCATCTCGTTCCACAACAACGACCTGAGATTTATGGAATGGCATCTGATACCATGCATCACAGATTGTGCTTTTCACCTGGTTTTCTAAATGCTTAAGAGGAAAAAAAGCTAGCTCACAAATAAAAGCAGTAAAAACTTTGCATTTCAGGTCATGAGAGTAGTTGCCTGACACAGTGCTATGAAATGCGAGCCAAATAAATCAAGCAGTTTGCTCAAAGAAGTTGCCACAGGTCACCAACAAGCATTTCTGATCTTATCATGTTTAGAGCCCAGACAACTCATTCATCTTAATATCTGCTGCTAGTAACTAGCAGACCTGGCTGTTTGCTCGTGGGTTGCTCCAAACAACAAGAGTCCATTCTGTAAGCACAAAAGGTCCACCTTGACCAGACTACACACCACACTAAGCAGCATAAAAGACAAATATGGTATCAACAACCAGAGCTAGAGAGAACTTCCAAGAACTTCAAAAGGGACTGTTCTTAGGAGGCAGATGGGACTGATAGAGAGACATTGTTGTGGTGAATAAGATGAATAAAAAGATCATAACATAGAATAAAATAGCTCATGGCAGAATAATATACTCAGATTTTATATGAGACATTAAATTTCATGAGTAATACTGATAGAAAAAGATTAAGTGATTGTAAGTCTTGTGCATGGAAAGGCTACACAAAGGGGAAGAAATATTAAAGCAGCAGAAGCAAGAACCAGGCTGTGTTCCAATGACCTCTTTGTTACCTTAAAATATCCCTTGATCCCCTCACATGAACTGACCAATGACTTGTCTAAGGCTTTTGTCCTATTTCTTTATACTATATAGCAAAATTAAGCACATTGTGATAGTAGCTTATTACCGTATCTCATCATCTCAATCGTGGTCATTTACTCTCCGGAACTAACCTACTCTGGTACAGGTGATGAAAACTGAACACACTTATGTTTAAGAAGAAAAAAAGTAAGAAGACAGACGCAGTAAAAAAAATCAATAAAGCAAAAGATGAATAAACTCCAAGGAAACATTTGACTTTTAAAAATAAAAATACACCAAATTACTTTCTGACTGTGGGCCACACTTTACTGCAGGGGTCTTCAATCTTACCCAGAAAGGGTGCAGGCTTTCATTCCAACCACACACACACCACTGAAAGTCACCAGTCACTGTACTCTGAAGTCGGTGGTAGGAGTTTCTTCTGCTGGTTGTCATAGTAATAACATTAATCAGTGGGTGGTGCAACTAGCATTCTAGCTGACAAAAATTGAGTTTTCTTACTGCTAAAATGAAATATTCTGGAGGGAGATTTAGTGCTTGTGAATAAAATTCAACAGTGTATATTTGCCTCATATCATATGAGATCAATGAGAAGCAGTGCCATGGATCATATTTGTTCTATTGTATTTCACTCCCATCTTTAAGCAATGCACCAAGTCACTGCCCAATTGTACAAAGTTAAACTTCTCAAACTTTGATAATAAATTGCTGGACACACTCACATATATTTCCTCGTGTTACCAGCTCTCGCTTAAAAGGAATGGGCTTCGGTCACTGTATGTGTGAATGTATCTTTAGTCTCCAATCAACTACCAAGCGTACCTACAATTTGGCTGCAATGAAAATCTGCATAAGACTGAATCCCCTTCTTTACTGTCTACTCTAAAGACGTTGATGAAATGTCATTTTGTTAAAAAAAAACATAAAAACTGATTACCCATGGAAGATTTTGATAATTTGCAGAAAGCTATATGAATGTAAATGTCAGTATTTAAAACACATCACTCTATCCATATTGCTAATACAGATTGCAATGATGGAGATGACCAATACAACTGAACACTGATATCTGTGCTGTATTATGTCAGTCAAAACAACAAGCATTCAAGACATAAAACATGTCAGTGGATTGGATTATAAAATACATGGTAATCTGATCCGATTCTGAGCCAGTGTCTCACAAGCCATTATGCAGAGAGTGGGGAAAATTGTACACTACAGGACATTCAGACCAATTCCAAAGCAAAATGTGAACCGATTGCAAGATGATCATAGATTATTCACTTCCAAAATCATCCTGTGGTATGTATAAATCAATCTCAACACCACTGATATAATCACAGTTCGGTTATACCTAGCCTTGCCTGTAATACGGCGGGACCTTGAGTGTATTAATCATCTGAGCACCTTAATCTGAACCTGTGTGGTGTTTTGTTTTTGTCAAATTGAGCCTTTGAGTCCTAAAGGATTCCAGAGGACAAAAATCTGAAACATCTGTCACTACAGCTGAGGTCGAGCACAATTTTAATATCAGATAAAATTTAAAAAACCTTGTAGTGTGTGACAAAGGGAAAGGATAGATGACTAGAATGTTACATTTTATTCTATTTACATCAAATTCTATTTACAAATAGAGTAGTGGCTCTGTGATAGTCTTGGAACATGAACTGTCATCCTTCTTTCTCTTGCTCAGACCCTTAATAACCAGCGATATAGCAATTCCTCCAAAGAGAATGTTTGGGAAAAATCTTCACCTGCTGTGCCAAGGACTATGTCCCAGGGGGAGCTGATTGGCTGCTGGAGTCCCATTGCTCCACCTTCTTTATCTGTGCCTTGGATGCCGATGCCAGCTAAAGTTGTAACTCTTCTTTCTAAAAGGTCAATCTGATGAAAGAGAAAAAAGACGTACAACTCAGCAGGACTGATCTGATGAAGTTAGGGAAGTAGGTCAAAGCCTACAGCTGCAGTGCACATGATCCATTTACCTTCCTGATGAGGTGATTCTCAGTGTCAGCCACATACACATTGTCTTTTTTCATGAATATTCCTTGAGGAGAATTAAACTGTGCCTCAGACAGATCTCCATCTCGCTTTCCACTTTCAGGCCCTGACATAATAAAGACGACACAAGAGATTAAACATGTTTCTGTCTGCCTTTTCTCAAACATCAGTTCCACAAAAAATGGTGAGATGAAACACTTCTTACCCCCTACACAGTACAGGACTTGTCCAGTGCTGGACACCACAAGAACCCTGTGGTGTCCTGTATCTGCAATGGCCAGGTTCTTGCTTTTAGGGTCCACTGCCACTTTTCCTGGAAATGACAGGATGGAAGGTGGTAAGGAGTCCTTGTAAAGCTTTTTTTTCACAGCATGGTCTTTAAGCAAACCCTGCTGTCCATAGTACTTCAGAGCACCAGCGGTGAACAGGAAGAGGCGTTCTCGATGTCCTTCACCCACCAGCGAGAACAGTAGGTTTCCTCTGGGCCCCAAAATCACCAAGGTGGGCCAGCAGGACACTTCTAACTCCTGCCACAGCCGAGCATCGCTGTCATTTACCACTGGGTGAGTAATGCCGTACCTCAACACAGCGCTGCAAATGTTCTGCAAAACTTTCTCATTGGGAAACTTAGCAGAATGAACCCCTACTACAAGCAGGCCATCTACAAGAGAAGAGAGGAGGGAAAAAGAAAAGAGGCAAGTGAGAACATAAATGTATTTTATAACATATTATAACCTAACGTAAACCTGTTGTTGATCTGGGGCCAACTGTTTCCTCAGTGGTTCTGGAATGAGAATAGGAGAGAGCCGGCAATCAAACCTTCCTCTGTTTAACTGTAGTGTGTCCTCAGGTAAAACTCAAATGTTTTAAACACAATTCACTCATCGATAGATAGAACGAAATGGCCCTGAACCTACTTCTCCTGGACGGAAGGGAGTTGAACAGATTTGACTAGGGTGGGAGGAGTCTTTGATGATTTTGTATGAAGAGACTCAGTGGCAGGTAGTTGGGTGCCGATGATGCGTTGGGCAGTTTTCACGACCCATTGCAGTGATTTCTTTTCATACACTGTAGAGCTGCCATACCACACTGTGATAGAGCTTATACACACAGGTACTGTGTCTGCTGCTATTCTGTACAACACCATCACTATCAAATAGCCAAAAGCTACAATTTCTAAAGTAAATAAGATGTAAGTTTTTGTCAATTGCCTATTCAGACCCCTGCAACAAAGTACACTTCTCTTACTAAAGTAGGTGAAGGCAGAAGAAATGAGATTCCCCCCATGAAAGCCTGTAGGTCTGAGAGGTTAACAAATGAAATATTGAAGCAGCCAGGGAGAAATACGGGTTGGCAAAATATTCGAAAAGGTCTTTAAGTGACTAAGTGTTGAAAGTGAAAGTTTCATTTAGGAATAAGTGAAATATTGTGGGATTACTTTGATGCTTTCTCAACAAATTGCTTTTGTTCTTTTTAGATAAAAAAAAAAAATTCAAGGCTGGATAGAGGACTCTCATCAAACAATGCATGGATGTGTGATGTGTTGATGGATGTCTTATTCAATCTTTGGATGAAAACATCCTGTTTGTCTGAGCTGTCAAATTGCTTCCTTGCTTGACATCCTTCTAAAATGGCTTTTGTCTTTGTGCATTTAAGGGTTATTTTTATTCTAAACCTGTTTATGGTTTAGAGCCTGACAAATGGCCAAGAAGTGCTTTCTTTGTCAGCGATTAAGAGGGATTCTTAATTAATTGGTTTTATCCTAATCTGTTCACTGAACTGTCACTTATATTTACACCACTACGCTTAATAATATTATGTTTAATAATAAAGACTTTCAGGGGTCACGGTGGTTTGGTGGTTAGCACGTTCGCCTCACACCTCCCAGGGTTGGGGGTTTGATCCTCCGCCGTGTGTGTGTGGAGTTTGCATGTTCTCCCCGTGCCTTGGGGGTTTCCTCCCCCGGTCCAAAGACATGCATTGTAGGTTGATTGGCATCTCTAAATTGCCTGTAGTGTGTGATTGTGTGAGTGAATGAGTGTGTGTGCGCGCGCCCTGCAATGGGTTGGCACTCCGTCCAGGGTGTATCCTGCCTTGATGCCCTATGACGCCTGAGATAGGCACAGGCTCCCCGTGACTTGAGGATAGATCGGATAAGCGGTACAGACAATGAAATGAAATTAAATAAAGACTTTCCAGAAAAGGAGAAACTACTTTTCGGATAAATGTTAAAGAATCATTAATATTAGCATTGTTTTACATTATATTATATTATATTATATATATAGTCATTGAACACTTAAGTTCATAATTAGTTATAATTATATATATTTATAATGATAAAATGCATACATTTTATCATTATAAATAGTGAATAATTCTGAAGGGGTGATATAAAATGTTAGAGCCCTCAGGCATCCCATTACAACCAAGGAGCTACTTTACACTAACTTGATTTTATTTCTCTCAGCTGTTCCCTCTTGCTTCAAGTGAAATGTCAGGAGAACAACTCCTTCCTATCACTGGAAGTGACATTTTTCCATTCCCTGTCCTCATGGTGTGAAATACAGCCACTTATATATAAAATGTACAGATGTTAGTTTCAATGTTCCAGCTTTAAAGGCTCATTAGCATATTGTTTAAACCATCAGCAGATGAGAAGTGCAAAATGATTAGAGGGAAAAATCTTTAGTTGTTTCTTTAGGTTCTTTCCCCTTTTCTCATGAAACCTTCATGAGAAAAAAAGAATATGTTAAATTTTGCCTCCCCAGCTAATCTCAAAGAAAATATTGTTATAATCATCATTAACAAACTTGGGGTCGCAATATTGAAACTGTTTTCCAAAGAAAAAAATGGCTGGTTAAACAAGGGTAGGGAGGAGGCAGCAGGGGCATGGGCATGTTCTGATCACTTGTAACGGAATGTACCAAAAGCTGTGCCAGCGATGCACTGTAAATTCTGAGATATGGCAGTAAGCAGGATAAAGGCTGTGTGGCTTGGCCCACTTCCTCCTTACAAAGAGGGTAATGATAGACCACTGACAGCTAGAGCTGATAGCACCTTTCACAGAGCTGCTATAATAAGCCACGTGCCAGCAGAACAGTGTGCCTGACAATGATGACTGCTCTCTCTAATATTTAACAGCTCATCATATCCAGAGCTCAGAGTAAAGGAACTGAGGAGGAGTGGCCCTGAGCAACTCCAAGAAAACTGGGGTCAGTAGAAAACATCATAATTAATATAAAACGTTTTATAGGACAGTGTACTTGTGCAATGGTAATTCCAAAAAAGCGGATGTTATACTTATGCTACTGTACAGGAGTGGGAGTAAAATTATATTACAAGGAGTCCACAATATTACACACAGATCTGTGATTTACATCCTTCTTCAAACACAGTGATTTAAGAGGCTTGTAATTTTAGAGGAATGAGCAAATCTGGCTATGACTGTCCAAAACCTTCATCTGAACATATCACCTCAACAGAGATTGTAAGATAGCATCTAGACATTTACATTTCTGGCATTATGCAAACTCATGATGCCATTAATTACATGCTGTATAACTTATCCGAGTGAGCCTTATAATAGCCAGGCATGTAACTGATACTGCCTTCCACAGGTTCATGGGTAATGTTAAGAAGGAAACAGCGCCTCCACTCTTCTCCATTGCACATTCTTATGGCTAAAAGGATGTGCTGTTTCTTTTAAAACTTGAATATTCCATTTGTTTTGTCTTTATAATTGTAATGTATGCATAATATGATAACATAATAAACACTCAGGGTTATATTCATGCATAATCCCAAAAAAACGCATTATGTAGTATATGCATGCTGGACAATTTTCATCCCAGTTTGCATACATGAGCCAGACTTTTACATTGTAGTACTTTCTTATGGTGCAATTTAACCATAGAAATGGAAAGGTAACTTTCACTCAGGGGGTAAGCACAGACTGGCAGTGTCCACAATGAAGGTATGTACTGTATGTGTGAATGTGTACCTTCCACAGAGTAAAGCTGCTCCAGCTGGTGCAGATCAGGCAGTATGTGCATGCAGTTGATGCAGCAGTAGGTGAAGAAGTCCAGCACCACCACTTTGCCTGATAATTCCCTTTGCAGAGACAGAGGGCCCTCTGTGTTTAGCCACTCCAGCCCTGCAGTACACCAGAGATTTGTTTATGTCTTGGTCTGTTATTGTGCTACAAAATTTCTTTTCATAATCATTTATGGCAGTTGGAACTCTGAAAAGTCATCTGGCTGAAGCTTTTACTATACAGTGCACTAACTGGCCATTTTGTACGTGTTCAAGAGCACTGTGGAAATATCTAGAACTTGATGAAATCCCACAATGCATTGCAATAGCCAACATATACCCTAAAAAAAAAACAGAATTCCTATAATGCACACACTTTGTTGTTTATAATGAATAGATCAGCATCACTGAAATTACATATAAAACGAAAATATAACACTTTTATATATGACATTAAATCTAAAACAAAAAGCTCCACCCAAAACAAAGTTCGCTAGCTGATAATAACCTTTTTCAAAATCAGGAACCTTTAAATCTTCGTTTTCGTCCAACTTTTGTAAATACTGATAGACTAGATTTTCCTTCTCTACTTGCGTGATAGCGTCTTCCAGGGCGTAGTCTAACTGGCTCTGAATGGGCAGCAGAGCCGTCAAACTGCTGTGCGCCGCCATGTTTCCACAAGAGCAGGGGAAGTAAGCAAACATTATAGGACTATATCCGTATTAGCACATTCGCCATACATTAAAATGATTACCACTTTGTCACTGCACATCTCGCGATTATTTCTGGGTCAATATAACAGTTATATTTTACATAAATTATTTATTAAAGTTTACGTGTAATTATCCTAGAAAGCAAAATTAACATTGCTCGAAAATGCGGATTGCTAACGTACGGTTTGTTTTTTCCTGCACTGGCGGTAAGTGTGTAAAGAAAGAGGGCAGTTATGAAACGGTTATTCCATGTCTTATAAACTTTATTTGCGACATCCCAAGCTTTGAACGAGAATGAGAGCTTTCTTTTGGTTTTATAATAAATGTCGCTTCGGTCCTGTGTGTAACGGTTATCAGTAATTAGAGTAAACTCATACTGATGTCACAGAGCGAGTCTGAAAGTGACATTTGGGAATATAAATCTCTTAAGAAGACTAAAAGAAAAGCCCAAACTCCCAAATCTAATGAAGATGAATCAAAGCGACCGAGGTTGGCAAAGCAAGCGGCGTCAAAGAAAAAGACAAACAAAGCCTGCAGAGGGAGTAGATTGAACACTAAGTTCAAGACATCGACTGAACTGTGTACAGAGAGTGAATCTCTTCAAGTGACCAAGCTAGATGGACCAACGACCAAATCCTCCCTATTGTCCGGCTCACAGTTAGCCGAAGTGCATGATGGGTCATTATCAGAACAACACCCTCAGTCCAGGGGTTACTGTCCTGTCTGTCAAATGCCATTTTCCATTTTGGTCGTCCAGACAGCACAGTGGCATGTTGCCGAATGCTTGGAGAATCCTGGAGAAACAAGTAAAGGTAGGTATTTATGCCAAGAAATAACTTCATAAATAAACATTAGGCTTAAGTGTCCCATTTTAATGTTTTCTGTTTTCCCAACAGACCCGATTCTATTAATCAGCTAATTCACAGCCCTTCCTAAATTGCAATGATTGTAATAAAGCAGAAAAAACACAAATATATCTATGACAACTCCTACCACAAGAGCATGGTTGGGAATCTGTGTGTTAAGATATAAATATTAAAGCCTGCTTCTGGTCTCCTTAACATATCCTCTATTGTAGATCTTAATTATATATTATTTTTTTCACATTTTGTCTTTGAAAAATACAGAATGTCCAGATGGCCTACAGTGCTCCTCCTCCATTCCAAACCACTACAAGAGATACAGCCACTCTCTTTTAGCTCACAGTCGAGCATTAAATGCCACAGAGGCAGCTTCTTCTATATTGGGCCACACGCCTAGATTCCAGCTGGAGCAGAAGACAATTAATAATGATGCCATTATTTATAGTAAAGATAGCTTTGTGGATAGTGCTGTCAGTCTGTCCACTGCATCCAGCCACAGTGCCTTTCCTGCTCAAGGATCCAGAGAATCTTCTCCTCCTGTCCGCCTGAATGCCTTGCAGCTCTTGCGCTCGCCAGGGCCTGAGGATGTTAAGAAAAAGAAAGGCTGGTCCCCTTCTACCAAAGGACCTAGATCTCATGCCTCAACGCAGGAAGCTAAAATTAGGATGTCAACCCCAGTGAAAGCAGGAAATGTAAGCCATGATGTTCAGACCAGGGAAATAAATGAGGAACCATGTATTTTAGATGATTATATCTCATACTCTCCCCTTTCTGAGCTCCATGCTGAAACTAAAGGGAAGCATATAAAGAAAAAACTGTTTCACAGTACAGCATTAGAGGGCATGAAAGGGAGAGATGACAATTCTGATTCACTGATATTGTTTAGTGATAGTGCACTGAGTGATGATGACCTTTTTGCTGATGTCTTAGATAAATATGAAACATCAGGAAGCCAAGAAGATCCTGCCATTAAGGAGTCTCTGTTCACCTGTGACCAATTAGAGTCATTAGAGTCACATGAACATTTGACAGGTTCCAGCTGTGCAGGCCCTACTGATAGCCCTCATCAGGCTAGTTCTCCTTTTAGACACTCAAAAGACGCTCATGATATAAAAGACAGGAAGGAAGATAATCCTCCGTTACAGTCTCCTCAAAGTCTGGTCCTGGAACGTCTTCGTCAAAGCATATCAAACACTGCACGGTTCAACAATCTTAATTCTACTTGTGTTGATGTAAAGTCTGATTCTTTGACTCAGGAAATGCCTTCCACTCAAACACTACTGGCCACTAGGAAACAAACGCCTTCCACAACTCCCAAAAAAGCCCAGACCAAGGCAGGAACATCTGGGTTAAAGCAAACTGATATTGGAGTTTTTTTTGGACTGAAGCCTTTGAAAGAAAATAAAGAGGAAGTTAGCACAACTGTGGAAGAGAAATTCCAGGTGAGTTCTGCTTCAGGGAAGAGCTCAGGAACTGCAGAGCGGCAGAATAGACGGAGGAAGAATAAAGCAGTCTCTGAAGTGACCACGACAAAGGAAGAAGCAGAAGAAGGAGTTGCTCAGCCTACGCAAGCAGAAGGCAAGCGAGGAGCGAGGGCATGGGGGAGGAAGAGGTGGAACAGAACAACAGCGACAGATGGAGTAGCAGAAGTGCCCAAACGATGCCCGTTCTACAAGAAAATCCCTGGTAGGTTGCATTGTTAATGTTTATTTGTTTTGACTTGCATACATGATCACCTACTCCTTTCATGTTTTGAATGAAATATCTCCTCATGTGTTTGCTTTTCTTTATAAAAATTATTACCTTGTATCCTCAGAATGGTGTCATGCTGTGGTGGTAGTGTATGTGACCTTGTTTCCTAATAGTTTATCTTGTGTGAGCAATGACAAAATGAAGTTTATTTTCCATTGATTCATTTGGCAGGCGCTTCTATCCAGTGAAACTTTGAAACAGGATGCAATCCAACAGTGCAGTCGAGCATTTGAAGTAGAGCTAGGCAATATTTCATTTAGATATTGTGTTAAATGATGTTACTGTACACATTTTTTTGAGGTTGTATGAGCTTTTTTTTTTATTTTTAAAGAAAGCTAACTATTGCAAACTCTTGAAAGCAGCTGATGTTAGTTTTTTGTACTATTTGAAATTTTTAAGTTTGTTTGACATTTACAGAATCTAGCCATGGGGGTCACAGTCCAGTGACTTCTGTGCCGGTCCCAAGCCCGGATAAATAGAGAGGGTTGCGTCAGGAAGAGCATCCGGCGTAAAACATTGCCAAATTTAACCATGCGAATCGTCAGTACGAATTTCATACCGGATCGGTCGAGGCCCCGGTTAACAACGACCGCCATCGGCGCCGTTGACCTACAGGGCGCCGGTGGAAATTGGGCTACTGTTGGTTGAAGAAGTAGAGGAGGGAGGAGAGTGCACAGACAGAGAGAGAAGAGGAAAGGTAAGAGTGTAGGATTGAGAATAGGAACTCTGAATGTTGGTACTATGACAGGAAAAGGTAGAGAGCTGGCTGATATGATGGAGAGAAGGAAGGTGGATATACTGTGTGAACAGGAGACCAGGTGGAAGAGTAGCAAGGCTCGTAGTATAGGAGCAGGATTCAAGCTGTTTTATTATGGTGTGGATAGTAAGAGAAATGGGGTAGGTGTGGTCCTGAAGGAGGAGTTTGTGAGGAATGTTCTGGAGGTGAAGAGAGTGTCAGACAGGGTGATGAGTCTGAAGTTAGAGACTGAAGGGGTGATGTTGAATGTTGTTAGTGGTTATGCCCCACAGGTAGGTTGTGAGTTAGAGGAGAAAGAGAGATTCTGGAGTGAATTAGATGAGGTGATGGAGAGTATTCCCACGGGTGAGAGAGTGGTGATAGGAGCGGATTTTAATGGACATGTTGGCGAGGGGAACAGAGGTGATGAGGAGGTTATGGGCAAGTTTGGAGTTAAGGAAAGGAACCTTGAAGGACAGATGGTAGTGGACTTTGCTAAGAGGATGGACATGGGTGTGGTTAACACTTATTTTCAGAAGAGGGAGGAGCATAGAGTGACTTACAAGAGTGGAGGTAGGAGAACACAGGTAGACTACATCCTATGTAGAAAAGGCAATCTGAAAGAGATTAGTGACTGTAAAGTGGTAGTGGGAGAGAGTGTAGCCAGACGGCATAGGATGGTGGTGTGTAGGATGACTTTGATGGTCTGTAAGATGAAGAGGTCAAAGATAGAGATAGAGAAGAAAACCAAGTGGTGGAAGCTGAAAAAGGAGGAATGTTGTGAGGAATTTAGACAGAAGTTGAGGCAGGCTCTGGGTGGTCAGGTAGTGCTGCCAGATGACTGGGAATCTACAGCAGAAGTGATCAGGGAGACAGGGAGAAAGGTGCTGGGTGTGTCATCTGGAAGGAGGAAAGAAGATAAGGAGACTTGGTTGTGGAATGAGGAAGTTCAGGATAGTATCCAGAGGAAGAGGTTAGCCAAGAAGAAGTGGGACATGGACAGGACTGAAGAGAATAGACAGGAATACAAGGAGTTACAGCGCAGAGTGAAGAGGGAGGTGTCTAAGGCCAAGCAGAAGGCATATGACGAGCTGTACACTAGGTTAGACACTAGAGAAGGAGAGAAGGACTTGTACAGGTTAGCTAGGCAGAGGGATTGAGATGGGAAGGATGTGCAGCAAGTTAGAGTTATTAAGGATAGAGATGGAAGGGTGCTCACAAGTGAGGAGAGTGTACAGAGGAGATGGAAGGAATACTTTGAGGAGCTGATGAATGAGGAAAATGAGAGGGAAAAAAGAGTAGAAGGGGTGAACTCTGTGGAACAGAAAGTAGATAAGATTAGAAAGGATGAAGTCAGGAAGGATTTGAAGAGGATGAAAAGTGGGAAGGCAGTTGGTCCTGATGACATCCCGGTGGAGGTCTGGAAGTCTCTGGGAGAGGCAGCAGTGGAATTTTTAGCTAGTTTGTTCAACAGGGTTTTAGAGAGTGAGAGGATGCCTGAGGAATGGAGAAGAAGTGTGTTAGTGCCGATCTTTAAGAATAAGGGTGACGTGCAGAGTTGCAGTAACTATAGGGGGATAAAGTTGATGAGCCATACAATGAAGCTATGGGAAAGAGTAGTGGAAGCTAGGTTAAGGAAGGTAGTGGAAATTTGTGAGCAGCAGTATGGCTTCATGCCCAGAAAGAGCACAACGGATGCAATTTTTGCTCTGAGAATTTTGATGGAGAAGTATAGGGATGGTCAGAAGGAGTTGCACTGTGTGTTTGTAGACTTGGAGAAAGCGTATGACAGGGTGCCAAGAGAAGAGCTGTGGTACTGTATGAGGAAGTCAGGAGTAGCGGAGAAGTATGTCAGAGTGGTGCAGGACATGTATGAGAGGAGCAGGACGGTGGTGAGGTGTGCTGTAGGTCAGACAGAGGAGTTCAAAGTGGAGGTGGGACTGCATCAGGGATCGGCTCTAAGCCCCTTCCTGTGTGCTATGGTGATGGACCAGTTGTCAGAGGAGGTCAGACAGGAGTCTCCTTGGACAATGATGTTTGCAGATGGCATTGTGATCTGTAGTGAGAGCAGGGAGCAGGTGGAGGAAAACCTGGAGAGGTGGAGGTTTGCGCTGGAGAGAAGGGGAATGAAAGTCAGTCGTAGTAAGACTGAGTACATGTGTGTGAATGAAAGGGAGGGAAGTGGAACAGTAAGGTTACAGGGTGAAGAGGTGAAGAAGGTACAGGAGTTTAAGTACTTGGGGTCAACAGCCCAGAGTAATGGAGAGTGTGGGAAAGAGGTAAAGAAGTGAGTGCAGGCAGGTTGGAATGGGTGGAGAAAGGTGTCGGGAGTTCTGTGTGATAGGAAAATATCAGCGAGAATCAAGGGGAAGGTGTACAGGACAGTGGTGAGACCGGCCATGCTGTATGGTTTAGAGACAGTGTCACTGAGGAAGAGACAGGAGTCAGAGCTAGAGGTAGCAGAGCTGAAGATGTTGAGGTTCTCTTTGGGAGTGACAAGATTGGACAGGATTAGGAACGAGTACATCAGAGGGACAGCTCATGTTGGACGTTTGGGGGACAAAGTTAGGGAGGCCAGATTAAGATGGTTTGGACATGTTCAGAGGAGGAAGAGTGAGTGTATTGGTAGGAGAATGTTGGACATGGAGCTGCCAGGCAGGAGGCAAAGAGGAAGGCCAAAGAGGAGGTATATGGATGGAATTAATGAGGATATGAAGCTAGTGGGTGCAAGTGTTGAGGATGCAGAAGATAGGGATAGGTGGAGAGAGATGATTCACTGTGGCGACCCCTGAAGGGAAAAGCTGAAAGAAGAAGAAGAAGAAGAAGAAGAAGTTTGACATTTACAGACTCCATTTTACCTTCTTTGCAGTATCAATTTATTTATACATCATTTTAACTTTTCTTTATTAACTGCATCATCACTCTTGCTTGCAGTTTGGTAGCAAACCTACCGTATATATCATGATGCATACTGTGTATCATGGAAATGTCTTTTTAGTATAGTGACCCCCCATCCCCCCCAATTCGTCATATCCCCAACCTTTAATTTGAAGACTAATGTTGCGTTTAAATTACATTTCAGCACTATTAAGGATGTGGAGGAGATTGTTGAAATGTAGAGTCATGTTTAAGCAGTTTGCTGTTTTTATGTGTTAAACATTATGGCAGTGCCTGAATTTTTTTTTTTTTTTTTTTAAGTTGGAAAAAATATTTGCATATTTGCTCAAAGGCCCAACAGCAGTTGAGTGGCAGTTTCATCCTACATCTTTTAGCACTACATAATAGCCTGAAGGGCACTGGATTGATGCTGAGTATGTTAAATCAAATATATAGGACAGATGAAGTCTTATGTTGGACCACATTCAAAAAATTGACGCATATCTGATGTACATTTTTGCTGACTAAATTGCATATGTTGTGCTAATGAGGTGTATACGCTGTATAGTCTGTTGCCATTCTGTTATTGATTTTTAATTTGGTTGTTTCTCCTCAGGATCTAGCTTTGCTGTGGATGCTTTTCAGTACGGGAATATCAAAGGCATCACAGCCTACTTCCTCACACACTTTCACTCGGATCACTACGAAGGACTGAAGAAAACCTCAACTTTTCCTATCTATTGCAATAAAGTAAGCATATCTGTCAAAGTATAAATAACTGCAGACCGGCCATGTGGAAGAATGCAGTGCTCTTTTTCAAAGACTTAAGCAATATTCTTGAAGCAATTCACACTTTTTTGCTGAGGTCTTTTCCTTTGAGTACCGGAGAAATGCAAAAGATTAATTGGATGTCGATAGAGCACTTGTCTTGGCTCAGTAATTGTGGCTTTATCATTTATCATTCTCCCCCCAGATTATTCCCCTGAGTAGTAATGAGTTTTACAGTGATGTTTTGTCTCTGAAAGGTCACACATGGGTGAATTTGACTGGTTTATCTTTGTAGATAACAGGCAACCTGGTGAAGACTAAACTACATGTGGATGAGCAGTATATCCATATTCTCCCCATGAATGAGGAACGTGTAGTCGATGGTGTGAAGGTTATCCTGCTAGATGCCAATCAGTGAGTTGTTTTTTTTTTTTTTTTTTAAATACTTTTGTTTTCCTTCAATTACTTTTTATGTGATTGGACTACCTGAGCTCTGGTCTGTGACTGAATCTGTGCCAGGAATGTCATTAACTTCTTTTTGTCCAGCTGTCCAGGGTCGGCCATGCTGCTGTTGCTGCTGCCAGATGGTCAGACTGTGCTCCACACAGGCGACTTCCGGGCACATCCGTCCATGGAGCGCTACCCAGAGTTGCAGAGCATCAGGATTCAGACAATTTATCTGGACACGACGTGAGTACTTTGGCCAAATGCAGCTTGCAGAACATCTGTTCGGCTCTCTGCGTGATGAACCAACTGAGACAGTTTGAGGTTTTTGGCCCTGTTGGTTTACACAAGCAAGCAAGCCTCACTGGGCGCTACAGGATATTCAGTGCTAGTATAAGCTGAAGGCCACTGCTGTGTTATGAATCACAAACGCCTTCATTAGTAAGAATGCACTAATCCCCTTATTGATGTGATACCATAAAGATCTGAGTGACTGTCGACACCTGAACCGGATATTGATTCGATACTGATTACAGTTAAACCAATAAGCCACATGTTGGTAATTCACTTTCAAACTGAAGCTCATTGCTCTTCCATAATGAGTGTTAACTTTTTTTTTTATTTTTTATTTGGCCTAGGTACTGCAGTCCAGAATATACATTTCCGACACAGCAGGAAGTGATCACCTTTGCTGCTAACACCGCCTTCGAGCTGGTCACGCTCAACCCTCGCACCCTGGTTGTGTGTGGCTCCTACTCCGTGGGAAAGGAGAAGGTGTTCTTGGGTGAGTTGTATTCAGCCACTGCATTCATACATTCTCAGCAGTTGTCAGGAAAGAAAAGAATCCTCTTTTGTGAGCATAGCATCTGCGCTGATTAACTGACGTGGCCATGTAATGGAAGGATTAAAGGGAAATGTCAAAGATATTTTCTTTCTCTCCTGATGTGTCCTTGGCTTGAGATGAATTTCATCTTGTCCAACTTTTTTTTTTTTTTTTCTGTCTACAAGCCCATTTTCTATTTTGAACTCATGCTGGGAGCTCTGTACTTTTAGTGTCCTCTTGTGACCAGTCTTACTTACCTTAGCTTAACTTAATTTGTGAAATATTGTGTTAAACATTGCATTTCTGTTTGTTTCTTCTCCTCCAGCCATTTCTCAGGTGCTGGGTTCTAAGGTCTATGTGTCCAAAGATCGTTATAAGACCATGTGCTGTCTAGAGTCAGAACACGTCAACCAGTGCATCACCACAAACATGAAAGACTCTCAGATCCATGTTCTTCCCATGATGCAGGTCAATTTCAAGGTGATCTGAAGTCCGTCTGGGATTTAATAGCCAAACAATTTGGCATGCATCATGTAATACAGAGAACAAATTTTTTTTTTCTTTAGATCTTTAAAATAGTCACGTGCTATGATTGATCAATTGGAAAGTGCAAACACGGCAACATTGCACAGATACATTCTGACATTTTATAACCCTAACATTCTGTGCCACATTATATAAAGAGCTGTGCTCCAGTATTCAAATCTACTAAGGGTCAGTTTTCATATAAATGCTGATGTAAGTGTTGACTCGACTGGTTTTTAAGAAAAAAATGTAATGCTGTCATGACTCTGATAGACAAGAAACAAAATATGCTAGAAACGTTTAGATTTTTTTTCTATAGAGTTAACACTAGAAAAAACTACACGTTGTTGTATACCATTTGTTTTGGGGTTATGAAATGTCATTTAGTGTGCAATTGATTGAATAGGGCTGTAAATATGTCGGGTGCACTGGCTAAAAGTAAAGAACACTAACTACCACACGCTTATTAAGGGGTTATTTATTGTAAGTGGGGCGGGGGGAGGCATTTCTGCCATGGTTATATTGTGTTCTTTAAGGCAAATTTTTTAATTTTGATTAAATGCCATTATAAATAAAAAGTTTAGAAACATTAAGTTAATGAGCATAAATATGTGCATTATGCAATGTTTTGTTGAAGTGCATTAAGTAGAAGTAAAACAAGTGAAAATGCATTTGATGCTGTTACTCTAATTACTGTAAGGTTTCTCAGGAACTGTAGCAATGTAGGTTTTATTTTACATCTTTTTAATGTCTTTTTACAGAATTTAAAAGCATACTTGAACAGGTTTTCGGGTACATATGACCAACTGGTGGCATTCAAGCCCACAGGTTGGACCTTCAGTCAGGAAGTGGGTGTGGAGAACATACAACCTCAAGTCAATGACAACATCAGTATTTATGGTATGCCATTTATCTTTCAAAGCTTTAGTGTCCTTGCTTACTATGCTCATGATCTCACAGATCTTCCTGAATACAGGTTTTCAGGTGAGCAAAGAATCTCAGTGTAGCTGCTCCATGTTAAAGCCTTTGACCTGTAGTGTTTTTGAGGCAGTGAGTCATTGTAAAAACAATGGGAAGGCTTTATAAAGGGGTATTAATAGCAGTGGAAATTCATTTAGTCCTCTGACTTGATACAAATTTAAGACTGATTTAAATTGAAAAGTTTTTTTTTTTTTTTGCAAGTTATCTGATTGGATGGATTACTTCTGGGCACTAAACTGCATGGCTTGTGTTAACAGAATCAGCTGCAGATGTGTTTTGGTACTAATTTCTTACAACACAGTGATTTCCTTATGAGTTTAATAATGGAGTTTTCCAGTGTGAACAGTAAAACAAGTTTGATATTAGAATGTCAGTATTCTCAGATTGAAAACTGTGTAGGCTAGAGCTGAAACATTTCCAGTAAACCCTACACTTGTCTCATGGACCACATTTCTTCCTGATATTGATGGTATTGACTGGCCCTTTATGCTCATTGCTCATCAGACTAGTCTGTCTCCTGGGAGTGAATCCCAGAGTACCGGCAGGTTGATTACGGATCAGAGACACTCAGTATTTAAAAACAATGGAAACATGAGACGCATGTAATTGTCTTGTTGATGAGAGTTCCTGCAGAATGACCAGACTGGTTTGAATGACAAAGGCTGCCGTAAATGAGAACATGTGTACAACAGTAACACATTAGAATGCACAACACAATGGATCTTGAGGTGGATGGTCTACAACAACAGAATGCCACTTCTGTCAGCCAAAAACAGAAAGCTGAGGCTGCAGTGGTTACAGGCTCAACAAATTGGACGGTTGAAGGCTGGAAAAACGTGGCCTGGACTGCTGAGGCACACAGATGGTAGGGTCAGAACTTGGCACCAATAGCATGAATCCATGTGATGCATATGTAGTATGGCTTACATTTAAGATAAATATGTATTTTTTGGGCAAAGTGGAAACGTCTCATGCTGTGGCTGAACCCAAAGTCCTGCCAGAGATAATGATGCTGTGCTATATTAATAAACCCATCAGCCTCTCTTGCAGATGCGATTGTGGGTCATTTCCCAGCTGTTTGTATGCTTTATGTGGCGCGCCATAAAAGGGCCACACTGTTTTAAAGACCATTTAGCATGTTGGTTAAAGTATGTGATTGTGCACACATACTTGAATGCATGCCAGGCAATGCCTCCTTTCATTAAATGCCATTCGACATGTGCCATGTCACCTCCTGGGCGGCATTAAGAGCAGTGTTGGTAACTTCATTTGTGAAGCAGCACGAGAGAACTCGCACTCTGCCTTCATTCTGTTTTATCTGACCCGGAATAATTCTCATTCTCTGTATAAAACAGCATCAATTCATTTAAATGACTTCCTCATCAGTAGTTATGTAGGGAAACTGCCTCAATGATTCATTCATTCATTGTCTACCGCTTATCCGAACTATTCTCGGGTCACGGGGAGCCTGTGCCTATCTCAGGCGTCATTGGGCATCAAGGCAGGATACACCCAGGACGGAGTGCCAACCCATCGCAGGGCACACACACACACTCTCATTCACTCACGCAGTCACACACTACGGACAATTTAGAGATGCCAATCAACCTACAATGCATGTTTTTGGACTGGGGGAGGAAACCGGAGCACCCGGAGGAAACCCCCAAAGCACGGGGAGAACATGCAAACTCCACACACACGGCGGAGGCGGGAATCGAACCCCCAACCCTGGAGGTGTGAGGCAAACGTGCTAACTACTAAGCCACCGTGCCCCCCTGCCTCAATGATCTAGAATGTAATGAAGTAGAATGGTGGGTTATAAATGTAACCAAGATGCTACAAATAAGCGATGCATAGACTGATCATCTGGCTCAGTCGAGTGAACTGTAAGAATGAGTTACTTTGGTATTAGCTCAGCAAGGAAATAAGCACACAGGAAATTGGCATTAGTTCTAGAAGGAAACTGCCCTGGTGGTCCTCCACTTTGTCATAGAGCCATGAATGCTTACTGTTTTTCAATCTGGGGTTTTAATTTTCACATCTCGGGCTGCCACAAGCAAAAGTACATTCTTATTACATGGGTTCTTCTCAGGTGATATCTACATTCCCAACCTGAAACCAGACATTACTGGGTGACCTACAGTAGACTGTCTGCTTTTGCTTTCTTTAAAATTATTTAATCATATATATCCACCTTGATTTTGGCACACATTTTTAGTGTCTTGTTCTTTTTGTTTGAGGTTTTATAGGATTGTGTGGATTTCAGTCTAATCATGGTTTGTCTATTACAGGTATTCCATACAGCGAACACAGTAGCTACCTGGAACTGAAGCGCTTTGTTCAGTGGTTGCGGCCATTAAAGATCATACCCACAGTGAACGTGGGCAACTGGAACAGCAGGAAGGCCATGAACAATTGTTTCAGTGAGTGGCAAGCTGAGGTTAAATCTCTAAATGCTGTACCAGCGTGTAACCGCTCCTGTACAAGACAGTGACTGATCAGTGCCTCAACAAATTTCAGCATTTGACCAAGTAGTCAATTTGTGTATTCAGATCCCAGATACAAGCCTGGTTCTAAGCATAATCTCTTCTCATTTAAAGAGAGGCAGAGCGAATTCTTGAACCATGATTTCACCGTTTTCAGTGCAGAAACAAATATCGTTTTGTCTTAATATGTGACAAATCTGAGATTCATTCTTGCTTGAATATCTGTTCCAATCCATTTCCTGTCATGACTATCTAATGTTTTTTTTTTTTTTAAATTTTTTTAATTAATATGCAGATATTTGCAAATAAATCTTTTAAATAATGCTCAAGTCTTGATGTTAAAACCTTTCTAAACAATTTTTTTTTTTTTTTTTTTTTGCTCTGCTCGCTCAACTTCTGTGTGTGTTTTCAGTGAAACTCACCATTGATTTTATATGTAAATTGAAAACAATTGTTAATTCAGCCAGAACACAGATTGTGTTGACATGATCAAACACACACATTCTTACAGTGCAAACAGTCTACTAAATTGTCTGTAAAATATGGTCTCTACACAAGTGCATGAATGAGTAGGTATAGCTCTGGCTTTGGGTCATTGACTGGAAGAACGGGGTTCAAGCTACAGCATTTCTAAGCTGCCACCATTGGGGCCTTGAGCAAGGCCCCCAACACGACCTGCTCCGGGGTGCTGCATCATGGCTGACGCTGTGCTCTGACCCTGCATTCTGACCCCAACCCTCCAAGGACGGGATATGCAAAGAAAGAATTTCACTGTGCAGTAATGTGTATTTGTGACAAAGACTTAATCAGCCAGTCTTCTGGTAGCAGTGCATAGAATCATGCCAATACGGGCCAACAGCTTCAGGTAATGTTTTATTTTCACCGTGGCATGAATGTTGGTGTCAGGTGGGATGGTTTGAGTATTTCTATAACTGCTGATCTCACACACAACAGTCTCTAGACTTTACTCAGAATGTTGCAATAAAAAAGGTTGATGAGAAGGGTCAATGGAGGTTGGCCAGACTGGTCTGACTTGACAAAGATTACAGTAACTCAGATAACCATTCTGTACAATTGGTGTGAGCAGAAAAACCTTTCAGAACAAACTGACCCTTGAGGCAGATGGACTAAAACAGTTGAAAACTGGAAAAATGTAGTCGTCTGATGAATCTTGTTTTCTGCTGAGGCAGAAGTGCCACAGCCTATTTGAGTATCATTACTTATCATGTGCATTCCTTCATTGACAATTTACCATCTAATGCCTACTTCCAGGATGATAACACACCATGTCACAAAGCAACAAAGGTCTCAAACTGCATTCATGATCATGATAATGAGTTCAGTGTTCTTCAGTGGCCTTCCCAGTCACCTGCTCTAAATCCAGTAGAACACCTTTAGGATGTGGTATGATAAATGGGAGATTCACATCATGACCGTGCACTTGATAAATCTGCAGCAATTATATAATGCAGTCATTTAAACAAGGAGCAGAATCTCTAGAGAACGTTTTGTGGAATCTATGCTATGAAGGTTGAGACTGTTTTGAGAGCAAGGTCAGGCCCTACTGAGTATTACTGCAATGTTCCTAATGTATTAAGTGTATGTTCAGCCTGAGTTCACTGAGACTCCAGAATTTCTTTGTACATTGGGATTTGTACTTGTGTAAGCCCATGATAATCACAATTAGTCAAACAATTTTTTTTGTACTTCTATATGAAATAATCAGCAATTATTTAGAATATATATTACACCAATTATACAGTTGTTTAAATTCAGGTATAAAATATAGGAATATAAATGCATGTCAGAATATTACATCCTGTGCATATCCAATACATCTATGAAAGTAATAATTTTCTACGTACATTTTGTAAGTCGGAAAAATGATCAAGTACTGGAGGAAAAATAACAGAACAACAAGAGAAAGTCTGTTAAGTGGTTTCAATTTCAGTGCAATCTGAATTTTACTTGTCTGCACATTTGAAACACTAGAGAGATTCATGATGTTCTTCTAAAGGCAGAGAAGTGCAGTGTAATGCATTCCTGGATAGCTGGAGTCTCTTCATTTCTGCATCAGAGCAAAGATTTCAACTTAACAGCCATCCCAGACCCAGTCTTATTTTGAATTATTTGGAACATATTCTCTTGATCTGCACTGTAAAACTGTCCCAGACATCACACTGCTGCTTGCTCAAAGACACAGGGAGAGTCAGGATGCCTGATCTTCATCATATCTAACACATGTCTGAATTTCAAATGAATAGTGCTGGGAGATGCACAGAATCAGAGCAGATGTCACGTTATGTGCAACATCCACTTAATGGTTGGGACCCTGGCTGCCTTAGGATAGTCAATTTTACCTGCAAGAGAGATCGATTAAGTTAAGCACACTTCCAGTAACAAGCAAAAAAAAAACCACTTCCCTAATCTGACACGTACTCTTACCTGGTCTGTAGTAAGTCTCCTTAGATAAGTTTGCAACTTCCCCAGACTGTCTGTAAGGAGGTCATTAATAGCTAGGATTTGGTCACCCTCATGGAACAGACTATAGGATTGCGTATGCTTCCAGTTGGACACGCTGCCAAGGGACAGAGAACATACCATTAACAACTCAGGATTGCGTATGCTTCCAGTTGGACACGCTGCCAAGGGACAGAGAACATACCATTAACAACTAAGGATTTGGAGTTTATAACTTGAGTCTGTGATTCATAATCAAGATAAATCAATGATCCTTAAGTATAATCAAAATTCTGTGGGAAGTTTTTAACAAAATAGCGTACCATACTTTACCCCCTTTCTCTGAGAGGATCACGTGTTTTTTCAGCTCTTCTTGACTAACAAAAATTTCCTTCTCCACAGCAATGCCCATTTCACTGAGGAATGCACATATTTAGCATTAACAGACAGTGTGTCATCTGAAACCAAGTCACATTCTACACTAGAATCATGCGTATTTTGCTCACCTTGCTGGTGAAATCTGGCTGCTCAGAGCAGTGGAGCCAGTGCCCTTATTGCCAGTCTGGAGGAACGAGTTCTCCAAAACATTACTTCCCTCCAGACTTCAAAACAAAACATTTTCCTTCATTACTGATTAGACTGGTGTTTTATTTTTGAATTATAACAGGAAGATTCCAAATTCAAAACCTTAAAAATTACATAAAATTATAAAACATATAAGACGTTATAAAATTACAGTTCTGTAATGACACTGGAATCATTCAGTCCAGACTAGAATGAATCATCTTGTGTGGTGAAGTGAGCTTTAGGAAGTAGGGAAGTCTTTCTTCTTTCATGGATAGCAACAATGTGGGACCAGACCAGACCTCTTAATTTGATGCTATTATATATAGATGTGATTACTGGGGTAGTGATGGTTCAAGTGGTGAAGGCTGTGGGTTGTTGATTGGAGGTTCAAGCCCCAGCACAACCTAGCTCCACTTTTGGGCAATTGAGCAAGGCCCTTAACCCTCCCTGCTCCAGGGGTGCTGTATCATAGCTGCCCCTGCACTCTGACCCCAACTTCCTCAGCTGAGATATGTGAAGAAAAGTGTTCCACTGTGCTTTAATGTATGTGTGGTGGTAATAAAGGCTTCCTGCCCTCAGTTCTACTGACAACATGAAAATGTGATTTAAACCTTTTATTAACTACACTTGATCAGACATCAGGCTTTACTATCCCTTTCCACATGCTTTGGAAAATCCAACATTAATCCTCTAAAGATTTGTACCAAAATCTCACCAGTTCAGTGGATAATAATTAATATAATAATACAATAATAATACAAACTGCTGAGGTAATCATAAAGGGTATGGTGCTCAGATTGAACATCCTTTTAATACACCTACAGTATACACTGTATACTGTGGAAGAATTATGATTTATTATCTCACTATCTGCTGCCATCCTAAAGAGGATGTGTTCATTTTAGAGTCTCAGGGTGATTTTCTTACCAACCTTGCCACAGGCTTGCTCACAAAGGAGTTAAAATTAACATCTAGTACTTCAGTAAAGTTGCTTTGTGACAGTGTCTACTGAGAAAAACCTGATTCAAATAAAATGTAAAGAGAACTTCTCCCTGTACAAATAAAAGGGAACTGAAAAACAGCTTAGCTCTTAATTTTCCTGGTCAGTGTATGCCGCTTAATGAAACTAAATAAAATATGCTACATAATATTTAACCCAAATTTACTAAACCAAAGATCATAAACAAAATTTATTTCCCTCCTATTGTTTACCTTGATATAACCCATTCTTATAGAACTTTTTCCTAAAAAATTTTCTTTTACATTTTTTTGGTAAAATCTACAAAGAATCCTTAAAATAAAAAACAGACCCAGCAAACATTGCCATACATTTTAGGTATGAGGATGCAAGTTCATTGCCAGGTTTTCATCATCAAATACAACTCTCAGACTTGTTCAACAAGTTTTTTTAACTACCCCATCTTTAAACAAAACATGGCAATGGTGTAGCTATGATGTCCTCTGATAAACAAGAATGAGTTTCAAGCTGTTAGGCAAAGAGGTACTTTTTACCAGGAAGAGCTTTTTAAGAATTATCTAAAAAAAAAAAAAACAAGACCTGAAATAAATAAAACACAGTTATCACAAACAGATCACCACATTGTACTTACTTTGTTTGAGGAAACAAAGCATCTTCATCCTGAGTCTGTCTTAGTACCTCTGTCCTGTGTAACATGTAGAAATGTAGTTTTTCAATTCAGATTTACATTAAAAACACTCACAGCACTTACCTTTAGGATTAGTATAGATATTATAAATAATAATAACCGATTAAATAACAAAACATTTTTTTGCCTTTAAACCACAGAACTGTTTAATGTTCAAATCGTCTTCAGGGCAGAAAACCTCATCGTAACATTTTTTAAATCTTATTAACAATGAGGAAATAAATGTTTATAGCTATAATGTAAGTGATAACACTTTTTTACAGACAAAATGGATAAAAAGTATGATGTGTTGCTCTTTTAAAAATAAAAAATATAATCTTTAGGTAAATGCAGTGATTTAATAGGAGTAAAACGTTTAAGGATATGCCATTATTAGAAACAAATAATCTTTTCATTATACCACTCCACTGTTGATTCTTTCCTATAATAGTACATCCCATTAGGTTTTATTTCTTATCTAACAATTTTTGCTTTATTGTTTGCTTATAATAGAAGCATCAGTAGCCTTTTTTTCAGAAAAGGAAAGAGAGAAACTTACACACTTTTCATGTCCATGTAGTAGCTGATGTTTCCGTTTGTTTCACTTTCTTTGTTTATCTTTATTTCCTCTTCTTCATCTTCATCAGTGTCTTCACTTTCTTGAGGCTTTACAGAAGATCTTAATGATTTTGTGATTTTATGTAAATAATGACTTTATGTGAATGTTGTAGGCGAGTGTGTGAGAGTGTATGTGTATGTGTGTGTTTAGGTGAAGTTAGAACCTACTTGTGATATTGTCGTCATGTAATTCTTGGGATAATCATAGTGAGAGTATAGAGAGTTGAAGGACTCGGGGGCAGACTGTCTTATTGAAAGGGATGATGGAACTGGAGGTTCTCTCTGTTAAGAGAAGCAACATGTCCATCAAGAAAATGCGTGTTTTATATATATAGTGTATTATATGGTACTTTAATCAGGTGTTAACATGAATTTTAATCCATGTAATAAAGACTGTGGACTTCTTTTCATACAACAAGGCTCCTACCTGCCTGAATGGGGAAAAGACCCATATACCAGAAACCAGAAAGTGATTGACAAATTACTTTTTGGGCTATGCTCAACTTAAGGTCATGTCTATCACATTAGGTTTATTAATAACAATATGTTACTTGATGCTTTCTTAATAAATATGTTGTACTTATATCCTTGTTATTGCTGATCTCCGTTAAGATTACAGGGTGAAGAATTGAAGAGGTGAAAAGGTGAAGAAGGTACAGGAGTTTAAGTACTTGGGGTCAACAGCCCAGAGTAATGGAGAGTGTGGGAAAGAGGTAAAGAAGTGAGTGCAGGCAGGTTGGAATGGGTGGAGAAAGGTGTCGGGAGTTCTGTGTTATAGGAAAATATCAGCGAGAATCAAGGGGAAGGTGTACAGGACAGTGGTGAGAGCGGCCATGCTGTATGGTTTAGAGACAGTGTCACTGAGGAAGAGACAGGAGTCAGAGCTAGAGGTAGCAGAGCTGAAGATGTTGAGGTTCTCTTTGGGAGTGACAAGATTGGACAGGATTAGGAACCAGTACATCAGAGGGACAGCCCATGTTGGACGTTTGGGGGACAAAGTTAGGGAGGCCAGATTAAGATGGTTTGGACATGTTCAGAGGAGGGAGAGTGAGTGTATTGGTAGGAGAATGTTGGACATGGAGCTGCCTGGCAGGAGGCAAAGAGGAAGGCCAAAGAGGAGGTATATGGAGGTGATAAATGAGGATATGAAGCTAGTGGGTGCAAGTGCTGAGGATGCAGACAATAGGGATAGTTAGAGAGAGATGTTCGCTGTGGCGACCCCTGAAGGGAAAAGCCGAAGGAAGAAGAAGAAAATTGCTGATCTCTGTGAATTAAAATAGATCTGTCCTGGGATCTCTAATCTAAGACCTATTTTAAATAGTGTAGTAGATTCAAATGTGTGTATAACATTAAAATATACTCAGAAAGCTTACTTATATTGGTTTATTCACCTACAGAGCTTACAAACCACTGCTTTCCTAGTTTTACATGTACACACTGATTTAACATTAAAACCACCTGCCTAATATTGTGCTTTTAAAACAGCTCTGACACATAAAGGCATGGACATACTAGTCATATTAAGCTATGATGAGTTTTAAAAAAAAGAATTTCTACTAATGACAAAAATGTATAATAGTAATGGGTTGTCATTAAGATATAGCATAAAATGAATTTCAATAATTTTTTTGTATTATCCTGTTCCTTATTTTATTATTCCTATGTCCTGTAAGTTGTGAGGTGTGCCTCCATGGATCTGACTTTTTTTGTGCACGGCAAAACATCCTACAGATGCTCATTCTGATTAAGATCTGAGGAACTTAGAGTCCAAATCAACTCTTTGTCATGTTCCTAATAATTTCTAAAAAAAATTCTGAGTGCATTATCCTGCTGGAAGTAACCACTGCCATTAGGGAATACTGTTGCCATGAAGGGAGATACTTGGTCTGTAACACTGTTTACATAGGAGGTATGTGTAACATTCACTTGAATGCTAGAATGCAAGGTTTCCCATTCCCCAGAGCTTTACCCATTTTTCCTGCTTTCACCACATCGACTTTGAGAACCAAATTGTTCGGTTATTGCCTAATATTGCCTAATATTCTTGGGTATTATTGTAAGAAGATAATCAATGTTATTCACATTACCTATCAGTGGCTTTAATGTTATGGCTGATGGTTTAATATAATATACAATATTAGCTGCAGATATGAAGTGATTTTTGATTGTCTGTTAAAAAAGCTTTTTTGGAAAATGGAACTGAATATATTTCCACTGAATATAAAGCAGATTACAAACAGTTTTATAAGTTTGTGCAGGCACCTCATGATAGAGAAGCCACGAGTTACAGTTTAATCTGTAATATGGCAGCTAGCATCAAGGGAAGTGGGGCATTTAGTGTTTCTCAAATTGCCATTAGTTCAGGTATTAGTATGATACTGTTAGTGGTGTCTCACCTGTTCTTGGTTTTCAGACCATTTTGGATCATGATAAACACACGGAGGCTCAGATATTGATCTACTTTTCCTTTATTTCCTATTAAAAAAGAAATCAATTCAAATTAGCAGTATTTACATTGTATTTTTCAGTTAAAATATTTTTCTTCATTTCTCTGGACAGTACCTCTGAGTTGGGCAGTGTGTTCAGAGCCTTAAATATGGCATTAAACCAGTCCTCCACCTCATCACTGTGGAGAATATTTTAAAATCTTTGTTAGTGAAAGCCCTGATTTGTTTTTTATAGTTCAGATGTGAGTATTCACACCTCAGACTTTGCAGTTTTTAATCCTTTTTTCTTTTTACATTTGTTTTTTCAACATTCACAAATTTAATGGACTTTGGTGAGGTTTTTGGATTGCTGCCATGAATCATGACTAACCTATTTTCTCCAACCAGGAAATACTCTCTCGCTGGAACCCTCATGTACAGAACACAGGATGCAGAGCATCTAAAGTTTCTTTGTATCCACAGCGAAATCGGGTGTGACTCTGCGTGCTGGAAAAGCAGTGAGACCCTGCAAAAAAAAAAAAAAAAACACCACATCAAGACCTTGATCAGATTTCTTGATATGTTACATAAAATAATCTTTAATATTCCAAAATGTGTTGTATCTGCTTTGCCCTGTTCTTCTGTTGTATTTCAAGTTTCATCCACACTCTATCATTAATCAACCACAATTCACTATAATCATCTGTCTCCGTTGTATGAGGCAAATGTGGATTGTATTTTTATTTCTTTATGAGTAGTGTTTGTGAATATGGTTTTATGATTTTAAGATATTAAAATATGTCATTTGTAACAAAATGACATAAAACTTGTTTGCATGGTTTACAGCATGCCAATGTTGTAAACTTATCTGTTGAAAATTAGTAAATCTATTCATTCTTTCACTTACACTATTTCATACTAAGGTCTATTTGAATGTATTAAAAAATGTATTCAAATTATTAATGATGAAGAATAATGATCCATCTGGATACTAGTCATATTGAGTTGTGATGAGTCAAAAAAGGATTTTTACTATTGACTAAAATGTATAACGATAATTGGTTGTCATTAAGATAATTAGAAATGAATAAACTATTGATACTCACTGTTACAGCCATTCTTTAGGATTTTCAGGGTTTCTGATTAAATATTAAATATCTGCTTTTAAAATAATTAAATTTTAAACTTTAATTAAAACTGCTTGGATTACTGAAAAACCACTGTTAAATAGCAACTTGAGAAAAAGGAGTAGTAAAAGTATAAAAATACTACTATAAAATTGTTAACTTCCAAGATTTCTAAATTCCAAGGTTCAAAAGATATTTGATTATCACATAAAAATATTGTAGTAACCCAGCAGTTAGATCATAAACAGGAATATACAGTTATTATTCATTCATTCATTGTCTACTGCTTATCCGATCTATTCTCAGGCGTCATTGGGCATTAAGGCAGGATACACCCTGGACGGAGTGCCAACCCATCGCAGGGCACACCCACACACACACACTCTCATTCACACACTACAGACAATTTAGAGTTGTCAATCAACCTATAATGCATGTCTTTGGACAGGGGGAGGAAACCGAAGTACCCGGAGGAAACCCCCGAGGCACGGGGAGAATATGCAAACTCCACACACACGGCGGAGGCGGGAATCAAACCCCCAACCCTGGAGGTGTGAGGCAAACGTGCTAACCACCAAGTCACCAAGCCACCGTGCCCCACTATACAGTTATTATTTATAGTTATAGTTATTTATTGATTACATGCTTATATAGAAGTTTCTAGTTTCAGGGTGCAGGGTTGTGGCTGCTCCCTGTTCAGGGTCGCCACAGCGGACCAACTGATCCGCACAACAACCTGGCACAGCTTATATACATACTGATAAAGGTTGATTTGTCCTAGCGGTTTCTCTCTTCTGTTTTCATCCTTGAAGAATTTCAGCTCGTATTTATTTGCAGGGGTCTTGCTGAGCACAAAGTACCTCCGCTTCCACGATTTCTGCAGAAGTTCGCAAAAGCAGGAAGTCACACAGAAATGTTATTACAGTAAAGCTGTATTAAAAGATTAATCCCTATTTATATAATGGCTTATTATTAAGTAGTATACCAAGGATTTGAAAAGGGTCTGAGTCTGTGCGGGTGACTTGTACATGTAGCCGGACTGCACCTCTTCCATGTTTGCTGGGACATGGTAAGACTTTTTACTTGCTAGATGGGAAATATATGTAATAATGCTCAGGGTTTGTCCAAAAAGATGAATGTTAAGTTCAACGCTGATCAGTGAGGCAGACATACCTGAATACTTTAGCTTGCTGAACATTTGGACACCGTAGTTTTCCTGAAATAAAAACCACTTCTGTTATTTCATATGTGTTGATGCATATCAGTGCAATAACAGTGTGTTACATTTACTATTGTAACTAATACAGAAACAAGGCTATTAGAAACATGCACAGGAAAATGATAAATTATCTAATTATCTATAATTAAATTGTTAATCAATTATCTGTTCATTTATTCTAATCTGAATATAAAACACTAGTGACCAAGGTCTGTGTGATTTACATTTAAAAAAAAAAAAAAAAATTATATTTTAATAATAAATATAAATTGCCTTGCAGTGTGTGTCATCACTTTCTCTGATCAAAACACCACACAATACTAAATCCTAGTGAAAAATAATAACCTGCTAACATTTAAATATTATACACATAAATCAGAATAATATATTAAGTGCATATACAGCACATTTTTATTTGCAAGTTTGTGATTTTGGAATGTCATCATTTGTCTAATCCGCAGAGTCTTTACTTTTGAAAATATGCATAATCAATTTACGATTATAGAATAAGTTACATCAATTATTAAGCATGAGCATCAAGAATCATTTGGTTTTAGAAAACTGTGTCTTCCTAGGCCAAAAGAATTTGCAAAAATAAAATAGAAACATTCTTCTTTTTATTCTTATTCTTATACTCTTATTACTACTACTTCTACTACCACTAATAATAATAATAATAATAATAATAATAATAATAATAATAATAATAATAATAATAATAATAATAATAATAATGAGATGCTGGAACATAAGCAAAACATCACAACATTACATACTTGTTTTTGTTGGTTTGTACAAGATTACTGTACACATAGTTATAATGAATCTACCTAATTAAAAGAGATAAAGCAGTGCTGGATTGCATTTCTTCATTAATCTACTATGAGGTTACGCTCAGTAATCGTCTTATAGAATTGGATATTTTACCTGAAGCAGAAACTGACGGTCCTCTACACCACTCTAAGTACATTCATCTAATGACACTGAGCACAAGCCCAAGGTATTTAATCATAGCTTGTGAGATCATTAAAGGGCAGGGCTTCAGTCTTCAGAAGCAGTCTCTCCAGATTAAAATCTGACGTTTTTATTCACTTCAGAAGTGTGCACCCTAATTTTCTTTTCAGCTCTATAAAAATCTTTGTGCATTCAGTGTGCTCATATTCTTGCCTGTTATTTGACTCTGGCTATGGGCATGTTTAAATAAGCTCTTCTCTCAGCTCTTGAATGATGGCAGGAGGAAGTTAATTACCAAAATAAACAATGGCATGGAAGTTTCCGGGGGAATTTCAGCATGAGGAAATCATAACCTTATATAATCTCATAAATGACCTTGTATATATATATTCATTCATTGTCTACCGCTTATCTAATCTATACTCGGGTCACGGGGAGCCTGTGCCTATCTCAGACGTCATTGGGCATCAAGGCAGGATACTCCCTGGATGGAGTGCCAACCCATCGCAGGGCACACACACTCTCATTCACTCACACAATACGGACAATTTAGAGATGCCAATCAACCTACAATGCATGTCTTTGGACCAGGGGAGGAAACCAGAGTACCCAGAGGAAACCCCTGAGGCACAGGGAGAACACACAAACTCCACACACACAGCGGAGGCGGGAATCGAACCCCCAACCCTAGAGGTGTGAGGCAAACGTGCTAACCACTAAGCCACCGTAAGCCACCGTGCCCCGTGCCCCCCCCGCCCCCCCCCCATCATCAAATGAAGAAATTTGATCTTTATTTTAACAATATTGAAAGATTCAAGTAATATAACTAAACAAATAAAACCAAAGAAAAGTCTTTTTTTAAATTATCTGTAAAATGTAATTTAAAAAAACAGCCCCCACATTTATTTGCACTTAAACTGAATAAAATGACCTACAGGTGTATCACATCAGGTGCAAATTATTAGAACATTGTTCCAGAGCATTTAGAAGGAGGCTTGCCTTATTTAAACGTCAGACATTTAGCTTGGCTTGCTCTTAATTGTTGAAGTGAGGGGTATCACCATGATGAGGTCCAAAGAGCTCTCTGAGGCCTTTAGAAAGAAGATTGTTGATGCTTATGAGTCTGAAAATGGATATAAAAAGTTCTCAAAAGAATTTGTAATCAGCCATTCCACTGTCCACAAAATCATTTACAAGTGAAGAACATTTTAAACAACTGCAAACATGGCCAGGTCAGGCCGTCCAAGCAAATTCACCCCGAGAGCAGACCGCAAGATGCTTAAAGATGTCTCCAAAAACCCTAAAATATCATCATGGGACCTACAGCAAGCTTTTGCTACAGTTTATGTCAAAGTGCACGATTCTACAGTCAGATAGAGATTACACAACTTTAATTATTATGGGAGGTGTGCAAGAAGGAAACCTTTGATGTCTAAGAAAAACATGAGGGCAAGACTGAAGTTTCCCAAAGAACACAGAGACAAAGGCCAAAACTTCTGGAATAATGTGCTTTAGACAGATGAGTCTAAAATTGAATTATTTGGACACTATAACAGGGCATATTTGGCATAAACCAAATACAGCATTTCAGCAAATGAACCTCATACCAACTATAAAACATGGAGGTGGAAGTGTTATGGTTTGGGGATGCTTGGCTGCAGCAGGACCTGTCCAGCTCACTATCATAGAATCCATGATGAATGGATCAGAAGGTATCAGAAGGTGCTTGAGGAACATGTAAGACCATCTATCAAAAAATTTAAGCTAATGTGTAACTGAACCTTGACAATGACCCAAAACATACCAGTAAATCCACCAAGGACTGGCTGAAAAGTAAAAAATAGAGAATTCTGGAATGGCCGAGTCAAAGCCCAGATCTAAATCCTACTGAGATCCAGTGGGGTGATTTGAAACAGACTGTGCATGCAAGAAACCTCCAAACATCACACAGCTGAAAGAATTCTGCATTGAGGAGTGGGGGAAACTTTCTTCCAGTCGATGTCAGAAACTGGTAGATGGCTGCAAGAAATGTGTCATTGAGGTTATTTCAGTCAATGGAGGAAACACTAGCTATTAGGGCATAGAGTGTCCTCACTTTTTCCTCAGGTGAAATACTCATTTTTGTTGATTTCTTTTGTTTAATAAGTGAAAAAAAGTGATATTTTGTTGTTTACATACAATTACATGTAAAATACATGTATTTTCTTCTACAGGTACAAATTAAAACAAGATCAGAAATTGACACACTGACATTTCTTAACAAAGAACTGAATATTTAATGGGGTGTCCTAATTTTTTTCACATGACTGTATATATATATATATATATATATATATATATATATATATATATATATATATATATATATATTTGTTCTTTTTCATACTGCTTCATTTCCTTGCACTGTACCTCACAGCTCAACATTTCTAATTATTAAGATGGCTCTACAATTATGCAATAATTGTTCTTCAAAGTGATTATTAATATGCATCATTTCTTACTTGTATGTGGGTCCATTAATTATTTTGTAATAAACAGGACACTTGTTCAGTGTTACTCATTATTTTACTCGTCTTGTTAGTCTTGTATTTACACCTGTGTATAATGACATTCTGAGGGCTGCTTACACAAGTCTCCTAGTCACAGCTCCTAAATTCCTTTCTCATGGCTCTGCTGCATAGTACTAGGTTTTTTTTTGTCGAGCTCTTTTTTGTTGACCTCTGTCTCTATTTTGGATTTCAATTAGGAATTTGCTTAAGATAAACCTCCCTATTAGTGTAGTCCAAACTTCTGTGGCTATTCACTAAAAGCTGTTTAGTTCTGCAGCAGGACAATGATCCAAAACACACCAGCAAGTCCACCTCTGAATGGCTGAAGAAAAACAAAATGAAGACTTTGGAGTGGCCTAGTCAAAGTCTTGACCTCAATCTGATTGAGATGCTGTGGCATGACCTTAAAAAGGTGGTTCATGCTCGAAAACCCTCCAATGTGGCTGAATTACAACAATTCTGCAAAGACGAGTGGGCCAAAATTCCTCCACAGTGCTGTAACAGACTCATTGCAAGTTATGGAAAACACTTGATTGCAGTTGTTGCTGCTAAGGGTGGCCCAACCAGTTATTAGGCTTAAGGGGCAAACACTTTTTCACACAGGGCCATGTAGTTTTGGATTTTGTTTTCCCTTAATAATAAAAACCTTCATCTAAAAACTGCATGATGTGTTTACTTGTGTTATCTTTGACTAATATTTAAATGTGTTTGATTATCTGAAACATTAAAGTGTGACAAACATGCAAAAAAAATAAGAAATCAGGAAGGGGGCCAACACTTTTTCACATCACTGTATGTTGTTTGATTTGTCAGTATTGAGTAATGATGGTCTACCATCTTGAACAGCTAAGTCAGAGTGGTAATGTTTCAGTAGAGTATAATCAAGTCTGGATCAGATGGTCCAGTGGTGACAGCATGTCTTATATTAGATTATATTAGATTATATTATATTAGAGATTAATGAGCAAACTCATTAACTAATACCATCACTTTAGATGCAGACACTGAGACCAATGTATATGAGACATAATCAATCCCAACAAACAACATTTTCATTCATTGTCTACCGCTTATCCGAACTATTCTCGGGTCACAGGGTGCCTGTGCCTATCTCAGGTGTCATCATGCATCAAGGCAGGGTACACCCTGGACAGAGTGCCAACTCATCGCAGGGCACACACATTCACTCACGCAATCATTCACTCACAATTTAGAGATGCCAATCAACCTACAATGCATGTCTTTGGACCAGGGGAGGAAACCGGAGTACCCAGAGGAAACCTCAGAGGCACGGGGAGAACATGCAAACTCCACACACACAGCGGAGGCGAGAATCGAACTCTCAACCCTGAGGGTGCAAGGCATACGTGATAACCACCAAGCCACCGTGCCCCCCCTCAAACAACATTTTATTATAATATATACCTGCCAACATTGATCTTATCCAAATAGTCTTAATTTTACTTTTTAGTTATGCTTTAAATATTTGCATCATACACTACATACATTTGATTCTGGAACCTCTTTAGAAAGACTCCTAAGTACATATATATGTATATTTATATGGATATTTCATGACAGAGACAATAGTTTTTCACTTACATAATTGAATGAGGAGCTATTATTCAGGATTAGTGTTGTTAATTTTGCTTAAACCATTTAGAAGAAAACGTCTTTATTAAAAACCTCACAGCAGAATTATTTTTCTTCAGTATATTCCAGCTTTGGAGTTTGGGATCAGATGTCAGATCACAGGGGCAGCTATGAAACAGCACCCATAGAGCAGGGAGGGTTAAGGCTTTTAAGGCTGGAGCAGGGAGGGTTAAGGTTATTTCAAAATATATACACACACGGGAATATTCTGGGACTCTTCATGGGAAACTTCTGGGCTCTCTTGGGTCTCTTGTTCAAGGGCCCAGCAGTGGCAGTTTGGTGGTGCTGGGGCTATAACCCCAAACTTCTGATCAACAATCCAGAGCCGTAACCACTTTAGCCACACAGTGACCAAAACACAATGTCAAATGGGTTCAAAATATGTACCCACATGGAAATATTCTGGGAATCTTCATAGGAAACTTTTCTTCAGCTGCCTTCAAAACAGACAAAGCAGAACGCGAGTAAAGATGAGCACATATTTAAATAATCCTGAGTTAATGTATTAACTACCCCCTCCTCCCAAAAATAAATGTACATGTGTTCATGGTGCTCACCTATTTCTTTTTCATGTTGTTCGTCTTTGATTGTGAGTCTGATCTTGCTTTGGTTGTGAGTCTGATCTAGTTTCCACTCAACCCTCTATAACCTCAATACAGTAAATCATGTTATTACATTGTACTACATTATACTATCATGGATGTAACAAAGACCAAGCATTGAGAATGAGAAGAATAAACACACCTGGTCTCTCTTTAGTGAATTCGAGGGTGCACTTGTATATCTGATTCTCCCAGTTTCCTAAATTGCACAAAGTTATACAGAGAAAATAATTGTACATTATTGCCTCTATGTATAGCATAGTGCTAAACTAAAAGCACAACAAAGGTTTTTTCAAAGAGAAGAGAAACTCTACCTTAGGCTCAACCAGCTTGTGTGGCCGATTATGCATAATATCATATAAGGCACTGAACCACTTTTCAATCTCTGAACTGGAGAATGAAATTGTATGTGCATAGAGTGAGGGTTATACATGTAAAAGAACAAATTGTAGATAATGTGAGAGAACATTGTAGAGAAACATTGTAGAGAACATCAAGCCAGCAGATACTCCTACCCTAATATAAGACTTCTGAATACTGAATGCTTCAGAATACTGTTCAGTGAACTTAACCAGTTTGCCAGATGACTTTAATCACATTTAAACATATGAAAAAATATAATTAGCCAATACATGTTTAATATAAATGAAGTTTTAATCACTTGAAACACTTGATTCAGTTTAATTAGTCCAATCTCTTTTTCGGATTTGATTCTGAGCTTTCGCAACGTGCGAAGTCAAGCTTTCAAAACTAAGCATTCAAAACTAATTTAAATGAAAGATTTGCTTGTTTCTAAGGATCTGAACAAGGAAAAATATTTTTGCTCCCTCCCTCAGCCCATACCTGGTTTCTCCAATGAGAAAATAGTCTCTGTCTGCCACTTTCATAAAAAGAACACAAGAGGGAGAGCATCTGAAATTCTCATGAACCCATTTCCACATAGAGTGGATCTCAGGATTCAGAAACATCAATGAGACCCTGAAAGACAGCAAATGTTCAAAAACCTTGGCACTTATAGCTGTTGACTTCTTGTTGATTCTTATTCTTCTTGTTGGAAGTTTGTGATAGGAAAGCTGAACATACTGAGACAGATCAATGGCTCCTAGTGGTTCACTGTTCTTCATTTCTTCACTTTTGAAATATATAAGATGGTATGTAGTTTTACTTTTTTTCAGAAGAGCAAAATACCTCCGCTTCCATGATTTCTGCAGTGTTAGCAGACAAAGGCAAAAAGAGATTACTTGCTACACTTTAACAATATAGAGCTTACAAGTTCCACAGTGATTTCTGCATTTTTAAAGAACTCTGTAAAGAAAATTAACCTGTAATTTAAACAGGCTCGATTGGGGGGACTTATACAGGTAACCAGTACAGAACTCCTCCTTTTCTCCACCTACAGTGCAAGAAATGTTTTAACTAGCAAGATTTACCTTGAGAAAGTTAAAGCATCTTCAGTCAGCAAAGGCATAAAAATTTACATTATTTATATTTATAATGAAATACTATTTATACTTACTTAATGCCATTTTTGATGGGGTGTTGTAGTATTTTGTGTTTGTAGATGGCTGAGAAACACCACGATTAGCTACAGAGTGAGCTGTGACATTAAAATAAAGCTTTCTGGTTTTCTTTCAGTGCTCAGAAAAATGCAAAAAATGCTGCATTACCTGAAGCAGGTCGTCCTCACTGTTGTGAACGTCCACACTGGGGAAGAGGTTGAAGGAAAAGAGGTTTGGTGAGATGTTAAACCTGACTCTAATGTCACTCCACATCATCTGGTCAAACCTTTCTACCACATTCTACATTATCAAAGCCATATCATCACAAGATATTTTTACAGAGCTGCACTTCCTTGTTTTTTGTAATGCGATCCCATGCTGTTTCAGTGCTTGACAGGATTGGAATTGCAAAGTATCAGTATTGTACACAGGAGAGAACAGTGATGGAACAAGCATTGCTACCAGACACCTGTTCAGCCTTTAATGAACCCCTGCCCTAATAAATAAATGTCTAGTGTCAGTCAAACAACCATAAACCCTGTGGCACACATCAGGTCAGCAGTTGTGTGACTTGATCTTGCCTCCCTGCACTTTATCAGAATGCTGGCTGTGTTTCTGGAGTTCAGCTCCCTCTTTCTTTCTTCTCTTCTTCCATTCATGCACACACCATTCCTACCATTTGTGTACGCCATTCACAAGAGCCCTGAAGGTCACGGCCACAGGCTATTTTCAGAAAAACTGGCACTATGACCTGACTGACAAATTGGCAGTTACTCAAGAATGAATCAAAGACACACACACACACACACACACACACATGCACAAAGACATTTATAAATACAGATACAGTTACTTATCAAACTAATTTACAACAACCAACAATAAAGGCCTTTGACATAAATGGCAGATATAAATAGAGATGTTTGGATGACGGCCACTTATTTAAAGGAAGAACAATTGGACAGCAGTGTTCAGAGTGGCTTGTTCTTTCGACAACAATTAAAACTAATATGTGGCCAGATTTATAGACCTCTGTGACAGAAACTGAATATTTCCCAGGGTGCAACAACAGCAGGTGCCATAATGGATACCACAAAACCCACCCCCTGCCTTCGCCTGCTAGCAGTGGAACATAAAAGCTGGGCTTGCGATGAAGAACTGCCTGCTGGCATAGTGGGAGAAGAGAACATTTTTGTGAAGCACCTTTTTTTTGGACATTGTGGAGCTGACAATTTATTGGGGCTATGAAAACTCAATCTCAGGTAAAAGTGTCACTCAGCTGTATATTCTGTAAAACAATTAATTCAGAATGAAAAACAGTTTCAGTGCATAATCCTCAGTGTCTTAACATGTTACTTTTAGGACAATCCTGTAAAGCAGCAGGAGCACTTGAAAAAGCAAATGGACATTCTTGCATACCGAATGAAAAAACTGTCAGCAAAGCAAGAGCATTTCATTGTAAGTCATAAATTCACAGTTTTGTTTCATATTAGTAGTGCTTTTTGTTCTCAACAAAAGAAAATGCTGATATATTCTTTTTATATGGTTCTGGTCTACTAACTATCTCAGAAAAAGACAGCAGAACTGAAAGAAAAGATCAGGAAGAAGTATGATGACATGAAGCGAGTGCTGGATGAGGACATGCAAATCACAATGTGCCAACTAGACATGGAGCAGGAGGCTATGGAGAGAACCACTGAGGAGAACATAGAAAAGTGCTTCCAACTAATTCAGGACCTGGAACAGCAGCTGTCTGAGACCACCAAACAGCTGGACCAGGACAAAGCACATGACTTGGACCAGGTACTGCCCGAAAACGGGATATACTAAAGCATTTTTTCTCAGTTAGAATGTGACTTTCTTCTAGCGGGTCATCCTCTTGATCTGTTTTTTTTTCCATGCAGATTGCAGAGACAGATAGAAGGTATGTACACAGTGGCCTGTTAACACAAAAAAGTGGGGAGTGAATTATGTAAGGAAATGATGGCAATGAAATGGCTGGTGCACCTTATCGGGAGAGAAAAGACGTCATTAAATCCATCCATATTCACACAGAGCTTTAGAATTCTCACTCTAATCCATATATCTTTTTCATTTTCTCAATCTGCTTTCTTGTAGGATAATGGAGACTTTGAAGATGACAGATCCAGAGTGTTTCCAAATGGACGAGTTTAAGAATGAGCAGTTGCTATGTTTAATCATTAATTTACTCCTGTTCATCCGCTCTCAGGTTCCTGTGACCAAGAAACTCTTCCAGAGCTGTGAGACACTTATCTATCACTTATTCTTCCTCAAGCTATACTAAGTGTTAATGTTTTTACTGCTTTAGGGTTGAAATTTTGTATTTTTTCCTTATACTGCAATGATACATTGCTTTGTTGTCTTGTCTTCCTGTCTCAGATGCCCAAGAGGTGGTTCTGAACCCTGATTCTGCTCATCCGAAACTCATCATTTCCACGGCAGGAGACTTGGTGACATACACAGACACCTGGCAGGAAGTTCCAGAAAACCCATCCCGCTTTGATACCACCCTGAATGTGATAAGTCTAGAGGGTTTCAAAGAAGGCCGCAATTACTGGGAGGTGCAGGTCAGTGACAAAACCTACTGGGAGCTGGGACTCACCTATCCCAGCATCCCTAGGAAAGGTCGTGAGGAGCAATGCTGGCTGGGGCGTGGACCCGATTCCTGGTGTGTGGAATACTTTAATGGTGACTACACAGCGTGGCACAATGGGGTTCCCCATGAGCTCACCCATTTAACTGGGAGGAAATTCCAACGTATTGGTATCTTCTCCAGCTCATACGGGGGTCTTGTGTGTTTCCTTGGCTCAGACACCATGACTCCGTTCTACAGTTTTTGTGTAGGCACATTTACAGATGCACTTCATCAAGCTGTCTGCCCTGGTCATGACAACCAGGGGACCAACTGGAAACCACTGCTGATCTGTGATGCCTCCAGGTCTGCACCCACTCTGTGATTGGAAAGATTGGAGAGATGGCAAGGCTGAATAAACTCAATAAAAGCAGCCTATGTACAGTATAATGGTGTGATTGAATGATGCAAAATATAGACAAAAACGAATTACACACAAAGCAGTATTTATGTCTTAATAAAATGGTATGCATGAATCTATTATTTCAGATGCCGTCATTTAAATCTATTTTGGCTCTAAATTAAAAAAGGAAAAAGAAAAACGGGATTCAAAAATGTATATAGAATTTCAATAGAGATCAGTTATAATAAAAAAAAAGTCAAAACATTTCATATATGCACTGTGGACAATATAAAATTGTTATAGTCAAGCTTTTAAAACATTTTTTTTCTGAAATCCTTTTATTTCAACACAGTTGGAGAAAATAGACTTTCCTTGTATAGTATAAAACAGGAAATCTTGCTATGTAGTTGACAGTTCATTATAACCTCCAACTAATGATACAGTAGCTGCCTCTGTAGATAATAATCTGACTGAACATAAAATGAAAATCATTTTCGTGATCATCATCATCAACCTTCATACAATAAGTGCTGTTTTTATAGACTGTTGTGTGTTTAGACTAATGCAAATTTCTTTTTATTCACAAATAGAAACAGTAGAATAAGCCTTACTTAAGAGTAAATAAAAATAATTTTTAAAAATAGTTTTGTTGTTATTTAAGTGCTTTAAGTCACCCCAAACCCACTGATGATGTTGAAGTCCACCTCAAAGACACTAAAAAAATCAATAAAGTTTAAAAAAAAGTTTTTATATAAATTATATGGACCACACTTTCTCAAAAATTTTCACATAACCATTTGATGATTTGTAATAAAACAAATAAAAAATTTATAGAGTGCACTGAACCTAGGGCAGTAGGTTTTTTTTTTTTTAACAGAGACAGGTGTAGATACCAGTGAAGCACTATTTGTTTCTATTGTGTGACTCAAGAAAAGAATAAAAATTATCTTAAGCTAATGATATAAGCCAAAAATAATAATCTAATTAGACAAAACAATTTACTGATCTAGCTCCAACCATTTATCACCGCATTCACCTGATATATGACATTATAGCCAGTTTCACATTATTACAGTGTTGTTACAATGGTAATTATGATGGATAAAATTCAGCTGTTACTCCTGCAAGTTTACTGCAAGAGGTGTATTCGGGTTGTGAACATATCTGTCTGTATATAAAAAAAAATATTAAAAAAAAAAAGAAATACAAAAAATGACATTACTAAATGCTTCTAATAGGCTACAGGTCCCTTTGCTAAAATGCCATAAGACCTAACATGAATATTTCACACTGGTGTGGACAAAGAACGGCAATATTAATGTTCAGTGAAATAAAAAAAAGGGATAAATAATGAGCAGTAGCATGCAGTGTCATTAAAGAACCACTCTTCTGAAGAATCTATTAAGCGTTCAGAATAAAGTCAGAAAGAAACTGCTATCCCACACAAACAGCACTAACTCTAGCTGTGTCTGGATCATCCCTGAATATTCAGACCACGTGGTCACATCCTGTTGGTCAGTCAGTCAGTATATCATTTGTCAACCTCCAGCTTTGACTGTGATGTGAAAATGTATGTTGTCAACATACTTAAAACTGAAAAATAAACAAAAGAAAACAAAACAAAAAAAAAAGGAAAATGAAAGACCATAAAGAAACTCTGAGGTCATATAGTTATCAGTTAAAATAAAGCTCTTTGGTCAGCATAGAGACAACACAGGGAATCTGCTTCTTCTCACTAAAGCGTGGTTCTTCAGACCAGGACTCAAAGTTGTTTGCCACCATGTAGTTGACACGTGTGAGGATCTGCAAGATTTCCAGTTGCTTGCCGGACTCACTGAGGACGTTACAGAGAGCTTGGACGAACCAAGAGCCCCGGCCTGGATTCCTCCATGAATAGTAACCTGAAAAAGAAATGCATTACTGTATCAGGCAGCATCTCATGCACATAGAGTTTAGGTTATCATTAATAAACTGCTTTCATAATGTGCTGTAATTTAGTAAAGAAAAACAGATTATATTTGATCTAATGAAAGCTTCTATCAGAGGTTAGGAGACATTTCTGTAATGGGAAAGACTTCAGGACTTTACACTTTGGGGTTTGCCAGTAACCTGACAAGTTGCATTGTTTGTCTGACTAAAAGGAGAAAAAGGAGAGACTGGTGAGGGAACAACTATTTATAGCTGTAAGTGATAATAGGAAATAAGTTGTCTCAAAAACATTCCAAGAGATTAAATGTAACTACATGAGGATAAAAAGTACAATGTGTCATTTTTTAACAAATAGAAATAGAATAGTTTGGCAAAACACAAATAAATAAATAAAACACAAGAAGTACTTTCACTTTTTGCAATTTTTTGGAATAAGAAATTTAAGCACACTTCAGTTAAGATCATATGTTACCTGGAACAGTGGAGTATGCAAACAAGAAGTCTGCCTCCACTGGGATTTTGTGTCTGGGGTTCGCATCTGTTTCTACAACGTCATGAGGTGATCCTGAGTCAGTCTGTATACCATCATCAAACTCTGAACCTCGACATGCCTGTGAGAATAACTCATTAATATCCTCCACAAGCAGACAAGAAAAAGTTAGCAAGGTGAGTGACCATGATGAGTAAAGAAAACTGTGTATATCCATATAACATTTAAGGTAGGTCCTTTTCCTTTCCCTTTTACCTGGATGAAGAAAAGCTTGGGTTTGCCTACAAGACTCGTGCACATGTCTCCTCTGAAGAGGGAGGTTATGTTTTTGATGGGCATGGCCCCGTCTGTTCCATATATCATGCCCTCTTCTCCATGGCTTAGCAAGATGCAGGCAAAACAGGAACTGTCGGTGTGATCCTCTTCTGACACTGATGCAAGCACACACATACACACGTGATTCTAGATGACTAACAAAATAGCAATAGTGATCATCTGCTTTTTGCAGTGTAGGTTAGATATATGCAAAATACTATGACCTACAACTACAACTGCTTAAAAGAACAACCTTATATAAAGTACAATGAACCTTGATTTGTTTTATACACAAAAATATAAAAATATGTTACAAAAGTCTTTTGCTGTTATGAGACTTGTACAGAATTTTTATCATTACAGTATCAACATAATCAGCAGTGTTGTCTGTCTGAATAACTCACCTTTTCTCAGTATCTTTGTCATTTTTTCACAGGACTGGTCGTTGTAGATGGAAACTTCAAAACCAAGGTTTTTAAAGCATTTGAACAATTCTCCTGCATCTCGATCTGTCCCATTGCGTACATTCATCCCTTAAACCCACACAATGAAACTGCTATTTTTGTACATATACTAAACATAATCATACTACTACACCTATAACAAAAAAAATTATTGCCACTTTAATATACGTTGCAAGAGATTTAAAGTAGGCCTACCTGTATCAAGATTAAAGTTCTTATTGTTAATGATGACACATTTTCCTACTTGCTGGTAGTTCATCTTATATTGGTACGTTGGAGATACGATCCTGTAGCGCTGCTCAGAGGACGATTCCTTTTCCGACGTCTTTTCATAGTTGTTCTTCTTGCTGTGAATAAGGAAACAACTCTAAATTTAGTGCAATGAGTCTTTTATCAGTTTAAATTTTATCATACTACAAGAATATGCTGAAAGCTCCCTTTCAGTGTTAAAATGGGGAGTTAACTCAGCAGTAGTTAGCCTAAAAAAACACCACAGCCATCATTTATATACTTATATAACAAATAGCAATAAAAGAAAACTAAAAGGATTAACAAAAAAATAACACATAGCTTTAACTATTAAAACTGGTCAAATATTAAGCTAGCATTATGTCTGAGTATTTTACTTAGGCCTGGGGAATACATTTTAAAACAACCACTAACAGATTTCTTATATCTGGTTCATTATCAAATTATTTCCAAATATCCATCTGGCAGGCCTCTTTGGCCACTGCACACACAATATGAACAAGTTTGCTAGAAGAGCCTAGTCAGCCAATCAGCCAACCACTACAAACACAGTCCTCCAACACACAGCCCACAGAGTCGCTCCTTTTATATTCCATGTGATTCACCTCACAGACAGGCATGATAATCTGATTTTGATAAGCTGGCATTAGAACAAACTTACCTGGATTCATCATTTAGCACTGAGGTACTCTGCATCGAAACTGTCCTCAAAAGTGACCGCTTTTGTTTAAATTTCTTTCCTTGGTGGTTGGCTGCTAGGATCCTAACATGCTCTGTACTCAATAACGAGTTGAGTAATGACTGTGCTGGCCAGGAAAGGTGCACACTTACCTGAGTCAGCAGCCACACTACCCCCAGAGCTTTCTACAGGCCCATTCAACTATGCTGCTGAGGTCATGCAGGGCACAACTGACCCTCTGCTGACTGGTACACAATGCAGCTATGAGCCTACATACTAGTTCATCTACTCTATGTACAGAGCTATTATTTCTAGATAGAATATCGAAATTGAAGTATAAGGGGCTTATGTAGAGGCATGTATAGACAGCCACTGGTATGCACTGTTAATATCCTGACAATAAAAATTACACATAGAAATATCTATCACATAAATATCCAAATGTTCTGTGTCTTGCAATTAACATCTACGGTCCAACTTGGGCAAGGATACTAGGCAAGTTTGAAGCGATCAGTTTAACCACTATGACTGTTGTGCCACCTAGTGGAGAAAACAGGCCTAAGCATGTATATCAGTGGTGTGTCGTTTAGAAAAGAGTCGGCTCTTTGAACGGGAATCTTTTAAAGTGAAGTGTTATGAGAGCTGACTAGTTTTTGTATTTTTGTATTTATTTATTTTCAGATACAGACAATGCTTTTAACTCCAGCTTTTTGTTGTTTATAAGAAAGAAGACTGTGATTCCAGGGAAATTAGAGCATCATGATGCAGTCCCACCTCCACTTTGAACTCCTCTGTCTGACCTACAGCACACCTCACCACCGTCCTGCTCCTCTCATACATGTCCTGCACCACTCTGACATACTTCTCTGCTACTCCTGACTTCCTCATACAATACCACAGCTCTTCTCTTGGCACCCTGTCATACGCTTTCTCCAAGTCTACAAACACACAGTGCAACTCCCTCTGACCATCCCAATACTTCTCCATCAAAATTCTCAGAGCAAAAATTGCATCTGTTGTGCTCTTTCTGGGCATGAAGCCATACTGCTGCTCACAAATTTCCACTACCTTCCTTAACCTAGCTTCCACTACTCTTTCCCATAGCTTCATTGTATGGCTCATCAACTTTATCCCCCTATAGTTGCTGCAACTCTGCACGTCACCCTTATTCTTAAAGATCGGCACTAACACACTTCTTCTCCATTCCTCAGGCATCTTCTCACTCTCTAAAACCCTGTTGAATAAACGAGTTAAAAATTCCACTGCTGCCTCTCCCAGACACTTCCAGACCTCCACCGGGATGTCTTCAGGGCCAACTGCCTTTCCACTTTTCATCCTCTTCAAAGCCTTCCTGACTTCATCCTTTCTAATCTTATCTACTTTCTGTTCCACAGAGTTCACCCCTTCTACTCTTTTTTACCTCTCATTTTCCTCATTCATCAGCTCCTCAAAGTACTCCTTCCATCTCCTCTGTACACTCTCCTCACTTGTGAGCACCCTTCCATCTCTATCCTTAATAACTCTAACTTGCTGCACATCCTTCCCATCTCGATCCCTCTGCCTAGCTAACCTGTACAAGTCCTTCTCTCCTTCTCTAGTGTCTAACCTAATGTACAACTCGTCATATGCCTTCTGCTTGGCCTTAGACACCTCCCTCTTCACTCTTCGCTGTAACTCCTTGTATTCCTGTCTATTCTCTTCAGTCCTGTCCATGTCCCACTTCTTCTTGGCTAACCTCTTCCTCTGGATACTATCCTGAACTTCCTCATTCCACCACCGAGTCTCCTTATCTTCTTTCCTCCTTCCAGAGGACACACCCAGCACCTTTCTACCTGTCTGCGTGATCACTTCTGCTGTAGTTTCCCAGTCATCTGGCAGCACTACCTGACCACCCAGAGCCTGCCTCAACTTCTGTCTAAATTCCTCACAACATTCCTCCTTTTTCAGCTTCCACCACTTGGTTTTCTTCTCTATTTCTATCTTTGACCTCTCCTTCTTACAGACCATCAAAGTCATCCTACACACCACCATCCTATGCTGTCTGGCTACACTCTCTCCCACTACAACTTTACAGTCACTAATCTCTTTCAGATTGCCTCTTCTACATAGGATGTAGTCTACCTGTGTGCTCCTACCTCCACTCTTGTAAGTCACTCTATGCTCCTCCCTCTTCTGAAAATAAGTGTTAACCACAGCCATGTCCATCCTCTTAGCAAAGTCCACTACCATCTGTCCTTCAAGGTTCCTTTCCTTAACTCCAAACTTGCCCATCACCTCCTCATCACCTCTGTTCCCCTCACCAACATGTCCATTAAAATCCGCTCCTATCACCACTCTCTCACCCGTGGGAATACTCTCCATCACCTCATCAATTCACTCCAGAATCTCTCTTTCTCCTCTAACTCACAACCTACCTGTGGGGCATAACCACTAACAACATTCAACATCACCCCTTCAATCTCTAACTTCAGACTCATCACCCTGTCTGACACTCTCTTCACCTCCAGAACATTCCTCACAAACTCCTCCTTCAGGACCACACCTACCCCATTTCTCTTACTATCCACACCATAATAAAACAGCTTGAATCCTGCTCCTATACTACGAGCCTTGCTACCCTTCCACCTGGTCTCCTGTACACACAGTATATCCACCTTCCTTCTCTCCATCACATCAGCCAGCTCTCTACCTTTCCCTGTCATAGTACCAACATTCAGAGTTCCTATTCTCAGTCCTACACTCTTACCTTTCCTCTTCTCTCTCTGTCTGTGCACTCTCCTCCCTCCTCTACTTCTTCGACCAACAGTAGCCCAATTTCCACCGGCGCCCTATAGGTAAACGGCAACGATGGCGGTCGTTGTTAACCCGGGCCTCGACCGATCACCGGTATGAAATTCAGAGTACTGACGATTCACATGGTTAAATTTGGCAATGTTTTACGCCGGATGCTCTTCCTGACGCAACCCTCTCTATTTATCCGGGCTTGGGACCGGCACAAAAGTCACTGGACTGTGACCCCCATGGCTAGATTCATACCAGCACACGGTGCAGTTTAGAAAATAAAGAAAGGAGCCGTTTGGGAGACGAAGGAGTCGAATCTTATATTACGTAGCTGAGTCAAACGATTCGACTCTGTGAAAAGACCCGGAATTCCTGTACCCTAAGTCATGTATCAGCCTTTTTTTTTTTTTTTTTTTTTTTTTTTTTTTTAAATTTCCTCCTGTTTTCACTTTTGTTTTTACTCACCAGAACAAGCTATTTCTAAATATAAGGAAAAGAGTATAATAAATATATTATAAAAGAGTATAATAAATATATTATAAAAATTCTTTTACCCCATAAAGGACGTGACGACAGAATTGACTCACCTTCCAAAGAGCAGAAATCTTGCTTTACGGTCAGGCTTCGCATCTGTTTCGTCCCCACAAGCCCAGCTCTCTTCCTCAGAGTCCTCAGTTTTAGCAGGCAATGTTTCCTTATCCATTATATGTCTGCTATAGCAAAGAACCCTATTGATGATGATTATGTCCAAAGGTTTGCAGGTTAAAACTGTACGGTAGGGTAATGGTGTCCTGCTATAGTATTTCAGATCATTTATGTTGGATGAATTTTACAACAGGGGACAGATAACAGCACGTAATAAATGTATATCAGTGATTCAAAATCTGAAGCAAAGTCATCCAGGTTGATCAGGGTTTTTGACTTTCACTTGTGGTGCCATAACCTTTTTTTTTGTGGAACTAGCTAACCATAGCAGACTCTAGCCTACTACTTTAGCCTACTACCTCTGAAAACCAGGTAGTAGGCTAAAAAAACGCGGCAAGGTTTTAACCACATATTTACACTTGACCTAAAACAGCACTAGATTAGTTGATCAATGGTCTAACAATATAGAATAAGACAGCAATAAATGTAATATTAGCTAATTATTTTCAACAATAGCAGTTTTTATAGCCTATCAGGAATACTGAGATAAACAAGGCGTAAGAATCCGACACAGGTTAGCTGAATAGCTCATGGGTTAACCTGTTTAATTTAGCCACACTGATAGATAGTTATTCTGAAGACTAATAGTTAGTGGAAGCATGAAGACTTACTTTTCTCACGAATTGACTCAAAGCACTGCAAAACTTGTCACGGAAATAGAAAGTGAAAGAAGACCAAATAAGCAAAGTTTGTAAAGTAGCACCATACAGTGCAGTACAGTAAGGAGCAGTCAGTCTTGTGCTATCATTTAAAGACACAGGAGCAGGTCAGACAGCATAGCAGTGTACAGCAACCTCTACAAACTAAAATCACCTGAGCTTATTTTCACTCTTCACTTTACTGATTAAAACACTTATTGGGTTTTTACGAATTCATTTTAAATTAAACGTTATTTTTCTACGCTTACTGGCCTCTTTATTTAGTACATCTATTTTCTATCAACCCTGATCCTTTTATAAGATGCTTTAGCCATTTAGGTGCACTTTGTAGGTCCTCAGTTACTGACCCTAGCCCCAGGACCACAATAAGAATCTCTGACACTAATGGACAGTGTTTACATTTACATTTATATTTCTGGCATTTGGCAGACACTTTTATTCAGAGTGATGTACAAAAGTGTTTTGAATTCTCTATCATAAATGCATTAACGGGGGGCACGGTGGCTTAGTGGTTAGCGGTTAGCACATTTGCCTCACACCTCCAGGGTTGGGGGTTCGATTCCTGCCTCCACTGTGTGTGTGGAGTTTGCATGTTCTCCCCATGACTCGGGGGTTTACTCCGGGTACTCTGGTTTCCTTCCCAGTCCAAAAACATGCGTGGTAGGTTGATTGGCATCTCTAAATTGTCTGTTGTGTGTGTGTGCCCTGTGATGGGTTGGCACTCCGTCCAGGGTGTATCCTGCCTTGATGCCCAATGACGCCTGAGATAGGCACAGGCTAGTGTTCGGATAAGTGGTAGACAATGAATGAATAAATGCATTAACACTGATTCTGTCAGCCTAAAAACTGGGTTTTTTTTTTTTTGTTTTTTTGTTTTTTAAATATTTTTACATTTTTTTATTATTATTTTTTTTTATAAACACATTATACACTGAATAAGATAAGGCCCATGATAATTTGCATATAAGGTCAGTTGATCTACAGTTAGTAATTGTCTACATACAAAGTAAACCAATATGTTGGTATAACTGACAAGCTGCCCAGTAAGTTTAAGCACAAGCTAGATGTGCTTATGTATTGTAGAATATTTAATAATCCTTTGTAAACTCAGATTAAGATAAGGTCAATAAGGTTATACGGGCCACAGGATTCTCCGTTTTTTAATAGACTCAGTGGGTTGATCTCACAAGGAGAAGGACAGTTATAGCCACATCTCAAGTTCACTCAATTATTTTCAGCCTGGCTATTTTAATAAGGCAATTGCAATATGAAAGCTTCATGACCAAAGCTCATTATTTCACTTGCTCTGCACTCACATCATTGGCAGTGAGAATTCAGTTTATGTTCACAGTGCTCAGGGTCCACATTTTAAGACATTTTATTTAGTGAGTAATTTATTCACTAGCTTCCCAAACCTTACTGGATATGTACCATACAGCATGGGCTGGCAGCTATCAAGGCTTAACATGATAAGGATATGCAAAGTACTCAGTTCTCAGTGTTGTCCAGTCAGAAGACCTGTTCAGTGTAATAATTTCCACAAAACTTCTTACAATTACCGCACAAATTTATTTTATACACAAAATCACACTCTTCAATAAAAGGCACATTAAGCAAATATGTACCATCACATTTATTTAGTTTAGCTTTTAGAGCTTTTTAGTCCTGAACTTTTGAATCAGGCCTGATTACAGCCTGGATGGGACCCATTCACATGCACATTCACACTTAGGGACAATGTAAGAAGGAGAAAACCCACATGGACACAAGAAAAACATGTGAAAATCCACACAGAGATTACCCTGAAGATTGAACTGGGAACCCTGGAGATAAATATCATCAATTTAAATATAATAATAACTCTAAAAAATTATTAAAACCAGTGCCAGACTAGCCACACTGTGGTTGGCTATCAGCCAATGTAAAATTATTTACTAAAGAAATAAAAGCAGGTTTAAGGAATGACAATGAGTAAGCATGATAAATGTAAGCACATTTGTAATGCACCTATTACATGTGCAACCAGCAAGCTCAGTGTGACTTCATTCACCTATTTTTGAGCACAACTGAAAAACGTGGAGGCCACTGTGACTAAGCTCCCGAAATGTACAACAGCAAACTTAGTGTTCGGTTACATAAACACAGTAGCATCTTTTCCCCCCTCGCCACTAACAGACAGCTTGACAGCCAGTTGCATGAGTGTCAGTGTCTGAAGAGGGGTGGAACCTTGCATCCAGCACATGTAATAGACAGAGCTGGAGTGTAGCTGATCTAAGTTTAACACAGGTCAGAGAGTGAGCCACAAGTGGGAACAGGGAACTGTCTGGAACGCATTGCCTTCCCCAGCTGAGGTCCGCCTAAGAATACTGATTTTGGAGAACTTTTTGATATATGCACTGTATATTTATATATTTTTTGTAGTGAGTATATTAATAGGAAAAAGATGAATATTCAAAACTGCGCCAGGTGTGGATTTGTGGTGTATCCTGCTGAAAAGGTTAATCTCATTGGTCAGGTAAGTCTGGATGTTTATAATATGTGAATACACTTTTTATTTGTGACATTTAGTGTTTTTCATTAGTTCAAATATTCAGATAGACTGAATAATAAAACTAATGTAATAACACTAAAGCATTGAGTGACTTCTATAGTATATAGTAGAACATTAATCAGGTTAACATTTAGGATGAAATAGAAAACCTGATATGTTTCGTAAGAATTTTAGATAGGATCACTTACTAGGTCTCTTTAAAAAAGTTATTATATATTATAGGATTTTGTTATGTTATGTAATGACAGTGTGTCTCCATCTGTCTCTGTCATATAAACAGAACTGGCACAAAGCATGCTTTCACTGTGAGATCTGTAAGATGGTTCTCACGGCCAATAATTACATCAGCCATCAGAAGAGGCCATATTGTAAAGTGTGAGTATAAGACAATTTTTTTTATATTTCATTTATACTGTTCCTGTAACACTACTCACACAAAACTTGCAACTATGCATATCACTGTCACAAACTAACACTTTTGCTTATGACTTGTGTGCAATTTACAGACACAATCCAAAGAACAACACCTTCACTAGTGTCTATGAAACCCCTGTCAACATTAATGCCAAGAAACAGGCACAAGCTGTCAGTGAGGTGAGCTTCAGTTATGTCCAAGATACCATAAAACACAAAATGGCTTTGATTACTGCTTGCAAAAAAAACAATAGTCATATAGAATTAATGACCTTCAGTATGTTGTGTTTTTAATTATTGATGGGTTGTAAGGTAAAATATCAACAATATCTAGAATACTTAAATACAAGTATATGTTATTAATGGATTAATGTTAACACTGAAATGGCATGTCAGTGGCCCACTAATAAAAGTCATAATAGTGCTTTTTATGAGTGTTGTAAAGCTGTTTTAAGGAAAGCTCAGAGGCTGTAGTGACTCTACATGTTTGGAATGGGTGCTGAGCTATTTCGGTGGTGTGACTGCGACTCGACACCCTACTCTGATCCACTTTATGTACATGGTGTTTAAATTTATGCATCACGAAAGCAGCCCTCTTCTTTTCCTGTCCCCCTCTCTCTCTCTCTAAACCTGGGATACCCACCTGCTCATGTCTGTTAGTGTGCGTAAGTCTCTAGACTCTTCAGAGTTGTAGCATACAGTCTCTCCTTTTAAATCTCCTTTACTTCCTGGAATTATCACTAAAACATTTTCCTATATAAAAACGTCATAAAAAGCAGCCTGTTATAAAATTAAGCACAGGCCACATGATCTGATCAAGAATGTTGTGTGTATCATGATTTAACATTGTGATTTTGGAAATATGTAGAACAATTCATTGGAAACTGTTGGTCTTTGATAATTCACGTAAACACTATGTTGGTTTGCAGATTAAATATAGAGAGGATGGTGAACGCTTCATGTCCACCTTTCACTATGACATGTCCAAAGAGATAGAGCAGGCTCGTAAAGCCAGCCAAATGACCAGCCAGGTAGGAGATCAGATAAATAAAAAAGATAATAGTTTTGATAGTTGTATCTTTCTTAAACTCAAGGCCACATTACAGAAGGAATAAAAGCTGTTGGTTGTTAAATTGCTAAATCCAGTATTAGTGCAATGAATAATGCCTGTGTTAAACTGTCCTCTAGGGCTACAATTCTGAATTTTCAGAGCAGCAGGTGTGGTACTCAGGGAGTGTAAGCAGCCAGGAGGTAGTTCACATGACTCAGGCACAGAAAATCATCAGTGATGTAAGTAATCTCAGATCTCTGTAAAAAGTAACGATGATTGTGTGGTAGTTATAATAATTGAACATGAAAGGATATTTCTATAAGTCTGTCTGGTCTTAGGTGGAGTACAAGCGTGGCCATGAGGAGCGAGTGACACAGTTCACCTCTGTAACTGACACACCTGGGATGCTACATGCTAAGACTGGAACTTCACTGGCAAGCGATGTATGAGCACCTTTGCATATTGATACTCCTAATTCACATTGTGCTCAAATATCATCACACAAGGAAACATGCTGAAAATCTATCTTTGCTTCTCAAAAATATAACGTTTTGGAAGCAGTAGAGATTGTTTAAAGTAACACTTTAAAAGCATTCTTAATATATTAAGAAAATGCACCTATTATCAGTGTGGCTTTAAAGCATCCTTCATATCCCTGGATCTTAATTGACAGGTGAAATACACAGAGGGATATGAGCAATCCAAAGGAAAAGGCAGCTTCCCGGCCATGCTCACTCCAGCATACGAAGTGGCTAAGAAAGCCAACACTCTTGCGAGCAATGTAAGTAAAGATTCCACATGTTGTCATTTGATTATGTTGAAAAACTCATACAATGTTTTGTTACACATATAGCATGTCAAGCAGCATTCTGCATGTGTTCTGTTTATTTTCAGGTCGAGTATAAGAAGGGACACGAGGAGAGGGTTTCAAAATACACCACTGTGATAGATACACCTGAGGTACTACTGGCTAAAAGTCAAGGAAAGATTGCTAGTGATGTAAGCATAAACACTCTCAGACATTATTAATCTATTTCAAAGAATTTATGAGACTAATCAGTGCCTAAAAACGTAATTGATTATTCGAAAAACAAAAACAGGTTGTCTACATGGAGGAATATGAACAGCAGCGGGGGAAAGGAAGCTTCCCTGCTCACTTTACTCCTGGTTACCAAGTGGCCAAGAAAGCAAATGAAATGGCCAGCAAAGTAAGTTCTCACATGTCACTAGTACACTTTTTACACTGTGAATTCACCATATAAGCAGCTGATTGCCTATGTTGTGCAGGTTAAGTACCAACAGAGGTATGAACAAGAGATAAAGGGTAAAGCTTGCACTGATGCTGGAGCAGCTGAGTTCACTTTGGCTAAAGAGAATGCAGAAAAATTCAGCCAGGTAACAAGCTTCCTTAATTTTACATTTAAGCACATTTTAGAATCAGAATCAGAAAGAGCTTTATTGCCAAGTATGTTTGCACATACAAGGAATTTGTTTTAGTGTCACAAGCTCCAGTGCACAGAGACAACAACAATAATACAAATAACAACAACAAAAAATAGGATGAGAAATAAAAATACACATATTTAAATAGGAAAATAAAGTAATTTGTATGTACAGAATAGAGTAGAATGAGTTGAGATGTAGGGATGAGGGGGTGGTAACAATAATCCTTTCAGCAGTCCGAACCGTTCTCTGTAGTCTTCTGATGTCTGATTTTGTAGCTGAGCCAAACCAAACAGTTATAGACGTGCACAGAACAGACTCAATGACGGCTGAGAAGAACTGTATTAGCAGCTCCTGTGGCAGGTTGAACTTCCTCAGCTGCCGAAGGAAGTGCAATCTTTGTTGGGCCTTTTTGATAATGGAGTCTATGTGAGTGTCCCACTTCAGGTCCTGAGAGATGGTGGTGCCCAGGAACCTGAATGACTCCACTGTTGGTACAGTGCTGTTCATGATGGTGAGTGGGGGGAGTGCAGGGGTGTTCCTCCTGAAGTCCACTATCATTTCCACTGTTTTGAGCAAGTTGAGCTCCAGGTTGTTAAGACTACACCAGGCAGCCAGCTGCTCAATCTCCTGTCTGTAAGCAGACTCATCACCGTCCTGGATGAGGCCGATGACTGTAGTGTTGTCCGCAAAATTCAGGAGCTTGACAGATGGATCAGTAGAGGTGCAGTCATTGGTGTAAAGGGAGAAGAGCAGTGGGGAGAGGACGCAACCCTGGGGGGCACCAGTGCTGGTGGTGCGGCTGTATGACGTGAATTTCCCCAGTTTCACTAGCTGATGCCTATCTGTCAGAAAGCTGGTGATCCACTGACAGATAGAGCTAGGGACAGACAGCTGGGTTAGTTTGGTCTGGAGGAGTGTTGGGAGGATGGTGTTGAAGGCCGAACTAAAGTCCACAAACAGGAGCCTCACATAAGTCCCTGATTTGTCCAGATGCTGTATGATGAAGTGCAGTCCCATGTTGACTACATCATCCACGGACCTGTTTGCTCGGTAAGCGAACTGCAGGGGGTCAAGTAAGGGTCCAGTGATGTTCTTCAGATAAGCTATTACCAGTCTTTCAAACGACTTCATGACCACAGATGTTAAAGCAACAGGTCTGTAGTCATTAAGTCCTCTTATCTTGGGTTTCTTTGGGATGGGGATGACGGTGGAACGTTTGAAGCAGGCAGGGACTTCACACAGCTCCAGTGATCTATTGAAGATCTGTGAAAAGATGAAGGCCAGCTGGTCAGCACAGGTTTTCAGACAGGCTTGTGTGACACCGTCTGGGCCTGGTGCTTTTCTTCTATTCTGCTTCAGGAAGATTTGATGCACATCATCTTCACTGATCCGAAGTGCAGGAGGGGGGGAGAGGGGGGTTGCTGAGGGTGTTAATGGTTGTGTAGACAGATTTTCAGATGGGGCATGGGGTGTTAGACCGGCAGTTTCAAATCTGCAGTAAAACTTGTTCAGGTCTTCAGCAAGTTGTCGATTGGCCTCAGTGCTGGGGGATGGTGTCTTGTAGTTTGTGATGTCTTTCAGGCCTTTCCACACTGAAGCAGGGTCGTTGGAAGAAAACTGGTTTTCCAGCTTTTTAGTGTAGCTCCTCTTAGCCACCCTAATCTCCTTATTCAGTGTGTTTCTGGCCTGATTGTACAAGACTCTGTCCCCATTCCTGAAGGCATCCTCTTTGGCCTGACGAAGATGTCTGAATTTTGCTGTGAACCATGGCTTATCATTGTTGAATGTTAAATAAGTCCTGGTAGGGATGCACATGTCTTCACAGAAACTGATATATGATGTTACAGTCTCTGTGAGCTCATCCAGATCAGTGGCACCAGCTTCAAAAATACTCCAATCAGTGCATTCAAAACAGGCTTGTAAGTCCTGCTCTGTTTCGCTGGTCCATCTCTTTACAGTCCTCACTACAGGTTTAACAGATTTAAGTTTTGGCCTGTATGTTGGGAGAAGATGAACCAGGCAGTGGTCAGAGAGTCCTAAAGCTGCTCTGGGGACAGAGCGATATGCATCCTTTATTGTGGTGTAGCAGTGGTCCAAAATATTTTTGTCTCTGGTGGGACACGAAATGTGTTGTTTGAATTTTGGCAGTTCATGTGAGAGGTTTGCTTTATTAAAGTCCCCGAGAATGATAATAACAGAGTCCAGGTGTTGTTGCTCTGTGTGTGTGATCTGATCAGCCAGGTGTTGTAGAGCCGAGCTCATGTGCGCTTGCGGTGGAATGTAAACAACCTTTCGTTGATGTAGAAGCATGCCCCACTGCCACGCGATTTCCCCCCTGATTCTGCGACCCGATCCGCTCTGAGCAGCTGGAAGCCAGGCAGATTAAGCGTGTTGTCCGGAATGGCGTCGTTCAGCCAGGATTCAGTAAAACACAGAGCAGCAGAGTTTGAAAAATCCTTGTTTGTCCGGGAGAGCAGAAGAAGTTCGTCCATTTTGTTGGGTAGAGAGTGGAGATTCTCCAAATGGATGCTAGGCAGCACCATTCTAAAGCTGCGCTGTCTGAGCTTGACCAGCGTGCCGGCTCGCTTCCTTCGCTTGCGCTTCTTAAAGCGTTTGAACAGCGCCACTGCTCCACCGACTACAATGTCCAGCAAAACGTCTGAATAATTGAAAACTGGTAGAATATTGTGTGGTGTGTTCTGCCGAATGTCCAGCAGTTCATCCCTGGTAAAACTGATCAAGTTTGAGAAACAAAAAACAGGAAAAACTAACAAAAACAAAACAAACACTGGAGAGCTGCACACTGAGGCTGCGATCTGTGGCACCATCATTTTAAGGTACTGTTTATTCAAGCGCCTTAAATACCATATTACTCATCAGTACTTACCCCAAGCAAACATACAATTTCCTGTCTGCTAATCATTTGATCTTTATGTAAAATTATTTCAACATTTACTTCTCATGGCTAGAATCTAGCCATGGGGGTCACAGTCCAGTGACTTCTGTGCCGGTCCCAAGCCCGGATAAATAGAGAGGGTTGCGTCAGGAAGAGCATCCGGCGAAAAACATTGCCAAATTTAACCATGTGAATCGTCAGTACTCTGAATTTCATACCGGCGATCGGTCGAGGCCCGGGTTAACAACGACCGCCATCGGTGCCGTTGACCTATAGGGCGCCGGTGGAAATTGGGCTACTGTTGGTCGAAGAAGTAGAGGAGGGAGGAGAGTGCACATACAGAGAGAGAAGAGGAAAGGTAAGAGTGTAGGATTGAGAATAGGAACTCTGAATGTTGGTACTATGACAGGCAAAGGTAGAGAGCTGGCTGATATGATGGAGAGAAGGAAGGTGGATATACTGTGTGTTCAGGAGACCAGGTGGAAGGGTAGCGAGGCTCGTAGTATAGGAGCAGGATTCAAGCTGTTTTATTATGGTGTGGATAGTAAGAGAAATGGGGTAGGTGTGGTCCTGAAGGAGGAGTTTGTGAGGAATGTTCTGGAGGTGAAGAGAGTGTCAGACAGGGTGATGAGTCTGAAGTTAGAGATTGAAGGGGTGATGTTGAATGTTGTTAGTGGTTATGCCCCACAGGTAGGTTGTGAGTTAGAGGAGAAAGAGAGATTCTGGAGTGAATTGATGAGGTGATGGAGAGTATTCCCACGGGTGAGAGAGTGGTGATAGGAGCGGATTTTAATGGACATGTTGGTGAGAGGAACAGAGGTGATGAGGAGGTGATGGGCAAGTTTGGAGTTAAGGAAAGGAACCTTGAAGGACAGATGGTAGTGGACTTTGCTAAGAGGATGGACATGGCTGTGGTTAACACTTATTTTCAGAAGAGGGAGGAGCATAGAGTGACTTACAGGAGTGGAGGTAGGAGAACACAGGTAGACTACATCCTATGTAGAAGAGGCAATCTGAAAGAGATTAGTGACTGTAAAGTTGTAGTGGGAGAGAGTGTAGCCAGACAGCATAGGATGGTGGTGTGTAGGATGACTTTGATGGTCTGTAAGAAGAAGAGGTCAAAGATAGAGATAGAGAAGAAAACCAAGTGGTGGAAGCTGAAAAAGGAGGAATGTTGTGAGGAATTTAGACAGAAGTTGAGGCAGGCTCTGGGTGGTCAGGTAGTGCTGCCAGATGACTGGGAAACTACAGCAGAAGTGATCGCACAGACAGGGAGAAAGGTGCTGGGTGTGTCATCTGGAAGGAGGAAAGAAGATAAGGAGACTTGGTGGTGGAATGAGGAAGTTCAGGATAGTATCCAGAGGAAGAGGTTAGCCAAGAAGAAGTGGGACATGGACAGGACTGAAGAGAATAGAAAGGAATACAAGGAGTTACAGCACAAAGTGAAGAGGAAGGTGTCTAAGGCCAAGCAGAAGGCATATGATGAGTTGTACACTAGGTTAGACACTAGAGAAGGAGAGAAGGACTTGTACAGGTTAGCTAGGCAGAGGGCTCGAGATGGGAAGGATGTGCAGCAAGTTAGAGTTATTAAGGATAGAGATGGAAGGGTGCTCACAAGTGAGGAGAGTGTACAGAGGAGATGGAAGGAATACTTTGAGGAGCTGATGAATGAGGAAAATGAGAGGTAAAAAAGTGTAGAAGGGGTGAACTCTGTGGAACAGAAAGTAGATAAGATTAGAAAGGATGAAGTCAGGAAGGCTTTGAAGAGGATGAAAAGTGGAAAGGCAGTTGGTCCTGACGACATCCCAGTGGAGGTCTGGAAGTGTCTGGGAGAGGCAGCAGTGGAATTTTTAACTAGTTTGTTCAACAGGGTTTTAGAGAGTGAGAAGATGCCTGAGGAATGGAGAAGAAGTGTGTTAGTGCCAATCTTTAAGAATAAGGGTGATGTGCAGAGTTGCAGCAACTATAGGGGGATAAAGTTGATGAGCCATACAATGAAGCTATGGGAAAGAGTAGTGGAATCTAGGTTAAGGAAGGTAGTGGAAATTTGTGAGCAGCAGTATGGCTTCATGCCCAGAAAGAGCACAACAGATGCAATTTTTGCTCTGAGAATTTTGATGGAGAAGTATAGGGATGGTCAGAGGGAGTTGCACTGTGTGTTTGTAGACTTGGAGAAAGCGTATGACAGGGTGCCAAGAGAAGAGCTGTGGTACTGTATGAGGAAGTCAGGAGTAGCAGAGAAGTATGTCAGAGTGGTGCAGGACATGTATGAGAGGAGCAGGACAGTGGTGAGGTGTGCTGTAGGTCAGACAGAGGAGTTCAAAGTGGAGGTGGGACTGCATCAGGGATCAGCTCTGAGCCCCTTCCTGTTTGCTATAGTGATGGACCAGTTGTCAGAGGAGGTCAGACAGGAGTCTCCTTGGACAATGATGTTTGCAGATGGCATTGTGATTTGTAGTGAGAGCAGGGAACAGGTGGAGGAAAACCTGGAGAGGTGGAGGTTTGCGCTGGAGAGAAGAGGAATGAAAGTCAGTCATAGTAAGACTGAGTACATGTGTGTGAATGAAAGGGAGGGAAGTGGCACAGTAAGGTTACAGGGTGAAGAGGTGAAGAAGGTACAGGAGTTTAAGTACTTGGGGTCAACAGTCCAGAGTAATGGAGAGTGTGGGAAAGAGGTAAAGAAGCGAGTGCAGGCAGGTTGGAATGGGTGGAGAAAGGTGTCGGGAGTTCTGTGTGATAGGAAAATATCAGCGAGAATCAAGGGGAAGGTGTACAGGACAGTGGTGAGACCGGCCATGCTGTATGGTTTAGAGACAATGTCCCTGAGGAAGAGACAGGAGTCAGAGCTAGAGGTAGCAGAGCTGAAAATGTTGAGGTTCCCTTTGGGAGTGACAAGATTGGACAGGATTAGGAACGAGTACATCAGAGGGACAGCTCATGTTGGACATTTTGAGACAAAGTTAGGGAGGCCAGATTAAGATGGTTTGGACATGTTCAGAGGAGGGAGAGTGAGTATATTGGTATGAGAATGTTGGACATGGAGCTGCCAGGCAGGAGACAAAGAGGAAGGCCAAAGAGGAGGTATATGGATGGAATTAATGAGGATATGAAGCTAGTGGGTGCAAGTGTTGAGGATGCAGAAGATAGGGATAGGTGGAGAGAGATGATTCGCTGTGGCCACCCCTGAAGGGAAAAGCCAAAAGAAGAAGAAGAAGAAGACTTCTCATGGCTAGAAATGTGAAATAATTGAATTGCAGAGGTTTTGACAATGCGCTTCAGAGAAATTTAAATGTGAAATTTTAACATGTGAATTAAAATTTACCTAAGAAGGTGCTGTATGGCAGTAAATAACTGCTGAACTTATTTTCCAGTGAATGTATTGCATTTATCAGAACAAAATATTTAACATTAAGACCATGGAATTAAACATACATTATTTATTGCATACACACATTTACTATATAGTAATAATATTATCACAAGTTTATTAGTGGCTAATAGTCATAAGTCTTGGTGACTGTGTTTGCATTCTTCATAAGCACTTATTACTAAATCAGCAAGACTGTATATTTATTTTTGTGGTTGTGGACTACTGTATCTCAGCACGCCTATACAGAGGAATATGAGCATCAGCGAGGCAAAGGAAGCTTTCCAGCTATGATCACGCCTGGATACCAGATGGCCAAGAAAGCCAATGACATGGCCAGTGATGTGAGTTTTCACAATATCATGTCAAATGAATACAGTACAGTTTTGTGATACAGTAAATGAATATTGTAAATGAATACAGTACAGTTTTGTGACAGACATCTTGATCTTTATCCTTATTGATGTGTAATTCTTGTGTGAAATTTACATTCCTACTGTAGTTAGAGGATCAATCTTACTGTCATAACTCCTACCTAGGAATTGAATGATGTCACTCCAAAAGCTCCCAGCAGACCAATATAGTTCCACCGCCTGAGTTTACGTGTGACCATGTATTATCTCACACCAGGAGAATGTAACCTGACATGGATATTGTTGTTTTTGAGTAGCACAAGTAATAACCTCTCTCCCCATTTTAACCCGCAGCTGAAATATAAAAAGGACCTGAATAAGATGAAAGGCTCTGCTTCTGCCTACCATTGCCTGACCTCCGAAGACAACCTGGCTCTGAAGAATGCCTGCAAGATCAACAAGCTCGTTAGTGAGGTGAATTCTGGTTTTTAATTTGCTTGTTATTAAAAATGTTTTATCATACATGACTCATATGTGCATCCTACACTTATGTATGCTAAAGTTAGGAGTAGTATGTAAATGCTTAACATTCTTGAAACATCATCTGACATGTGCCATCAAAATCACAAGCTATCAGGATGAACTGTGGTTCCCATGCAGACATATATGGCAAAGCAAAGTGTCATGCTATAGAAGACAGAGACCATTTAAAACAAGGCATCTGTCATGAGCTTATTCAGACACAAAGGCACCAACCCTGTGATGTGTTCATCTTTCATGGCTCTCCTGCTGAGTTCAATGCATGGAGACAAAAGTGACATCATGTCACTATACTACTTACAACCTAGACATGTCTAAATACCTTTATTGATACCTGATGACACCATATCATCATCTCAGCCTGATTTATGTTCAAGGGTCAAAGAGCAAAGATGCTTTTGTTTAAAGAATGGGAAGGTCACCAGAGGTTTAAAATAGAGTGACTGTATTAGATCATGACTGTTTATACTATATGTGATCACCGCTTTTTTATTTAGGTTGAATACAAGAAGGATCTCGAGAACACAAAAGGACACAGCATCAACTATTGTGAGACACCACAGTTTAAAAATGTGTCCAAGATTGCCCAGTATACCAGTGATGTGAGTATGGCATTTATGTGCCTGCCCAATGAGTGAGAGCATTTTCTATGTTTATGTGAGATATTACTGTGCAGAACTGGGCATCCTGGTGGTCCAGTGGCAGGATCCCGCCCTGTCATTGCCATGGCCCGGGTTCGATTCCCGGGCAGGGTGCCCACCCAGCCACTGAAGAGTTAACTCTCAGTGCTGGTCCCAAGCCCAGATAAAATGGGAGGGTTGCGACAGGAAGGGCATCCGGCGTAAAACCTGTGCCAAATCGAGTGGACCAGAAATGATCCGCTAAAAAAAGAAGCAGACCCTGCCATTGCGTGGGACAAATGCTAAGATTCATTCATTCATTCATTGTCTGCCGCTTATCCGAACTACACTCGGGTCACGGGGAGCCTGTGCCTATCTCAGGCGTCATAGGGCATCAAGGCAGGATACACCCTGGACGGAGTGCCAACCCATCGCAGGGCACACGCACACTCTCATTCACTCACGCAATCACACACTACGGACAATTTAGAGATGCCAATCAACCTACCATGCATGTCTTTGGACTGGGGGAGGAAACCGGAGTACCCGGAGGAAACCCCCAAGGCACGGGGAGAACATGCAAACTCCACACACACGGCGGAGGCGGGAATCGAACCCCCAACCCTGGAGGTGTGAGGCAAACGTGCTAACCACTAAGCCACGGTGCCCAAATGCTAAGATAAAAAAATAAAATAAAATAAAATTACTGTGCAGAACTCACACTGCTTCATGTCTGATAATCTCTATTAGAAACAGAATCATATGGTGACATATGAATATAAAATATTATTATTAATATAAAAATATCTCTGCATACATTTGTATTTCTTATGACATACTTAGTCTTTAAAATAATGTAGATATTTTATAGACATTTTTCAATTCAATTATTTCATTTATTTTCTTTTGCAGAATAAATATAAGGAGAAGTATGCCAATCACATGAAGGGTCACTATGAAGGAACTGGGCTCGATAAGAAAACTATGCATGCCATGAAAGTTAGAAAGCTGGCCAGTGATGTAAGACTTAATTTTTTGTTGCTGTACTGTTAATACATTGTCTTTATCATTTAGAATTGTAACTGAATGTCATCTCTTTAAATTCTATTAATTATCTTTAGTACTATGAAGTATTTAGTATGTTAATGAGTTAATCTTTACAATTTCAGATTGCTTATAAGTCAGAACATGAACAGGAGCAGGGTGAATACAACTATCCTGCTGAAATCACCCCAGGTTATCAGACCCAGAAGAAACTGGAGCCTCTCAAAGATGTGAGTCTTCTAATATGTACAATATTATGTATTTTATGTCAGTAAATACAATAAATTAGCTTGCTGTACAACAATTACCATTGTGAAGCAAGTGATATCAAAGTTATGCCTTTTTGCTGCACAGAAAAATTACAGACAGCACATTGACAAGCTGAAATACAGTCAGGTGACAGATACTCCTGACATTGTTCAAGCCCGAATCAATGCACAGCAACTTAGTGATGTAGGTATTGATCTTTTTCTTTAACAGTGAAATGTATTGTTTGCTATGGTAATATGCACTATAGACTGAATTAGACTGAACATATTATATTTTACAATGCTGTGTTGTTATGGTTAAAATGTTTATCTAATTCAAATATAAAAAATTCCCCTAACAAAAATTTTAAATATTAAATTGTTTTTATTTGATAGTGTTAATTTTCATCAATGTTCATCATTATATCAAAACCTTTGACAAGTGCATAAAATATATTTTAGAGTCTAAAGCATGATGGCGAGAAAAACATGCTGTAATGTATTTTGCAGTTGAACTACAAAGCCAACTATGAGAAATCTAAGACCCAGTATACCTTATCTCAAGATACACCACAGCTTAAGAAAGCCAAAGCCAATGCAGAGCTCATTAGTGATGTGAGTATATAGTACACAATATAATCAAACTTATTTTGTCTTCTAGTTTTTGAGCCATGTATATGTTTGTATTATTGACACTGTTCCTGGTCATAGATCAAGTATAAAGAAGAGTGGGAGAAGAATAAATCCAAAGCATGTGACATTGGTGTGGACACACTGGCCTTCAAAGCTGCAAAAGCTTCAAGAGATCTGGCCAGTGATGTATGCTTTCATTTCCTAATTCATTGACAGTACTTTTTTTAAATTTGTTGCTTTACTGTAACTTGAAGTAAACAACAGTAAATTAAACATATCTTGCAGATTAAATATAAAGAGTTATTCACAAAGAACAAGGACAAAGCAATTGGTGTGAATGTAAGTGATTCAAAAACACTCCACTGTCTTCAAGTGGCCAAGTTGAACAGTGAGGTAAAGATCTTTCTGTTCTATAACACACGTTATAAAAAAGTATATATAAGTATATCATGTTAAAAGAAAGAATTATTATATATCCATGTTACCTTAGATTGCCTATAAGAAGGACTCAAAGGAGACTCAGACCAAGTGTCACCTGTCTATGGACATGGTGAATCTAAACCATGCGAAGAAGGCACAGGCACTAGCCAGTGATCTGGACTACAGGAAGAAGCTTCATGACTACACCATCCTGCCTGATGACATCAAAGTGCAGCAGGCTAAGAAGGCCTACAACCTGCAAAGTGATGTAAGAAAAAATGGAAGTAAACATTGGATTACAAGAACTGTTTTTATTTTTGTTTGTATTGCACCATTTGAGCTTGCTATATGGTTTGATCCTAACAGAACCAGTACCGCTCTGATCTGATCTGGATGAAGGGTGTGGGCTGGGAGGCTGATGGCAGCCTGGATGTTGCACAGGCCAAGAAAGCAGTAGAACTTGCAAGCGATGTAAGTAAATTGTGGGTGGAGGAGAATGTGTTTTATTTGAACATTCGATGAGTATTTACTCTACAATCCTATTTTGCAGCAAAAATACCGTCAAAAGGTGGACAGGGTGAAGTTCACTCAGGCAGCTGACACTCTGTCCATCAAGCATGCCAAGAAGAGCCAGGAACTGCAGAGTGATGTTAGATCATTTTGTTAACTTGTTGTATCTGACTTTATATTTATGTTCTAAATCAAGCAAGTGAGACAGTCTCTTATTTTTTTTTTACTGATCTACTTTCAGCTGGCATACAAAGCAGGCACAGAGCAGATCATCCATAAATACACTGCGTCCAAGGATGAACCTCTCTACAGGCAGGCCAAAGCTAATGCAGAGCTTCTCAGTGATGTACGAGCACATGTCACTCATCCGTACTTGAAATACCCTGAAAATTATTAAAGACTTTAAGATTATAAGCCAATGCTGTTTTCTAATTGTGTTCTTCAGAAAACATATAAGAGTAGTTGGGAGGCCCAGAGGGAAAAGGGCTTTGAGCTGCGCATGGATACACTGTCTATCCTTACTGCCAAAGCTAAGAGGGACCTTGCCAGTGATGTGAGTGACTTTACCTGTAGAGTAAAACTACAATATTCAAAGTGGTGTGATGAATAAGTATTGACTGTCTTTGAACTTTCTCACATTTTGTAGTGACTGGTTGAAACTTGTCCAATGTATTGTAACTTATGTAATGTAAAAAATATGTTTATGCGACTGTTTCATTAACAGCCATTGTCATTGTAGGTGAAATACAAGCAACAGTATGAGATGACAAAAGGAAAGATGATTGGGGTGAAGAATGTGACAGGTGATTCTCAGATGGCTCACTCAACACTGGCCACTAAACTCCACAGTGACCGCAATTATAAGAAAGCGTATGAGGACAGTAAGACCAGATATAGTGCATCACTTGATATGATGAACATCAGTCATGCTAAAAAGGCCCAGGATCTGGCTACAGAGACCAACTACAGAACTTTCCTGCATGAGTACACAAGCCTGCCCAGTGACATGAAGGTGGATTGGGCCAAGAAAGCCTATGGCCTACAGAGTGATGTGAGAATCAGATATAACTATACAGTTTATTTATGTATGCCTGATCTACAGGTATAACCAAACTGAAATATGTTGACAGTTGATTATATATGAATTGGTTCTTCCTGCAGAAAATGTATCGTTCAGATCTGAACTGGATGAAGGGTGTTGGCTGGGAGACTACTGGATCTCTGGATGTACTGCAGGCTAGGAAGGCTGGCAATATCATCAGTGAGGTATTGATTAACTGTCTTATCTCTGAGCATTACTAGCATTTGCAAGACCCTAAAACTCCTAATAGAACAAAGCTAAAAAGTGTATTTCTCTTCAGTTCTATTTAATACTTTAATAATAATAATAATAATAATAATAATAATAATAAATTTATACATTTCTATTTAGGAAAACATGTAAATGCATACAGTAAATTGGGGCTATGTTTAAAAAAAACCTATGCAAATTACCACAAAAGGATGTGGTAGCTTTGTCACGTTTTCCGGTGTCCATAACATGAAGTAACAGACCCAGCGCGCAGATGGACAAAAAACAGGGGTTTATTAACTTAAAACAAACAAACATAATCACAAGACTGACACCACACAAAGACGCTACATAAAGACAATACGACGACGACAACCAGCCCCGAACCCTGGCAAAAGGCCTCTATATATACAAAACATAATCAGGATAAACATTAGGGACAGGTGAACAACAATTAGGAAACAATAGGAAAGGCGGGGCTGAAACAAAACACATGACATGACAAACAATGACATGACATAATACAACCCCTGCCGGAAACTCCCCCTAGTGGCCCAACACGGGGCCTACACCCGTAACAAGCTTAGTGGTTAAAGGTGTTTCAGGTCCACCAAGCTGCCACTGCTGAGCCTCTGTGCAAGGCCCTTAACCCTTCATTGCTCAGCTGTATAAAATGAGATAAAATGTAAGTCACTCTGTATAAGGGCACCAGTCAGATGCCGTAAAATATATTATTCATTTAATCAGGGCCTTGAACACAGAAATACCTCACAGCAAATTAAAAATAAAACACATCTGAGAACTGCATATTTTATAAACTATTTCACTAATATTTATTTAGCACATTTGCAAGTCTGTGTGATGATTTATTTGACTAAACATCTTATTTTATCTCTATCAACAGAATGTGTTAGATAAAAAATAATTATATTGCTATTTTTTATCACCCTTGAATGTATACAATGGGAAAAAGTTCTATATTTAGTTTATTATTATGAAACATAAGAATTGTGCAGTATTCATGAACCATTTTCTCTGAATATATAATTGCTCTATATGGTTATACTTCACAGTATAGTAGATGACAAATTGTGCACCAATGTGCTGTCTGTGTGTTTCAGAAAAAATATCGTCAGAATGTGAGTGCTCTGAAATTCACCAGTGTGGAGGATACACCAGAGATGGTGCAAGCCAAACTCAGCAACAAACTGGCACTAGACGTAAGACAGTTCATCAGTTATCAGGATCAGAATTTATTAAATAAATCTATTTAGACAATTTAGTAATGATGTAGAACCTTAACTCTCTCAGTTTTTGTAGTGAATGATGAATTTACTTATTTTGGTTGTATGTAATTTAATCACTTCTCTCAGTGCTCCTAATTGTGTGGATATAATCAGATATTTTGTGATCATACAGCGGTTGTACAGAGAGAAGGGCGAGAATGAGAAGCACACTTACACAATCACAGAAGACCTTCCGGAGCATGTGCAGGCCAAGATAAATGCAATGAACATCAGTGAGGTGAGCTTGTTTAATGTGTGCTTTGCTATTTCAGTACCACCATCGTTCCTCACCTTAATGTGCACTTATTTAACGTGTTCTTTCTTGTGTGTTTATTTTTAAGACACACTACAAAGAATCATGGACAAAACTCAGAGATGCAGGCTACAAATTACGTTTGGACGCTATTCCTTTCCAGGCAGCCAAAACCTCTGGAGAGATACTTAGCGATGTAAGAGTGATCCTATCTTGTATTCTATTCTGTTGTTGTTTATCAGGGCAAAGTAACCGATATCTTATATTATTTCACTTCTAGCAAAAATACAAAGAACAGTTTGAGAAGTCAAAGGGTAAGATGATTGGCCTGAAAGGATTACAGGATGACATTAACATTATGCACTCAGTGCATGCCACCCAGCTACAGAGTGATGTGAGTACTATGTACACACTTTTTAAAAACAACTATTTTGTACTTATTACTGTGAATGAGAATATTCATACTTGAAGATCTGTTTGGAAGACTTACTGATTTAACTCATGCACACTCTATAGATTAAATATAAGAAAGATTCTGCTAAGGGACACTCTCAGTTCCACCTCCCAATGGACATGCTAGATGTGGTTCATGCTAAGAAGGCCCAGGCTCTGGTCAGTGATCAAGACTATAGATTTACCCTGCACAACTACACTGTACTTCCTGATGACATGAAGGTGCAAGCAGCCAAGAGAGCTTATAAGCTGCAGAGTGAGGTAACCTTTGATGTCTTCTAACAATAAATGTCCTTAATCAATCGCTGGAATATTGTAAAATCACATGTTTGCATTTTATAGCAATACAATTATGCAGACTCCCTAACAAAGGTTAAGTGAGACAATATAAACAATAGTTCTTAAATGTGCACTTACATGTAAACTGACTAATTTTTGCACAATTACTGACTTTGTGTGTGTCTAATAGAAAACATACCGTTCTGATATGAATTACCTGCGAGGAGCTGCCTGGATTGCTACTGGTGCCTTACAGATAGAAGGCTCCAAACATGCAACAGAGTTGATCAGTGAGGTATGGTGTATTTATCTTGTTGTTTATCATCTAATGCGAAATTTCTAAAAAAAAAAAAAAAAAAAAAGAAGTAATTAATGAAATAAATAAATAATGATGCAATTTCTCTTTTTCAACAGAAAAAATATCGACAGCAGCCATATGCATTTAAGCATACATCTGTTGCAGATTCCCCCGACATTGTTCATGCTAAGTTCAGCAACAAAATCAGCAATGAGGTGTGTTACTTGTGTTTTTGCCATCCGATGTCTTTTTTTTTCTGAGGCTAAGTTGAAACAAAGTAGGAGAGTCAATGTATATGTTTAAATTCAACAGAGGCTGTACAGAGAGAAAGGCGAGAACCTCAAGCATAACTACACCATCACAGCTGAACGACCAGAGATCACCCAGGCCAGGATTAACACTGCTAACTTCAGTGATGTAAGCCATTTAAACCAACTTCATGACAGTTCCTTTGTTTACTTAACCATATTTTTATTTTTAAAACTATTATTCTAGATCATTCCACTATATACTACAACATGTGTCACAATAGCTTTTGATTTAATTCCACTATATTGTATGTTGGTTTTCAAATGCAATTAAGGAATCCAACATTTGTGTTCTTCTTCTAGACCAAGTACAAAGAGTCCTGGCACACTCTGAGAGCTCAGGGATATAAACTGACAATGCAGGACATTCCCTTCCAGGCAGCCAAGGCATCCACAGGCATTGCCAGCGATGTAAGTAAATCCATGCTAATTTTACATATTCTGTAAAAGATTTTCTGTGTAGTGTGTAATATCAGTGCAGCAACATTCAATCAACCAAACCTTTTATACCTTTTATATCAGGCGTGCATTAATATTATTACTTTTTATATTATTAACCGGGTATATTTTAACCTATAAATCTGAATCAATTCCATTCCACAGTACAAGTACAAGCACAGCCATTTGTTGGAGAAAGGCAAGCACATTGGAGCACGGAGCATCATGGATGACTCTCACCTCCTACACTGCCGGCAGATGGCACGTCTGCAGAGTGACAAGGACTACCGTAAAGATGTCATGTCCACCAGTGGGCAGTATCACCTTGGACTAGACCTCATCAACCTGGTTCATGCCAAGAAAGCCCAGGCCCTGGCCAGTGACCAGGAGTACAAGACTCACCTCCATTCGTACACCGTATTGCCTGATGACATGAAGATGCAGTGGGCGAAGAAGGCTTACGAGCTGCAGAGCCAGGTGAGAGAAAAGAAGCTTACTGGGGAAGTGATTAGTAGAGAGAGAAAAAAAACTGCTTGGTTAAACTGCTTGCTTTCGCCATTTGTAGATAATGGCTCTCACCGTGGTTCGCGGCAGTCCCAAAGCTTTAGAAATGGCCTTATAACCTTTTCCAGACTGATAGATCAGTAGGTTTGTAACCTCAAGCTGAAGTGAACTTGGGTTCTGCAGCAGGACAATGATCCAAAACACACCAGCAAGTCCACCTCTGAATGGCTGAAGAAAAACAAAATGAAGACTTTGGAGTGGCCTAGTCAAAGTCCTGACCTCAATCCGATTGAGATGCTGTGGCATGAACTTAAAAAGGTGGTTCATGCTCGAAAACCCTCCAATGTGGCTGAATTACAACAATTCTGCAAAGATGAGTGGGCCAAAATTCCTCCACAGCGCTGTAACAGACTCATTGCAAGTTATGGAAAACACTTGATTGCAGTTGTTGCTGCTAAGGGTGGACCAACCAGTTATTAGGCTTAGGGGGCAAACACTTTTTCACACAGGGCCATGTAGTTTTGGATTTTGTTTTCCCTTAATAATAAAAACCTTCATTTAAAAACTGCATGATGTGTTTACTTGTGTTATCTTTGACTAATATTTAAATGTGTTTGATTATCTGAAACATTAAAGTGTGACAAACATGCAAAAAAATAAGAAATCTACCAATCAATACTGTATGTTATTTAAATGTAGTATACTGAATAACATGTATCTTTTTTCTCAGAATATGTACAAATCAGATCTAAACTTCATGAAAGGAGTGGCCTGGGACTCAGTTGGTGCACCTCAGTTTGAATCTGCAAGAAAAGCTGGAGAACTAATCAGTGATGTAAATCCACACTATCAGAACTATAAAATCACAATACAACCAATTATTATTAACCAATTATCCACCTGTTTATGCAATGCAACCAAACATTTGGTTTTCTACAATTTAACCCTCTCTTTGTAATTGCAGAAGAAATATCGTCAGCTTCCAGGCAATCTGAAGTTTACCCAGGTGGCTGATTCCCCTGATATCGTCCATGCCAAGAACAGTTACATCCAGTGCAGTGAGGCAAGTCTTCAGCTAATGTCTTACAAAATTAAGTGATGCATAGAGAAATAACAGAAATGACAAAATAAAGATGCAATATGTTGCCACAGTGTAATAATCTGTTAATGTGTATTACAGAGATTGTACAAGTCTGGTGATTCTGAGTCCATGCACAAATACACCCTACCCCCAGATCACCCTGACTTCATCAGAGCCAAGACCAACGCACAGCAGATCAGTGATGTATGACAAAAAATGATTAAGTATTAAAAAGGTACTGAATTAATTTAATAAATAAGATGTCATTGGCTCATTTTCTGTCTAATGTTTCATTCTACAGAAGGTTTATAAGGCATCAGGAGACCAGGTAAAGTCAGCAGGCTATGACTTGAGACTAGATGCTATCCCCTTCCAGACAGCCAAGGCCTCTAGAGAAATTGCTAGTGATGTGAGTCTGTGTGACAAATTTTAATTATTTACCAGTCTTATATAAAAGTACAAAAGCTACATTTTCTGACCAAGTAGCTGTCGAATTAAACCAAAGTTTATCTACTGTTCTTTAGTTCCACTACAAGGAGGCCTTTGTAAAACAGAAGGGCCAGCAGATTGGTCTCCTCAGTGTCGAGGATGACCCCAAGATGAGACATTCACTGGCTGTAGGCAAACTGCAGAGCGACAATGAGTACAAGAAGCAGTTCCAGGAGACACGGTCTCAATATAAGATCCATGCAGACCAGCCAGAGTTCCTGCATGCTAGGAAGAACCAAGCTCAGGCCAGTGACATCAGATACCGTCAGCATCTCCATAACTACACATGTGACCCACAGCAGCTGAACTTCCAACACGCTAAACAGGCCTACAAGCTGCAGAGTGATGTGAGTTGAACATTTTGTTTTCTGTGAAATATTTATATACTTTATAGCAAATATGGTTTCAAAGATTTGAATTATGTGTGGAACCATGTAACAGTACACTTAACAGAAAAAGTATATTCACCAATATTTTTGTAAACAAACTTGTTTAATGTTTGTTATGTGTGTAATGTTTGTTTAATGTTTGTCATTTTTTCAGCAACTGATTTTGGTAGTAAATTTATTATTAGTCTAATAGATGCTAATTATCTGTTCTAATTTGTACATTGTGGATGGTTGCAGGTGAACTATAAATCTGACCTGAAATGGATTAAGGGGGTGGGCTGGACTCCTCCAGGCTCACATAAGGTAGAAATGGCCAGGAGAGCTGCTGAGCTTGGCCTGGCTGAGGGGCTGGACACTGAGCAAGCCATCTCCAAGTATCAAGAATTAATGGTGAGACAACTTATTAGAATCTACAACAAATATGAAGGGAGATCTTTATGAGAAAAAAGAGAAAAGAATAAGTTAGACCTAATGTAATCTAATGTCTGCATAACTCTTCTCTCCTCTCCTCTTCAGATGCTCCAGCGTCAGTTGCAGTTGGAGAATCAACATCACAGCCCCTCAGAGCAGGTGGAAACCACAGAGCAAGTTCAACAGTCTGCAGTCAATCCTGATGCAATGGAGATCCTTCAAGTCAAAAGGAAGAAGACCATCCACACTACTTTCAAACAGGCAAAAACAACAAAATCCATGACGGTACAATCTGTAACATCTAGCTCATCCACAAACCAGTCTCACAACAACCAGTCCACTGAGAAAAAAATCATTACAAATTAGTGATGATTTCAGAATGTACAGTAGTGTAAAGAAAGCAGTTTACAGTGAGGCCATGTAGCGGTTCCTTTTCTATCAGTAATTCAACAGAGTAAAGTCAGGAATATCCTAAAGTGAAATGAAGTGAATTACATCTGAATGTGACAATGATGAAAGAATTATGAAGGTGATGTAGAGGAAATGTACTGAAAGTGTATAAATCCAGTTTGTTAGGTATTATTAATAGGCATATAAGGAGGTTATGAACTGTAAGTATAGGTGGAACTAAATCTTTTGGAGAGTGTCTTGTGCATGTGAAGAAGGCAGAATTACTGTAATGGAAAGACAAGCGGCTTTCTTTTTATTAATGAACAAATGAAGCAAACAGCTTGAAATAGCTAGGAAAATGTATTTAACAGTAGCATTGGAAGTCAAATGTATAACTGCTTTGTGTGTCACAGGTGGACAATTATTATTTTAGACTGCCAATGGCAGATGAGTTATATTTAAGAGATGTTTGATACAGTATACTTTATGCCTGGCAGGTTCAGCTTTTTCAGTATGCCAACAGCAACAGAGATAAGCTTAATTAAGAGAACATGCTTGATGTATGACATATGACAATGGGATCCAAAAATAAAGTTTTTTTGAAAACTATGCTATGCTGTCTGATGAACTTTTATTAAACCAGTCAATATTGTATACATGTGATATGCAGTACTACTCTATGTGGAGCGCATCTTTTCATTGATCCAGTCAATGAAGTGGGTGACACGAGCATAAACACCAGGTCTATTTTTCTGGCCACAGCCGTCACCCCAGCTCACCACTCCATAGATATAATGTGTGTTGTTATGCTTGCAGACAAGAGGGCCCCCAGAGTCTCCCTACAAAGAGAGCAATCTAACTAAATAAACGTACAAACAACACATTTTAACAATATTTTTTAAATGTATTTAGCACCTGCACACATTAAATTTAAAGCATTAAATAACTGTTTATTGGTGTGTATATATTTTATGTATATGTATATGTCTATTTTTTAGTCCCAGTTGCAGTCACAGCCACACATAAATACACACCTGGCAAGTGTCAACCCCTCCTTGCATTCGTCCAGCACAGAGCATGCTGTCATCTAGCACATCACCAAGAACATCAGGCTCCATGCAGCGGCTCTGGTTGATCAGAAGAACTTTTGTGTCCAGCAGCTGAGTGGAACCGCTATCATCTTCAAGAAAAGTGTAAACAAAAAGAGAATTTGACTTGATTTTGTGTTATCAAGCAAATAATAAGAATAGGGAGAGAGAGAAAAACTACACCTTTCTCAGTGACTCCAAAGCCTGATATAGAGCATTCCATCCCATCAGGAAAAGGGCCAGGGGGCAGGCAAGCAGATTTAACATACCTGGTCTCTCTGGCACAAAGACCATCTTCTGTCACATTCTTCAGTTTGAGCAGGGCTGAAATTTATTTAAAAATTAATTAAAAAATAATCAACACTAAAATGAGTGCAGGTTAACTTGCTCCATCAATGGTATGTATAAGCAGGGTAGTAGATGACCTATGTCATTATATACGCCTGTGGAACTTGCATTGAAGTCCTCATGCACAATATAACCTTCAACCTCAATAGTCTGATCTGCTGCCTCACGCTTCTTCAGGTCCACGCCACCCAGAACCACCTGCATCTCATACAATTCTTCACTGCTAAGTCACACATGCGCAGATATACAGGCAGGAAGGTAGTCACACACACACACACACACACACACACACACACACACACACACACACACACACACACACACACACACACACACATAATTATTATGCAATATATTAAAACATGCACTTTCTTAATATTTTGCCTCTACAGTACAATGTCCATGTAATTCGTCTAGAACGGAGATGTAAATATGTTTTGGTACATAGTGTTGTTACACAGGCAACACTTACATGCAGTGAGCAGCAGTGAGAACCCAGCAGGAGTTAAGGAGGATTCCCCCACAATAGTGCATGAAGTCATCAGTGCTATTCCAGAAACGGACCTGAAATGAGACTTGCCAGGGATGAGCGCCAGGCTTGGTCTTCCTCCCACCAAAGATCCTAGGTGTAATCCTACTTGCCCATGGCTTTCCACACTCTGAGAACTCTTTCTTTACAGCAGGCTCTGTCTCTCCAGTAATTGTTAGCTCAGTTGTAGAAACTGAAAGAATGTTGAGAATATTAGAAACTAGGCAGGGTTGAAAAGAAAGAGACTAGGGAAAAGAGGAAAATGTGGAGGATATATACCTGGTTCAGGGCAGCGTGTGACATTACAGTTATTCCAACGCAATTTATTTTTGTATCTGATGAAGCACCAGGGCTGGCTCTCCTCATCTGGGTTCCTGGAAAAAGAAATGTCTAATACATTCATATTTACTGGATTTGGCTTGTTTTATTACTTCTTTCTCTCTCTTACCTACGGACACAGTCAGGTCTGACCTGCAATAGTTATGAGGTCCAGTTCCATCATCTTTTACATCTTCATCATCATCAAAAGGACTAAACGTCATTATTAGGTAAGAGTTCCAAGGCAGACACTCATGTCCAGACACTGTTTCACTGACAAAACCTCTGTATGATGCCCCATTTCCCTCATAGCAATCATCAGGACCTTAGCCACATAGAGTTAATCACCAACATGTTGGAAAACAAGATACTGAATAATTTTAAAAAGCAGTAACTGAATGATAATAGGCCACTTTACCAACTTGGCAGAACTTTCCACTGTAGTTTTCAGTACAGTTGCAGTGGAATGAAGCCCGTGTACGACCCTTTACACATGTTCCACCATTCAAACAGGGACTGGGATTACAGGGTGAGGCTAAAACAGAACAACTTAAGCTCTTTACAAAACTCTTGCAATAAAATAAACATGTAATTTTCCTCAGCACATTTAATCTGGCACTCCAAAAATTATTTTAATGAATAAATGATTCGTGAATATTTATTGACATTTTTTTTCCTTTCAGTGTCACTGAGAAAGACTGATCACACTCACGTCTTCTGCAGTTAGGAGGCTGGAAGGGGGCGATGCACTTGCACTCATAAAAGGGCTGCTCATCAATACGGACACACTCGCCTCGGCCGCATTTGACGTTCTTACAAACATTTATAACTGAAAAACAGAAAATACATAAATTACTGCACCAAGAAAATTTTCTTTTCAAATAAGTTGGACTAGTAACAAATCATTGGCCTCTAACCATCTTGACATCTTTTTCCCGCAAAGGGCCGAGGGCAATTGCATTCGAAATCACCGGAACCATCATTCTCACATGTCCCATTGTTGTAACAGGGATTTGGATCACATTCATCTGAGAAGAAGAGTGAAATAAGGTGGAGGGAAGAGAAAGAGAGAGAGAGAGAGAGAGAGAGAGAGAGAGAGAGAGAGAGAGAGAGAGAGAGAGAGAGAGAGAGAGAGAACAACATATGTTTTAAATAACAATTCGAAAATCAGTATTAAATAAAATACATGCATCCTCATGTATTTTATATCTATATGATATCTTTCTTCATATCTGTTTTTTAAAACTGTTGATATCAATGTTTTGTACAAGATGGAATTCTTCATTGCTTTGATGATATCAAAAAATAAACTGCTTTCCCCTTTTTATTAATATATTTAATATATTAATATATTTAATTTATCACCTATTTCATCAAAGAGGCCAGACAGCCAGTCAGTCTCATCATCATCATCATAAGATTCAACATCAAACTCATTGCTGAGCTCTTTAAATGCTGCTATGACACCTAAAGTGATACCGTAAAAAAAAAAGTTATTGCCATGACAAAATATTCATATGTTACTCGGGAAATACAGTACTGAATCTCACCTTCAGCTATCTCAAAGATCAAGTCCAGTATCAGACCCTGAAAAAGTTAAAACAATTTGCATCCTATAATTTTAGGATTTAGAATTTGCAACACAACAATCAAAATAAAACTCTACATATGAACGTTTTAGCAAACAATGTAAGTGTTTAGTCTCATGATTTTAACATTATTTACTGGCAGTCAGAACATGCCCAAATGGGATTTCTAATAAGATGATTTTATTTACCTGACACAAGCTGCAAAAGTTGCTACATACCTTATTTTCTGCTTCTGTTGGATTGAAACACTGCAGACTCAAGAGAAGCAGCAGTAATGCAAACATGACACTGCCAGTACAGCTCACAGGATTACAGGGAAGAAATCAGCACAGTCCTGGGGAATGCAGGCATTGATCATTCACCCCTTAGATATTCATACAGAACGTCTCCTCTTCAGTTGGCAATCATTAGCCCACAATATTGATTTCTCTATAGATTCACGTCCAACCCTGTGCCCCAATACACACCCCACCTCTTCATTAGTCTGTTTATGGTTTAGAATGTACAATACCACTAGAGATTTCAGATCACTGTTTTTGTTCATTGAATATTTAATCATGTAGGCAGGTTCTTTGGTAGGATTGCTGTGACAATTTCTGACTGCCTCTGAATAATTTTTTCATCTGGGTCAATGGCCATGCTGTATCAGTATATTTACTCTGAATCAGCACTTTGGACTGATCTTTATTTTTATTTGTTAGGTGACAGTCTGGGGATCAGACTTAAGTTCAGGAATTCAGTTACAGTCTTTACAAGATGTTTAATTCAAGCTCTATAACATACACTTTTATGGGCATATCACAAAACATGATACATATAAAAGGAAAAACCAAGCAAACAGTTTTCATTTCAGTTTTAGAAAACTTTAGGAAATGTGCTCTGAGGAATAGGGAGAAACCAAAAGGATTTTATTAGACACTCTATTATCCATATATAAACTGTTCAGGCATAACATTATGACCACCTGCCTAATATTGTCTTGGTCCCCCTTTTGCTGCCAGAACAGCCCTGACCCATCATGCACTGTGTATTCTGACACCTTTCTATCAGAACCAGCATTAACTTCTTCAGCAATTTGAGCAACAGTAGCTCGTCTATTGAATTGGATCACACGGGCCAGTCTTCGCTCGCCACGTGCATCAATGAGCCTTGGCCGCTCATGACCCTGTCACCACTGTTCCTTTCTTGGACCACTTTGATAGAGTTCAGGAATTCAGTTAGAGTCCTTTTCTTTTCTTTACTTCTTTACTTTACTTCTACTTTTCCTGAACAGCTGATTTTACACTGGGTCATGAGCAAGGCCATAAGCACAAATAAAAAGTTCCCAAGTGCTCTCACCTTGAGTCTACCGTAAAAGAAAAAAACAGTGTTAGTGACTAAGTAAGTCCAATTTACATAGCAAAAGTCAATATTTACACAGCAAAAAGAATGAAAATTCAGAACTTGTTTTTTACAGCTGCATAAGTCAGTTTTCTAGGTGCAGCATTCAAATTATGCTAATTACCTGGAGTTTTTTGTCAGTAGAAGTGTCTAGGACAATGTTTTTCAAATGGAAACCAAATACTGATATTAAATCCTCACTATGTACATTTAACTCCACAATGAATGTGCTCCCAAGAGAGGCACTACCAAGGGGATAAATGTCAGTCATTCATATAGTAGTGTATATAAATACAGGTATCATTGAGTTGTCTTGTTGAACAAAACTTTAATGTGAAAAACTGATTTGTGTAGCCACAGTTGAATTGGAGATTTTATTATACAGATTTCTGCCAGGTTACAATACAATTACTTATTGCACAATATATCATTTATGGCCATGAAAACAAAAATAAAGCTTTTTTGAAAGCTGGATAATGCATGCCACTATGTCACTTATACAATGTTCAAAGTGGAGCGCATCTTTTCATTGATCCAGTCAAGAAATTTGGTGACACGGGCATAAACACCAGGTTTATTCTTCTTGCCGCAACCATCACCCCAGCTCACCACTCCATAGATATAATGTGTGTCATTCTGTTTACAGATCAGGGGACCTCCAGAATCTCCCTAGAAAGAGAAAAAGTGCAAAAAAAATAACACATTATAATAAATATCTATGTGAATATTTAGCACACAGAAACACTAGAAACCAGCATATTATGTTTAAAACAATAATTCTAGTCACATATGTTGAACCATGTTCTAGCCATGCTATTATATATACATGATAGTTTGATATATACAGTATATATGAATAGTTCATTCATTCATTCATTGTCTACCGCTTATCCGATCTATTCTCGGGTCACGGGGAGCCTGTGCCTATCTCAGGCGTCATTGGGCATCAAGGCAGGATACACCCTGGACGGAGTGCCAACCCATCGCAGGGCACACACACACTCTCATTCACACACTACGGACAATTTAGAGATGCCAATTAACCTACAATGCATGTCTTTGGACTGGGGGAGGAAACCGGAGTACCCAGTGGAAACCCCCGAGGCACGGGGAGAACATGCAAACTCCACACACACATGGTGGAGGCGGGAATCAAACCCCCAACCCTGGAGGTGTGAGGCAAACGTGCTAACCACCGTGCCCCCCTATATATGAATAGCCACACATAAATACACACATGGCAGGCATCAATCCCTCCTTGCATTCGTCCAGCACAGAGCATGCTGTCATCCAGGAGATCACCAAGAACATTAGGAGCCATGCATCGGTTTTGGTTGATCAGGAGAACTTTTGTGTCCAGCAACTGACTTGAACCACGCTCATCTTTAAGAAAAAAGATAGTGTAAATAAAAAGAAACCATGAGTTGATTTTGTGTTAGCCAGTAAAGGAAAGCTGTTCAAGAAAATAAGAGGTGAGAAAAAGGAGAGAGAGAAAAACTACACCTTTCTCAGTGACTCCAAAGCCTGATATAGAGCATTCCATCCCATCAGGAAAAGGGCCAGGGGGCAGACAAGCAGATTTAACATACCTGGTCTCTCTGGCACAAAGACCATCTTCTGTCACAGGCTTCAGTTTGAGCAGGGCTGAAATTTAATTTGAACAACACAATAAATGGCATCATCATTAATTAAAATGTAATCAAATCTAGAAATAGAACAAATTCAGTTCCAAATTTTACTGACATTTTGATTCATGTAAAACTAGATACATGCACAAAATCCCCAAGCCTCTTTGACTACTAATTACGGCCTTTTGTATCCATACATGAAACAAACATCATATGGGATTTTCCTCACAAATGAACACGTTTTCAAGAGATATCAAAATATTACAATTGCTTTAAAATTGTAATATGTCTGTTCAAAATATAAGATGTTTTCTTAAATAACCTATGTCATTGTACTGGACATTGTCAATTTCTGTGTAGTTCTCATGGAGGATGTAACTTTGGACTGCTAGTGTCTGATCTGCTGACTCATGCTTTTCCAGGTCCACCCCACCCAGCTCCACCTGCATCTCATCTGCCTCATGTCTGTTAAGTCATACACACACACACACACACACACACACACACACACACACACACACACACACACACAAAACCATATAAAGATTTATAAATAATAATTTAAATTAATTGCATCACATGCAATGTATTTAATATTTTAACTGCAGGTTTCATTGTTAAATTACAGTATATTATACTATTTGGGGTTAAATAGGGCACTTTTTTTATTTAAACTAAGCATTTTGCTGGTATGGTACCATATTTCAACACTGCTACTGCAGGCAACACTTACATGCAGTGAGCAGCAGTGAGGACCCAGCAGGAGCTGAGGAGGATTCCTCCACATTCATGAATGAAAGGTTGAGTGCTATTTCTGTGGCGTTTCTGCAATGAGACGTGCCAGGGATGAACTCCAGGCTTGGCCTTCCTCCCACCAAAGATCCTAGGTGTAATCCTACTTGGCCATAGCTTTCCACACACAGAGAACTCATTTCCTGGAGTAGGCGTGGTGATCATTACAGATACTACCTCAGGTGATGGCTCAGTTGGGGTTAAAACTATAAGAGTATGGAGAATGTTATTACAACTAGGTGTGTTGTGGGAGGGTGGGAGCCAAAATTAAATGAAAGAGAAACAATGAAAAATGTGTACCTGTTCCACCTTGGCAACGTCTGACATTACACTCTTCCCAGTTCAAAGAGTTATTGTGTCTAAAGACACACCAAGGCTGGCTTTCCCCATCTGGGTTCCTAGATGAAGGGATATTCAATACTTATATATTTACAGTAACCTTAAACAGTTGAAGTTGCTTTCGGCTGCTCCCTGTTCGGGGTCGCCACAGCGGACCAACTGGTCCGCACAACAACTTGGCAAATGTTTTACGCCGGATGCCCTTCCTGACGCAACCCTCCCATTTTTCCGGACTTGGGACCGGCACTGCATCCAGTGGCTGGGGTTGAGGCATTGGCTGGTAAAACTGGTAGACTTAACTGGGATTGTGTGTCATGAATCTAAACTAAATAAGAATATATAATATAATACTGAAGTTGTGAAAAAATCAATATACAGTAGATTCTGCCTTAAGGAGGTTGTATTGTAAATATCTCTGGCTGGGTAAGGAGGCCAAGAGAAACTGTAAAATGGCTGGAGAGATTCAGAACACAGATGAGAGAAGCTGTTCACAGGATATCCATAGATTGGACATATTCCTAGGCTGTATGAAAAAAATTGCAAGCCATTTGAAATTGTGTTTGGAGTTTGCACAATGGCATGTTGGAGACTCAGCAAACAAGTCTATGAAGGTTTCTGCTGTCAGGGTCATGGACACCCAAGGCTTACTGATGTGCTTGAGGAGCAAAGGCTAGCCTGTCTGGTCCGAGCCCACAGAAGAGTTACTGTAGCACAAATTGCAGAAAATATTAATGCTGGCTATGATAATAAAGTGCCAGAACACACAGTGCATCATAGCTTGCTGTGTATGGGGCTGTAGCTGTAGACCATTCTGGGTGCCCATGCTGACCCCTGTCCACCAACGATAGCACATACAATGGTAATGTGAGCATTTGAACTGGACCATGGAGCAATGAAAAAAGTTGGCCTGGTCTTATAAATGACAATTTCTTTTACATTAGATAAACATCCACATGCCTGTTCATAACTTCTCTGGGGAAGAGATGGCACCAGGATGCACTATTGGAGCAAGCAGGCAGAGGCAGCAAGATGCTCCGGGCAATGTTCTGCTGAAACCTTGAGTCCTGCCATATATGAGAATGATACTTTGACATGTACCACCTACCTAGACATGTTGTAGACCAAGTACACCAATTCATTAGGCTTTCCTTAATGCACTGTCCTCTTTCAGCAGGATGATGCTCCCTGCTACAATGCAAAAATTGTTCAGGAATGATTTGAGGAACATGACAAAGAGTTGTTGACTTGGCCTCCACATTTCCCAGATCTGAATCTGATTGAGCATGTGTGGGATGTGTTGGAGAATCCTAAAATGATCTGTTGCTAATATCTTGATATCATAGTATGGAGTCTATGCCTCAGTGGATCAGAGCTGTTTTGGCGAAACAAGGGGGACCAAAGAGTTAGAGTGTTTTTAATGTAATGGCTTATATAAAAATATAAATGTGGAGCAAAGGCTATGGGTTATTTTGTCCCAGAGTCAGGTCCAGGTGGTAACACGTTAAAATATGGAAAAGTTCAAGGGGATTAAACTCATATGTAAGCAGTGTTTCTTTTGATTGCATGCTCACACACACACAAACACACACCCATGCCCCTGACCTGCAATAGTTATGCTGTCCAATTCCATCATCCTCCACTTCCTCCTCGCTAGCCTCAGTATCATCGGCATCAGGATAATATGATATAACATGAGAGTTCCAAGGCAGACAATCATGTCCAGACACTGTTTCACTGACGAAACCTCTGTATGATGCCCCATCTCCCTCATAGCAATCATCAGGACCTTAGCCATATAGAGTTAATCACCAACATGTTGGAAAACAAGATACTGAATAATTTTAAAAAGCAGTAACTGAATGATAATAGGCCACTTTACCAACTTGGCAGAACTTTCCACTGTAGTTTTCAGTACAGTTGCAGTGGAATGAAGCCCGTGTACGACCCTTTACACATGTTCCACCATTCAAACAGGGACTGGGATTACAGGGTGAGGCTAAAACAGAACAACTTAAGCTCTTTACAAAACTCTTGCAGTAAAAATAAACATGTAATGTTCCTCAACAGAATTAGAATGTCTCTCAATTAAAAATATTTAAATGAATAAATGAACAATTAATATTTACTGAAATTTTGTAAGCATTGTTAAAAAAAACTGTTTCCTTTCAGTGTCATTGAGAAAGCCTGATCACGCTCACATCTTCTGCAATTTGGAGGCTGGAAGGGGGCGATACACTTGCACTCATAAAAGGGCTCAGTGTCAATGAAAACACAATCTCCACGGCCACACCTGACATTCCTACACACATTTATAACTGAAAAACAAAGAAACCCATAAATTAATGCGCCAAAACCATTCTTAAATATTTAAAAATGGTAAGAAATCATGGGCCTCTAACCAGATTGACACCTTTTGCCCTTAAAAGGCCGAGGGCAAATGCATTTGAAATCATCATCACCATCATTCTCACATACACCATCGTTGTAACAAGGATTTGGATCACACTCATCTGAGAGAAAACAAGAGCAAAAACAATATCTTGTTAAATAATATTAAACATATTTACATGTGGGGGGCACGGTGGCTTGGTGGTTAGCACATTTGCCTCACACCTCCAGGGTTGGGGGTTCGATTCCTGCCTCCGCCATGTGTGTGTGGAGTTTGCATGTTCTCCCCGTGCCTTGGAGGTTTCCTCCGGGTACTCCGGTTTCCTCCCCCAATCCAAAGACACGCATTGTAGGTTGATTGGCATCTCTAAATTGTCTGTAGTGTGTGATTGCGTGAGTGAATGAGAGTGTGTGTGTGCCCTGCGATGGGTTGGCACTCCGTCCAGGGTGTATCCTGCCTTGATGCCCTATGACGCCTGAGATAGGCACAGGCTCCCCGTGACCCGAGTGTAGATCGGATAAGCAGTAGACAATGAATGAATATTTACATGTTTACATAATATATTCTTGCAACCAGATTGATTTAGAGTTCCTTGAAGACTGCTATCAGTGTACACTCTAATGTGATGATTTACAGACTGAGGGAGAAACAGACAGAGAAGAAAAGATATAGTTAAAATGCTGACCCTGCTGGAAGAGTGGAATGTAATGAAGTATGTCATCAGCAGGGGACGAAAAGAGAGAGGAAAATATAGGATCAATCTTGTTAAGGAATGTTTCAATAATTTGGAAAGGCACATCCTGGTCTAGTATATAAAGTCCCACAGCTGACACTGCATGCCAGAGCAAGAAAACAAAGGCTTTAGTCAGGGATGTGAGAGCCTTAAGATTACTTTAATAGAACTCTGGAGGTTCTGTATGGGAAAAATATCCAGAAGAAGAATAGTACACAGACAAAAACAAAACAAAACAAAAACCAAAAAACCAAAAAAAAAACCCCGATGGATTGATTGCTAAAAGAGTTTGCTAAATTAAATTTCTGTTTATAAGAAACAACTCTAGTGAAACCAGGACTGGATATTTTGGCCTGAATTCAAGGTTTATCACCTGGTAAATCAATCAAGATTCTGGTGCCATGCTTGTAGCATCACATCACATTAATATAGATCAATGCTGCAATCTTTGCTAATGGGCTTAAACCAGGGGTGTCCAATCTTATCCACAAAGGGGCAGCGTGGGTGCAGGTTTCCATCCCAATCAAACAGAAGAATTCCACCTTTTTAATCAGTTGATCTTGACTTTTAGTAGACTCAAGTGTGGCTTCTGCTTGGTTAGAATAAAAGCCTGCACCCACAATGGCCCTTTCTGGATAAACAAAATACTGAATAGATGGTCAAGAAACTTGGGTAACTTTTATATTGTTTTTAAAAATACTGATTCTTGAGACTTTGTTACCTTTGTTACACTTTCAGTAACCACTTGTTCCTGTACATCCTGGGAACACTGAGCATAGAGCAAGAACGCAGCCTGGAGGGGATGTTAATCCACTATCCACCCACATTCACTCAAACCCAGGGGCAATTTATCTTAGCAAGCCCACTGACTGACATGTGTTTGGGAAGTTAGAGGAAACTGGAGAACAGACTCAGGGAAAACATGCAAAGAAACTCTGTATAGACAGTAACCCAAGCTCAGTATCAAACCAGGAACCCTGAAGCTGGTGACAACTCTGCCAGCTTTGCCACCACACCACCCTTTTTATATTTGTATTTATTTAAGGCCCAATAATTCCAAAAGGCACTGTAAATTCCTGCATTACATGTACCTCTCTCTTCAATGAATTCGTACAACCATTGTGAGTCGGTATTAGTTTGTTCATAAGATTCAACATAGTAGTCATCAGAGGTCTTGTTGGTTGCTGGATCTAAAACACATTTTTAGAAACAGTCTCTGGGTTAAAAAGAAAGGCACTTAAGCTCAATGAAATGAGAAGCTTGTGACTGAGGGTCAATGTTTTTATTAAAATAAGATAATAAACCTCACCTTCATCTACACCAACTTTAACCTTCAATAAAGATCCCTGAAAGAATAGACAATTTTAACATTCAAAATTCAATAAACATTCGAACAGATTCTGCATTACTCAAATTCAACTCAAGTATGAAAGGTTTTGGAGAAGAAGACCTGTAGACTGAGCCAAATGCACACTATAGTATTGTGAGTAGTGTGGAACAGTGTGATATGTGGTATAACTATAATGACTACAATATTAAATAATAACTACAATTAGTAAACATTTTGTGAGATTTGGTCCTGGAAAGGTAAAATCCAATAATGGTCACTTTGCAGTATACATTTATTTTACAGGGACATAAGAAAAGGCTTTATAAAGGCTCTCTTTGTACTCTTCTCCAAAAACATCATCATAATTTTTAAGGCAAATTCATACCTCATATATATATATATATATATAATACATACCTCACTTTGTACTGCTGCTGCTGCTGTTGTTGCTGCTGGCTGGTTAAGACTCAGCAGTAACAACAATAGTGGGAGCATGGTCTGCCAGTACTGGTCACAGGATTACAGGGAAGAAATCACCACAGTTTTGAGAATGTAGGCAATGACCATTCAAATCAACTCTTGTATGTAGGAATCATACGTATTATACATGTGTCGCTCCTCTCCGGCTGGCAATCATTAGCCTAATGCATTGATTTCTTCATGGAATCTTGTCCAACCTTGTACGCCTGTAAACACCAAACACCTTCTTTAGTGTGTTTCTCTTGGCTGCACATAAGAACTTTCCACCTGGGTTTGTTTCTTGGTGTATATGATATTATGATTCAAGATTTAGACATGAACATGGCCATGTCCATATTTGGCTCAAATTTGTATGGGTTTAATTGATTCATTTCTTGAAATTGCTGTGATATGTGCTCTCTCCTGTAGGTCAATGGCCAGGTCCACATTTTGGCATGTTTACTCAGAATCAGACCTTTGAACTAATCTTTGCTTTTTACATCAATAGATGTTAAAATCATCTACTGCCCACCTAAATAGTCCTAAAGTTTTTGATATCCTGGGAAATACTTCGAAGGGAGAAAAGTATTCTCACACTTTTATTTACATTTATAGTATTTGGCAGATGCCCTTACCCAGAGTGACTTTCATTTATCTTATTCATAAAACTGAGCAGTTGAGGGTTAAGGGCTCTGCTAGTTTGGTGATGTGGACAATCGACTTGATGCATTTATTTCAAGAAAGAGATATGCAACCAAATATTAAGTGATAGTTACTTAAAGACTATATGTTCCTTTACTTTTGTTCACCTTAAAATCTGGTTGTCTGCTACCAAATGTGCCATGTTCTAAGTTGCTTAACTTAATGACTTGGATCTCAGGGAATGAACACTTAAATTCTGATCGATCATCTGATCCCCTTTGAAAGCTAATTGCTTCTTTCCATAGATGTCTCTCTAGATGTGTAATTTCCAACAACAGCTTTGCAGCAAAGTACTAATACAATTTCATCATCAATCAGTTTACTTTTTAAACATACCTTTGTTTACACTGATACATGAAGCAACATACACTGATCAGGCATAACATTCTGAGCACTGACAGGTGACGCACCAAGATGCACTATGGGAAGAAGTTAAGCCAGCAGAGGCAGTGTTAGGCTTTGGGCAATGTTCTGCTGGGAAACCTTGGGTCCTGCCATCCATGTGGAGGTTACTTTGACACGTACCACCTACCTAAGCATTTTTGCAGGCCATGTACACCTTTTCATAGACACGGTATTCCCTGATGGCTGTGGCCTCTTTCAGAAGGATGATGCACAGTGCCACAAAGCAAAAATGGTTCAGGAATGGTTTGATGAACACAACAACGAGTTTGAGGCGTTGACTTGGCCTCCAAATTCCACAGATCTCAAGCCAATCGAGCATCTGTGGGATGTGCTGGACAAACAAGTCCAATCCATGGTGGCCCCACCTCACAACTTAGAGGACTTAAAGGATCTGCTGCTAACATCTTGGTGCCAGATAGCACAGCACACCTTCAGGGATCTAGTGTAGTCCATGCCTCAATGGGTCAGGGCTGTTTTGGAAGCAAAATTGGGACCAACACAATATTAGGCAGGTGGTCATAATGTTATGGCTGATCAGTAAATTTATGTAAATTTTTGAAGCCAAACACATGTAAATGAGCTATGTATTGTATTGATTCATTCAGTCCTTGAGTTTATTTTTCCTAGATGTTTTATTCAGATGAGAAAGGAATAGATTGCTTGTGACTGGAATACAGTACATACATGGTTACTATACAGCATCAAAGATGAATATGATGAAAGTCATCAACAGTATGTTGAAGTGGCATGCATCAAAAGGACCTCTAGGGCCTCATGGTTTCAATGGATGAATTCACTATTGATCTACCTCCTATGTGGCTCTGGCTCCTAAAACCCATTCACAGGTCACTGTAAATAACAATTCATTCAAAAAGTGAAAAAATACAAAATTATGGAAGTACTGTATTTATAAAAAAAAAAAACACACCTCTCACATTTTATTTGGCCTCTTAAATATTGTTCAGCATATACTGAGTCTTGTTCTGAGCTCTATGAAAGATTTGCGAACTTTGTTAATTGTTTGTTCACATACACATTTGAATACGGGATGTTCCTGATTGTCTTACAAGCAAGTCTAGATGTTTCCTAAAATCTCCAAATTGTCATGATCAAACCAATGCTTTTGTTCACTAACTCCCAGAGAACATGCACTCATGCTTTCTCATTACTTTACTTCCTCCAGTAATGGTTCATGCCAGTGTTATGCTCACATATCCACTTCATTCTCATGATCTATTTCCTTTAGCTAACTGGTTTGATCATCTATCATCAATAGAGTGCTAGCATATTTTTGGACCTCTCCTGCCCAACTTCAATGCACTCATTTATTATTCATTCAGACACATGAACATAACCCATGCTTTCACACAATCATTAAATTCTTTCTCCAAACTCAAAATGCAAAATTTTTAATTGCTGTTGAAGAATGTTACACTGTGGAGATAAGAGGTAAAGTCCATAAGAGAAAATAAAAGAAAGCCAGAAAATGCATTTATGGAGAGTCACATTTTGCTGCATAAACAGCAATAATCTGCTTTCTCATTCACCACATCAGTCAATCTCTCACTGAGTAAAAGCACAGCATTGTCCTTTTTTCCCACGTGGCTCCGCAGCTCAGCTTATTTGTGGTGGTTTGGGATAGCTGGATGTTTTTCTTCCTCTGATACAGCCTTCATGCTCAGGTGTACTCTGACTTGCGGATGTATGTGGAAGGTACATAGCCCCGCCGTCCTCCAGCCTCACCCAGCCACCACTCCTGGTTGCCATTCATGTCCTGGAACTCTAGGATTCGAACTCTCTGATTGGCTGAAATGCTCAGCTCATTTGCGCAGCGTGCAGTGAATGAATAAAGAGCATAGTATATCTGAAAGAAACAAAAAGTGAAAAAGTGTAAGTGATGACATAAAAAAAAAATTACACTTCCTATTACATTTTCTCAATTAAACACATTTGACAAAATCTGTTTTAATTTATTCATGGTATACCTGATTGCCGTCCAACTCATGTTCAGGCTCTACGTACTCATCAGCAGAATACTGAGGCTTCCTTTTCTGTGCTGAACACTCGATGTTCTGTCTCTGCTGAGAGCCATAAGCTGTGTGCCTCTGTGACGCATCGTGTCTAGAGTTTTTATTGGAGGAACAAGAGTCGGTCTCTGAAGAATCTGAGGGGTCTCTGTGATTAGTTGGTGGAGTGTAACTGGAGTTAGAGGAATTTCTGTAATTGGTAGGATTTCGGTACAAAGGCTTTTAAATAGTCTCTGTGATTGGCAGCATTATGAACAGCAGTCTCAGACAGTTCTTTCTGATTGGAGGAATTTCTGTAGGTAGAGTCAGGAATATCCCTCTGATTAGTCTGAGGGTAGCTTGGCGATGGAGTATCGATGTGGGGGATCCTCTGGGAGGTGTTAGAGTCCTGAGACAGGCATAGTGATGCATGGTTAGGAGTGTGACCCGAAGAGAAGCTGACGGAAGATGTCTCATGGTTAAATGTCAGTGTGCTGTTGCTGCTCTGTCGTGAGAATACAGGGGAGGAGCCACCATATCCTGACTCATTGGAAGACTGACTCTCAATAGAAACATCTGAATGGCTTTGTCGTGGGTTATAGGGCTTTAAGAAGGAGCTGTAAACAAAGCCCTTTGTGACTAGGGAATAAGAATAAAGGGCAGAAGTTATTCCAAAAATCTAAAACATTAGTTACACAATGAACATCAAACAATAGTAAAAACTGCATTCTTAATTTAAATACTTACCACCATTATCTATAAGCCAGCGATTCTGACTGCCCATGGGGTCTTGCTGTTTGATGACTCCCACAATATCACCCTCCTGAATGGACACATCCAGGTCTTGTGCAGCATTAAAATTCCTTCCAGCCTGGAATAATCTCTCTGGGCCGTAGAGAGCAAGTAGCCCTGTCCGATGCTCATCAGTCTGTATTATGCAATTTGGCTATACACAAAAGAAGTGAGATTTTAATACAATTTAACACATTGGGTGTTTGGGATTGATTGTTACAAGGGAGTCTAACTCACAGAGGGTTTTGAAGCGGCTTCTTGGAAGTCTGTTTCTCCAAAGTTTTCTTTTCGTATGCTTTGCGTGGTGTCGGCAGGTTCTCTGGGAAGAAGCTGAAGCTCTGTAAAAGCTGGAGCACTCTGCTGTGTTCTTCCTGAAACAGTGACACCAGGTTCCCCTCTGTGCCTCCTATACCTGACAGCTATCAGAAGACACACATTATCGTATAATTCACTGTTAATAACAGCATTTATGATTTCTGTTAGGGTAGAGATATGGTGCTCCTAGTTCATTAGTGCAAAAAATTATTCAACGTCTGGCATCTAACCTGACCTAAACTGTTTCGCTTTGAAAGTCATCTATTCTACCCTGTTATCTTTCCTCACCACTGCTGCCCCTGCACATGTCTGATTATCGCATGTCCTATCCTCACCTGCAGGAGTGGAGAGAGCTCTCCCAGTGTGAGAAACATGAAGTCTCTCTGTGCGTGAGCAAAGCCTCGCATGCAGTTGGTGAAGAGCTCCTCAGCAGCATGATGAAATTTGGGGAGCTCGTCCAGCAGCTGGGCATTCAGGGCCTCGTAGTTGTTCCTTGCTGTTTGCAGATCTTCCTGCACGCGTTTATCTTTCATTCTCTCTGCTCGCTCCTTACAGTTATCGTAATCAAGCAGCTTGTCAAAGCGCTTCTGGATCAGTTTGTGTGGACCAGCAAACATGGAAAGCAGCTGGGTGAGGGGAGAGATGACCAGAGCCTCTGTCCTCTCTTTCTACTCACACACACAGACAAAATATGTCAGAAACGAACAATATAACTTAAAATAAAATGATAAATTTTATCTGCAAGACAGCATGCACGTAGCATGAATTACTTATAAATCTAATGATACCATTTTTATGCAATTATGTAAAGTGATGTTAAGGTCATTGATCCGGACTCACAAATTCAGTGAACTGCTTGTCGCTGATACACCGATGAGCTCTTTGGAAGCGCTCAGGATCCAGCTGCTTTTGTCTCTCTGTGTAGATATCACAGAAGCTGATGGCTGACAGCACTTTCACGGAGGCTGACTCCTAGTAATCAACATCAGAAAAACATCATAAAAAAACCTAGATCAAGTATTTCAGCTTGTATAATCGATTAAAACGAGTGTACAGTTGTTTGAATGCACCATTATTTATTTTCGCTCAAGAAAAATACTCACCCTTATGTGTTGCAGATAAAGAGAGATATCCCTGATAAAGGACTTGATTAATCTCTCCTGGAGTCTAAATCGCTTCTCCGCCTCATCAAAAGCTTCGTCTTTAATCTGAAAAAGGTCAAAAAATGGTAAACAACAAAATATTTTGCAAAATATATGGCCTGTCCATATGTGGATGTGGTATTAAAGTGAAATGATTATACCTGTGGTGCAATTCCAGTCAGGTGTTTGAGGTGACTGCTCACTCTGTTTGACTTCTTGATAATGGAGTGCATGCTTAGTTTGGAGATCTTGTCAATGAGTCTGTCCTCATCCCCTTTGCGGTACTTCACCACTATAAACAGTAGAGGGCAGTCCGGCATCAACACTGAATAACAATTGCATGTTTCTCACAAAAAAAAACCCCCAAACATTCAGGGAGTAACAAAGTTCAGGTTGTGGCGTGCACACACACATACCCAGGTCCTTTCTTCTTTTGTACTCATTGATGTTGACATTGATTTTTTTGACAGATGACACTGCATCTGCAAGCTGCTTCCTGTCATGGTGTGACTCTGGTGTGGCATTCAAAAGCTCCATGAGCAGCAGCGGATAACGCATCACCCTCTGTACAGGCTTTATTAGGAACGAACCCAGATTTATGTAGTTGGTCTTCCCCCTGAGAAAAAAGGAATAAATTTTACAAGACTTTCTACAGTCAATACATAACAACCCATTCATCATAACCCTTTTACAGTGGGTAATTTTTCATACACCAATCTATAATACATCATTAATCAAAATAAGAGATTTAGAAGAGACTGACAGTAGAGTCATCTTTTATTAACTGCTTGAATACAAAACTGGTAAGTTTCTGGGGTGACTATTAAGCAAGGCTTCTAAAATGGGAGATTTTAATCACTTTAATATGATTGGTGGAATGAACAAAAACCCATTTCAAAGGTGATGAATTGTTTGCATCTAAGCGTATTTTTCATTCAGTGGAAGAAAACAAAATTCAGTGTTATATTGACCAGATATGGATTTTTTCTGAAGAATTGTGTACAAGGTGTTTTTCCACAGTTCCTCAAGACAACTAAACAAATAGCAAAATGCATTAGGATTGGTAATTGCTTAGAGATTGTGTTAATATTAAATCACATCACCACACAGCTTAATGGCAACTGCCAGTAAATAAAAAACAAAAAGTTTAGGGTTAAATTCTGACTTGACATACTATGCATGTTCACAGGTCAAATCAGTAACTCAAAGTGCAACCTGAAGACAAGTCAGAACATAGCCCAAACAAGAGACTAAACAAAAATACAGTACAGAGAAAAAGCACTCTGAGTACACAATCCCCTTGGCTGCACACACAAACAAACAGGTTATGAGGGTTAATAAACACCATGCAGAAGCTTGTTTAGACTTACCACTCATGGTATATCGCTCTGTCAGGAGGAAGGGAGAAAAGAGAGAGATGGGACAAAACGGATTATGTCGGGTTAAGGAACCTGCTTCTATGTTTGCAAATTAGACACTATGTAACTACTGGCTAGACTAATGATCACAAAAAGCATTATTAGATTTTGGTATTGCTTTAACAGCTAACAGTGATTTAACCTTCCTGCAATATCAAGACTGAAGAAACAAGCAACCATCACAAATACAAAAGAAAATAAATTACTCTGAGTTAGTTTAATAAGCTTTCAGTCGCCAAGACAGCATGTGGCAACAGTGACCCAATTTAGAGGAGCAGCAAGGCAATACCGGCCCCTCACCGCTCCCCACTGAGCCAAAAAATTAAATGTCAGCTTCCTATTGCCTCAAAATCTCACGTGGCTCACAACTAGCCTCAAAAGAACACAGCAGGAAAGCCAAGTTCTTTACTGACAAAAGCTCAGATACAGTAAAACAAAGGCCTGCCAGCTCCATTAACAGCCAAACACACTAAAAACATTGCTGTGATGCAAAAACAGGAAATACATTTCCTTGAGTGCAGAAAATAAAAGGCTACCAATTTCCTTTTCCATTTGCCTGGCAAGCTGTATTTAATTAATGTGAAAATTAACGTGATTCATTAAAATTACTATGAAATATGTTAGCAAGAAGCCTGTCAAGCAGAGTGAAATAAAGAGACTCACACTGTTCTCTGGTTTAACTTTACTACATTACAACAAATAGTTAATCAGGCAAAAAGCAAAAGGAAAATGTTGTAAACTTGATAAAATCAGAATTCACACCATCACTATTTGCCAACTTATATTTACTTTTGTCAAGCTAAACATCAGATGACAGGAAGACTTCCTGCATTTAAACTACACAAAAATGTCCAACTACACAAATAAGATCCTTGTGTGTATACTTAGAATCTTCAATAACATCATTTGTTTTGGGGGAGTAGGCCTAAAATTTCTGCACGGTAACATGAGCACTACCAGAAAATGCTTAATCATCTCACACACTGACTGTCCTTCTTAATAAACAACACCAATAAATAGCAACTTATAGTAACTAGCATGGTCATGTTTCACCTATGCATCTGCAAATCAGAAATCTTTTCTCTGACCAACCTGAGGTTCTCCAGGCATTCCAACACCTGTTTCTGAATGTTTTCATCTTTTTCATAGGTCTCCAGCAAGGCGATGGCATCATCATGATTTTGACAGTAGACCTTGTACACATCCTCCAGTTCTGATTTGAAGTCCAAGAACACTTTTCCTAAGAAACAAATGATGCGTTCAATAAATAGTACATATTAAAATTAATATATGTGTAACAACACAAACTTAGAGATCTTTTTCTTACCAATGGAGTCAGTGTCCTCAAGAGCCTCTTCAAGACGTGTGGAGAGATCAATTACAGAGTCGATGTTGCCAAAGAGCCCATCAAAGTCAACATTCTGATCCTTAATGTATAGGCATTATATTCAGAATATAAGTTAAACCCAAGAATACATAAACACAAACCTCTGGAACCATTTAATTAAAATAAAATAAACAGTTATATGTGTACAAACTTTATACATCTTAGTAAATTCCAATAAAAAAAAAAAAATTTGCTTCACTTTCCTAGCATTTATAGCCCGACTTACCTGTTTTGTCTGCAGAGGTATGATGATTTCTGCCTTACACATGTTCAAGTCTTTAATGTAATCTCTCTCAGTTTGCAGGAGCTCTTCTATGACCTTTGACCTTTTCTCTAACATCCTTTGCTCAGGATCCTCTGTGGTTGCTGCAGAGGCTGGAGCAGGTTCTAGCGATTTAGGCTGGGCCGACAGTAGAGTCATCTCTGAATGAACATAAAAGTACATCTTAAATTACAATACAAGGAAACTTAGTAAATGCCACTTTTCTATATTAATGGTTTGGGCTTTGATCATATTGTAGAGGTTATATGTAATTTAATTAGCACAAATAATAATTGGGTAGAATTCAACAAGTTCTACAAACTAGCAAATAATTGAAAGTCCCAACAATAACAACAATCCCATAACATATATATAATACCATAATATATCGCAATATAACATATAGCCAAATTTTCCCCAAAAGTAAACCAAAATTCAGACACCCAGGTTAGAAAAAATAAGCCACACATCTTACTTCCACAATCTTTAAGAGACCCATAAACGTAAACATACAGAACAAAAGGAGGATCTTCCCCAGACTGCATATAAAAGCTATAAAGATTGTAAAAAATATATACCTAAAAAAAGCTATATAATATATAAAAGCGCAGCCTGACATCCTGTGATCTGATTTTTTCTCCTCTGAAGTTAGGTTGGATAAAACAGTGGGAACAGTGGAGACAGGACAGCACTCCTATATCAATGACCTCCAAAAATTAAGCCTAAAATGGATCTTTGTAAAAACATAAAGAGCTGACACAGCGTCCACTGACAAACTAGTCCTTTGATGCTTTTTATAAGACAGCAGGAGTTTAGAAACTGGAGTCAATGAGTCCAAACTGAATCAGATATTCTTTAGTAACACTGCACAGCAGGAACCATCAATTCACAGGCTATAGCACTGCACAGTTTAGAGTTTTACTTCTGCTTGCCTCAATACACACCAGCTACATTGAATGAAATTACGGTGCCCCAAAAAGCTTAACTGTCCATACAACAGTCATGTGCTGCAAACCCTGAAACTATTCGCTGCTTCCAAGATTCAATGTGACTCATAGTGATATCATGCTGAGTTAAAGCTTTCTTGCTGCTAATTTATTCAAATAAGAGATTATCCTACTAACCAAATGCCTCTTAATTTGTCTAGAGACTTGCCTACAGATATGTAAACATGCTTTAATTTTAATGTAGTCCATTTTATGTTCATTATGATGCTGAATACCAAAGGTTAGACTTTTAAATCATTATGGTTTTCATTTCTAATATATTTTAGATTAATGAATCTTTAGACTATACCAGAACCTAAAATACCTAGAATGGCTCAAATTATTGCACCATGCTACTGAAAGTGTCTTCAATATTTACAGTGGTGTGAAAAAGTGTTGGCCCCCTTCCTGATTTCTTATTTTTTTGCATGTTTGTCACACTTTAATGTTTCAGATAATTAAACACATTTAAATATTAGTCAAAGATAACACAAGTAAACACATCATGCAGTTTTTAAATGAAGGTTTTTATTATTAAGGGAAAACAAAATCCAAAACTACATGGCCCTGTGTGAAAAAGTGTTTGCCCCCCCCCCATAACTACAAAAGGTTATAAAGCCATTTCTAAAGCTTTGGGACTGCCGCGAACCACAGTGAGAGCCATTATCTACAAATGGCGAAAACATGGAACAGTGGAGAACCTTCCCAGGAGTGGCCGGCCGACCAAAATTACCCCAAGAGCGCAGCGACAACTCATCCAGGAGGTCACAAAAGACCCCACAACAACATCCAAAGGACTGCAGGCCTCACTTGCCTCAGTTAAGGTGAGTGTTCATGACTCCACCATAAGAAAGAGACTGGGCAAAAATGGTTTGTGTGGCCGAGTTCCCAGACGAAAACCGCTGCTGAGCAAAAAGAACATAAAGGCTCGTCTCATTTTTGCCAGAAAACATCTTGATGATCGCCAAGACTTTTGGGAAAATACTCTGTGGACTGACGAGACAAAATTTGAACTTTTTGGAAGGTCTGTGTCCCATTACATCTGGCGTAAAAGTAACACCGCATTTCAGAAAAAGAACATCATACCAACAGTAAAATATGGTGGTGGTAGTGTGATGGTCTGGGGCTGTTTTGCTGCTTCAGGACCTGGAAGACTTGCTGTGATAAATGGAACCATGAATTCTACTGTCTACCAAAAAATCCTGAAAGAGAATGTCCGGCCATCTGTTTGTGACCTCAAGCTGAAGCAAACTTGGGTTCTGCAGCAGGACAATGATCCAAAACACACCAGCAAGTCCACCTCTGAATGGCTGAAGAAAAACAAAATGAAGACCTTGGAGTGGCCTAGTCAAAGTCCTGACCTCAATCCGATTGAGATGCTGTGGCATGACCTTAAAAAGGTGGTTCATGCTCGAAAACCCTCCAATGTGGCTGAATTACAACAATTCTGCAAAGATGAGTGGGCCAAAATTCCTCCACAGTGCTGTAACAGACTCATTGCAAGTTATGGAAAACGCTTGATTGCAGTTGTTGCTGCTAAGGGTGGCCCAACCAGTTATTAGGCTTAGGGGGCAAACACTTTTTCACACAGGGCCATGTAGTTTTGGATTTTGTTTTCCCTTAATAATAAAAACCTTCATTTAAAAACTGCATGATGTGTTTACTTGTGTTATCTTTGACTAATATTTAAATGTGTTTGATTATCTGAAACATTAAAGTGTGACAAACATGCAAAAAAAGAAGAAATCAGGAAGGGGGCCAACACTTTTTCACACCACTGTAACTATATCAGTGAATGCATTATCAAACTGTGAATCAAATGTGGGTTAGTGGGTCCTGTGCCACAAAAAAGAACCAGTTTTACCCAATCATACTAACACTGTTTGACTAAAGCTCATAAACCAAGGACTAGAAAAAAACCCTAAACAAAACACAGAAAAGCCAACTCAACCTGGAAATTATACTCAGAAAGTGGGAAGGTGCCCACAACCTGTTGTTCAGCATATGACGTCATGTCAACATGGCTATGTACAGCGGCTAAAATATCATTTAACTACTTCAAAACGCTAGCAGTTACTTTAGATCAATCCACACAGATATATTAGTTGGTGAGCTCTATAAGTGAGAACAGACAGTTCACTGTTTTGTGAAGGTAAATTACATCACTGCTAACAAAACACACACTTTCGTGGAAGCAAATATGCTTTTTAAACTTTGGAGCTTGAATGCACCAGTTTGGAACATAACATAATTCTAAGATCAATCATCCCACTTCCAATTACATACCATAATTTCATAAACATTATAAACAAGTATTATTTCTCTTTATGTTTTTCTCTCTTTACCTCTTCCTACCTCTGTCATTCATATTCATGCAATCAATATTTGAAATGGACAAAAGGTAGACAAACATTGTTAGAAAATGTCTTCAGATTTTTCCCAATATCAGTTTAATGAGACAATTTCGACACAGGTATATTTAAAAAAAAAAAAAAGTCAAGGTTACAAAGAATCTCTATGAATGAGAAATGTCATCACACCGGAAGTTCACTCCTAGTCATGACTCACTGAATGACTGTAATAAAATGCCAAACACCTCTACTTAAACAATAAACAAGCTAGTCAAAACTGTTGAGAAATCAAGATGTGAGTCAACCAAAATCTCACATACAAATTGCAACTACCTAAACGCCCAAGTCAGTCAATATTGACTTCAAAGCCAAGGATTACTCTTTCACTTCATCTAAGTAGTATTCCATGATTAAACATGGAACCTCTATCCAGAAGAGTCAAATTTAAGCAGTCATCTTCAATAATTGCATTATCATGGTCGTGGTAGATCTGGAGTCCCAGGAACATGGACATGAAGCATTAATATTCTCTGAATAGGTTGCAAGTCCATTACCGGGCACCATGCACAAACATTTTCTAGAAACAATTTTGCATAGCTAATCAAACTACTGACATGTTTCGGATTTGTTTTTTTCTTTCTTTTTTTTTTTCGGGGTGAAACCTATATGGCCTCTACTGACATGTTTTGGGGTTTTTTGGCGGGGAAACCCAGGATGAAACCTACATATGGCCACATGGAGAAAACACAAAACTCTTCAAAGACAGTAACCTCACCTCAGGATCAAACCAGTGTGGGGCAGCAACACAACCTACCTGCCACATCAGAAGAGTCATTATAAGTACATTCTTGCATGGGAGTGGTACATGGGACTGTGAAACCCAAAAGAAAGTATGCTCTATCAGTAATGTCTGTGTGAATGGTTCAAAGGGTAATATCAAGCAGATTTACAAAAGACTCTTTCTTTCTTCCCCCCTTTCAGTTTCGTCCATGAGAAGCAATTCATGTTGCTACTGTGTCTGATCTCATTCCATAGTGTTAATCCTGACAACCTCCTCTGAAGCCCCCAAACACCCAGAGGTTTCCCTGGTCATAGCTCTGACCCTGCAAACAGAGCACAGAACTCAAAGACATTTCAACAGTGTAGGGACCCTGGCTATAAATCATCCTGCCTATCTATTTGAAGCTCCACATAAAGAGCATGATGTGCAAGGTATGGGTTTCAAGGTATGGGTCTTGTAGTGGCCTGCTCCATAAATTCAGGAAGTTGTTATTTATGTTTGTGCTACATAAATAATTCTTCAAAAACACATGCAATAATGATACATTTACGTTGAGACTACCATTAAAAGTTTGTTTTGTTATCTCATACAACACTTGCCCGAGACTGTAAGAGTAACTCTAAAGGTGATAATCATATAACCTCTGGTTTCGCTCACCTCTAGTCCACTGATAAACACACCTGTCCTCCTGGCAACCAGACACAAACATACAAGTGGCAAAGTCATAAGCAGTGTATGCTTCTGAAGCTGATTGCTGAGGAAGTAAAGCTGAGAACTTGCTATGTTTCTCTGCAGCTCTATTTCTGGGACATGGGCTCCATTTTGGGCCTACATTACCATGTGAATGCATGGGAACCTACCACCATTACACACAACTGAGTGAGCACACTCATTGGTGCACACATCACAAAAGGCTGGAGCTGGAGTCCTGAGACCTACAGACACACACACATACACACACTCATAAATGTCACATCAACTCCAATGCCAAGTGATTTTGGGAGGTCTGGTCCATGACTTTGCAGTGACCAATCCCTTTCAAAAGTCCAACTCATTTAAATTCCATCAAGATCTTAAGGATCTCTCAAAATGAGGCCTCTCTTGATCCTAGTGCTCATTTGCACTTTTGTTCAGATATATCAACAAGCAGGTGGATGTTTTCTTTTCATGAGGTCTGAGCTCTATATTCAACATAAAATCTATGTTTGTGTGAAAAGACGGTACTTTTAATAATTTGCCTTATATACAACCCCCTCAAGCACCCAAAAAAAACACACCAAAAAACACATCCAATCAGATTCAGGCAAATTACTGAACAATTTCTCAAGCATACATTTACAGAACTAAAAGCAATTTAAGAGGGCGTTTTTGTTTGTGTGAAACGAGTGCGATTTATGAGCTAACGCTGAGAGTCTGCCCTCTGAGCTGTTAACTATCACAGCAGTCTAAAGTCACACACTATCAGCACTGCGCACAAAGTTCACACAAGAATGCACAGTTGCCATAGATACATGTGCTGGTAGACCTATACAATTAAAGTGAAAGCATGTGGGGGAGCTGGATACCAAGTTTTAAAATACCGAGTTTACTTTCACTATTTGCTACTAATACATTGACAAATAAAGCAATAAACACATCCAGATTTATAACACATGTCCATAGTAAGCCTAAGGTAAACATGTCAAAGAAAATATACACAAATCTTACTCTGCAGATCAGGGTAGACCTAGTACACAGTATATTTAATAAAAAACATGTTAACAAATGAGTATCTTTAAAAGTATCTTCAAAATTTAAGACAGGAAATATATTCTACTACTTGACATTTTTTCGCAAACAAAAAGGCGCGGGTCTGTCTTGCTATTGTTCAAAAGCCAGTGGGGTCACATTCCAGCACTTCCTCAGGACTTAGTCAAACTTATCATCACATACTTTTTGTAGGTTGAGAAGCCTGCACTATTACGTACCGGAGGCGAAAGTATGTGAGCATTCATGAAACTAGTCCGCATTATTTAAAACTGGCTTGTCTGTTTCAGGAGTAACACATTTACATAGCACGTACTGACTGCTGAATCACGGATGTCTTAATTTCAATCAGATTATGATCTATTGTGCAGCAGCAAAAACATGACATGAGAATTACATGAGTTCATTGTTACTCACCATAACAAGCTGCTGACTGGGTGGCGGAAACTATTTGATTTGACTAATTTCAGACACTAACTAATATTTGATATAATAATTCTATATAATAATTGGAAAAAAAGTCAGAGGTTAAGAGTGGTTTCTCACGCTAGTTAGCTGTGCTCCAATCTTGAGATTTTAGTTTACATTTTGCAACTTTGAGGTAAAGCCTTTCACAGTCTGACACACTATGTAGCCATCCTTAATCTGAAAGCAACCAATAGTGCTGCTTTGACAATACTTTTTTTCAGTCTTCTTCTTCTACCTTTGTCTGATAAGGCTCCACATTAAACCATGCAGTGTAAGTGATTTGGGTGTATGTAATCCCTTGAAAACAGTCAGATTAGCATTACAAACATATGCTATAAATACACATATGTCTACTGGCTTTATCTGCGGCTCAAATGGGACAAAGCAAGACATTCAAGCACAAAAAAGAAGAACAAAGCATGGCTAAAAGGTCTTATTCAACAGTCAAATATAGAAGGGTTTTTGCATTGGCATCGATCCTCAGAAGGCTGCTCTTGTGGTGCATCAGCACTAAACTGGGCGCCTGGTGGCTGACTGATAACTCAATACAATAGTTAGTACTCTTCTCACACATGATTGTCATCTCCTTTACACCTCTGTTTCAAAGATCTCGAGACTGACAGGTTACATTTTATTATTTCTGTACATTGTATAATTATTTAATGTTTTATGTTCACTATATACATGTGCATTAACATTTTATTTTATAAATGAAAAATAAGAAATAGCAATCTATGTCAATATGTAATTTTAATACATGAATCAGCAAGAGCTTTTCTGAAAATTATCTTTCTCTGTTAAAGCAGTGAAGAGCCACCTTAATTGCTGACCGTTACATTTGTCTCTGCAGTGTGTGTCTGAGTAGCTGACCTACATTAGTAGATTCTTTTCAAGGCATATTGTGTAGATTGCTCACGATGCTGCTCAAGCTGACCCTAGGCTTAATGTTATTTGAAGGTTGTGTGCATGTTTCATAAATGTTTCTATGTAATCTCCCTCAAGACCATCCACATGGACAGCTGCACAGGGATTAACCCAGCAGCATTTGTCTTGAGAGACACACACATCATTAACTATACCAGCTGGTCAAGTCTTGCTATCAAATGACCTCTGATACTCAGACTGAACTTGTTTTTTTTTTTGGTCACTGCACCTGGTGAATGTTACAGCCTACTTCAACTGTTTGATGGCAAAAAAGAGAAATGAAACAGAGTAATCTAATTAGACATCTGAAATAGGAAACCACTGAGACTGAGGCTTCTTATGCAGAATCATGTTAAATGTAAGATTTAAAGAAGGTAAGCATTATTGTTGGATAATGAGGTTAACATAAAAACATCTCTTTGTAATTGAGATCTCTGAATCATATCTATAGCAAAATTAGACTCTGGCAAACACAGAGAACTCAGGCTCCCTAAAGTCCAAAAGTGCTGAGCTCAGTCTGTGAGTCAAGCTGAGGAAACACGATCCTCCATTCAGGAGTACCCTAGTCACTTGGCAGTTTCAGCCCCCCTTAGATTGTATAAAGGAGGGTCTCTGGTGCTAGGCACATCCTAGTCCCAGACAAGACTTCCTAACCTCTCTCCTCCCCCAACGGGTAATTATAGCCTTGCGCTACAGAGGATTACCCAGGGCTCCCCAGGCCGACTACTCTATGTCAAACACAACACAGGACAAAGTAATCTCACTATGAGACACTTTATACTACTTTCCTTCGCTACTTAGACAAAGAACACAAACAGCTCACTAACAAAAGTAAATCACACTTAGGGGGTTGACGGATGCCTGGATAACACAAATTACACTTTAAGTGTAACAGATTTGAGGGGGGCACGGTGGCTTAGTGGTTAGCACGTTTTGCCTCACACCTCCAGGGTTGGGGGTTCGATTCCCACCTCCGCCATGTGTGTGTGGAGTTTGCATGTTCTCCCCGTGCCTCGGGGGTTTCCTCCGGGTGCTCCGGTTTCCTCCCCCAGTCCAAAAACATGCATTGTAGGTTGATTGGCATCTCTAAATTGTCCGTAGTGTGTGATTGCGTGAGTGAATGAGAGTGTGTGTGTGCCCTGCGATGGGTTGGCACTCCGTCCAGGGTGTATCCTGCCTTGATGCCCTATGACGCCTGAGATAGGCACAGGCTCCCCGTGACCCGAGTGTAGTTCGGATAAGCGGTAGACAATGAATGAATGTAACAGATTTGATCCTGGTAATCCTGACATGCATGTACACCCAGACCCATTTTTAGCCAATGTGTTTTGATCAAATAGGACCACTGACCCTCAGGCCCCCACCAGACCCAGGCCCAGGTCAACCTCTGAGATTGTCTCGCTATCATGGCAGGGCTGAACCCTATACAGTTGATTTGCCACAGAACCTGATCTCATGGTCACAAGATCAAGTCATGATCTAACATGCTATGAAAAAAAAGCCAAGACATTTGTTCCTACAAGCCTTTTTATGTCCATTCTGTAAATGAAGTACTTTTCCCAAGCATGTTTCCCACATGTTTAAACAGAGTGATTTAAGACACTAGATACTAGAAACTACATGCAATAAGGAGGGAAAGAGAGCCAACAAAAACACGAAGCCACAAAACCTGCTTTACTAGTCCCTCCACCCTACATGCCGTGCCCTAAAGATCACCTTTCGTGGAGAATCAGTGAAACACTCTCTGCTCCACAATCAGAGCACATAATCACACACATATATACACTACTGGCTAATTACACTGGTGACAGTGTAATCAGCACTTCTGTCATTTCCTGAATTGATCAGATACCACACATGGCAGAGACTGAAGGTCAGAGTCTGGCTGCAAATAAAGGTACTATCCATGTGGACTCTGCTACATAGTTTCGACAGGTTTCCCTGTCATCTTTTTACTGTCAGTGTGTTCTAAATCTGTTTTCTGGCCTTGGTAGGTATTATTGTACGGTCTGTACTGGAACATAAATTTTTACCTTGCTTCTCTTTCCTGTTGATGACAAACTCAGACTTCCTTAGTGAACTAGGAGCTGTTCTTCTGTAGAAGCTGTTCCTGTCCAGTGAACCTGCATAAAGTGCCTTCTGCTTTTTCCAGCCTTGTTTTTCCATATCCAGTCTTCCTGAGCCTGAGTCGATGCAAGCCCCATTCATGGTGTCCTTGTGATCAAATTGGCTGAGAGTGATAGGATCTTCATAGCTCCTCACACCCCTCTCTCTAACTGTCTGTGAATGGTAAACATCCTTTTGCCATTCCTTAATGTGTTTCCAACAGTCATAATCACTGCTGTATCCATCTTGGGAAACTTTGCAGTAGCCCCTGCTTTTTGGCTCATACCGATCATCCTCCCATTCCCTGTCCTCAAAATAGTCTTTTACCTCATTATCATAGCAGTCATCAGATCTATGGTCTCTGTTCCCCTTGTCTCTATAATAATAGCGATCAGCATCTCGGAGCTGGTAGCGGTCCCTTTCCCTGTAACTGTCTTTTTGTCTTTGCTCATGAAGATGTTCTATGTAATCATAGTGACCCTTTTCTCTACGATCATATTGGGCCTTCTCCTTGAGTTTGTACCTTGCATCTTTCCTAGAGTCATATGTATCCTTGTCCTTAAATTCAAGTTGGGCATCACCCTGCCAAGCATAGTGGTCTTTTTCTTTATATTCTGCATCTGGATTCTCTCTGCATTTATAGTGGTCTACTTTTTTTCGATCATCAGTATCTTTTTCCCTATATTTTGAGCGATCCTCTTTTCTTTGCTCATACTGGTCATTGTCTCTCTGATCATTGCTGCCTTTCTCCCTATATGCATAGCGACTGAATTTCTTGCAGTCTTGCTCACTCTCTTTATTGTAGTTACGGTCCTCTCTCCTGCAGTCATACAGGTCCCTTGGTTTACGGTCATAGCGATCTGAATCTCTGTGATCACTGAACTCTTTTTCTCTACGTCCATAGTATTCTGTATCCCTATATGCATATTTTTGTCTTTGTCTAGTGTCATAATAATCCCTTCGCATACTGTCCTTGTGGTCATAATGGTCATAATTATCCAAGTCTTTTTGGTTATATCGGTCATATGTATCCAGCTCTTTATGATCATAGTAATCATTGTCTCTACGCTCATAACGGTTCCTTTCTCTGTAATTGCCTCTCTTTTTATCAGAATAATCCCTTTTGTCTCCGTCATAGTAGGCATCCCGTCCCGTTTGATCCCGTCTCCTATTGTGCTCCTGCTCATCATAATACTCATCCACCTCCCAATGGTCATATCTGTCCCGTTTTATATGGTTAGGATATTCCTTAGTTTGTGGGCTCTGGACATGGTCCTTATTCCCTCTGTGGTCAGTAAAGTTCACATCTTTAGGCTCATAAAAGCAATGGTTTCCAGTCCACTTCTGTGGCATCCTGGGTTCCTGAAACACAGCCTCAGGTGTGTGGTAGAAGAATTGGTTCCTATGTTGTGGAAGACTATCTCTGTATGGGATCTTGTCACAGTCTTCATATTCCCAGCAAGTTTGGTGCATACCACTGACTTGTTTGAGGTAGCCTTGGTTTTCCAAATAGCCTGGTGCAGGCCCAAAATCCTGTGGGCATATCAATGCCTGCTGTGGATGCTGTAGCTGCTGCTGTTGTTGAAAGTGCATATGCATTTGAATGTACCTTTCCCGCTCCCAGCTGTCACTCACCAACTCCTCCACGCTTTTTCCTCTCTGAGGTGGAGCTCTGCTGAATTCCCATTGAACTGGGGTAAACACCATAGGGTGTCCCAGTGCTGTTTGACCATTCATACCGTCTGGAAGAACGACTGTTTTACCAAAACCAGCTGTGTTAGCTCCTCCAAAAGTCACTGTTTACATCCACAGAGACAGGAGTCCACCTGTCAGACATAGTTACGGCCAAGCGCTCACTCTCTATTTCTCTAACTCGGTGTCCTACAGCTGCTAGAGCTGAACTGTGTGGCTGAGTTGTGAGAAACTCAATCCTTCACTCCCTCTATCTTTCCAGCCAATAGGAAGGACGCAGAACACACACAAAAAAGAGGGGAGGCAAGAGGGAGGAACGATGGGTAATTATTCAGTGAAGTCACATGAGTGGTGGATTACAGGAATTCTGTGATTGGCTGTGAGTCTCTGTTTGCAGAAAAACAAAGACTGGCCTTCATAGAAATGCCCTTATGCTAGGGAGAGGCTTACTCCTCTTCTGCAGAAACTTCAGTGAGTTGTTTTCACACTTGACAATGTCAACCAGAACTGTGTCTTTCACTTCTAAGGATCATTCCATAAATAATCCTTAAATTTAGTCCTAATTTTCTACTTTGCAAAAATGCTTTAGCTAATCATAATGTTAAATGTTTAACAGCTGTTGAATCAGTATGGAATACAGAGTTAAAGCTACGAGACACATTCAGCTTTTATCTCAAGTAGGATGCTATTATTTTCTGTTTAGACTTGATTAGCATAACCCTTTCACTAGGTACCTAGGGGCATGTAAGCAGCATACAGATATTTGTCTGACCCACATTTGCATAATTCCAATGATTTTATAAAACTTTGCTTTCATCTTTCAATGGGATGACCTGGGAAAGCTTGGACACAGGCTGATTATTTCAGAGACTACTGTGTGGTTTAAAATGCCTGTACACTTCACAATGGGCTATTGTTGAGGGCCGTCCTGATCTGTGGCATGTTTTAGTGAGAGAATAGAAAAAAACAGCTATTCACGTCTGGCAGTATAGTATATCTCCTGCTTTTGAACCAGATGAAGGAGTAATTATTAGGAATGAATTTTTTCAAGCTGTTGCAAGCTACAGAAAAGAAACTAAAGGAAACAAAGTAGAAATCATTAGGAAAGTGAATGTACTTAAGTGTGTGTTAGTGCTGCAGCTTCTTAGAGTTCTCAAATACAAAAGACACATTCTGTATTGGACAATTTACTATGTGTTTTTCTCATCTATTAAACTTAAGAAGTCTAATCAGCACTGAGGATCTTATATTACCGAAACTCAGTTCAGGGAGGTCAGATGCAGCATTCCTGCTGTGTAATGACAGGTGGAAAACCATTTATTTACATATTCTTGGTTCATTCAGACTAACACAATTCAGATTCTTTTTTAACAAATAATCCGTTTTGGTTTTTTTTACTTTCAAAAGGGCAATACTATAACTTTACCAATAAATATATAAAGTAGATAAGAGCTGGCTGAATGCTATGTTTCAAACCGTTTCAAACTTTCTAGCAAAATGTCCAAGAGCAAAGATGCTGTAGCCTAAGAAAAATGGCCCCATGTGTAAATCATTAAACAAATCATCCACGTACAATTATCAGTGGGATAACTGTGATTATCCTAGAATTATCCCTCAAATTTAGTCTCGCTTAGGTATTTTAATTATACCCAATTGTTCACAGCAGAGCATGAAGCAGCCAAAAAAAAAAAAATCAGTAGTTAATAAGATGTCATTAATGAGGTTCTCTTGGGTTTCACAAAGGCATGTTTCTCAGTGCTGGTAAAAGAGGCTTGAAAGGGGTGTCATCTGTACAACAGGAGCAGAAAAGATGAGAGTTGGAGATCAGAAGAAAGATAAGCATTTGCATTTTATTAATGACCTAACAAGTTCCAAGTAAGAGGCATAGTGGAGGAGGTAGCAAGATAGCTGTAGTGTACGACAGAAAGACGGGTCGGGGGGGGGGGGCACCCTATCAATTCAGACCAGAGTCCGAATTCTACCCCATGCTAATGCTGTTCACTGTGAGAAGTAAATGAGCAGAGAGAACGCCTCGCCAGAAACACAAGAGTCTCCAGATCACACAAAAGCGTTTGATTCAACTCTGAGCCTGGCTACTTTTTTGTTCCAAGTTTCCTCTCCATGTACACCCCTCCTCCTGTGTCTGTTGTCATCCTCTTGCCCCACTCCCCTTGCCTTGGTATGTTTTCATTAACTACTCAATGTTTTTTCATCATCCCTGCTCATTATTCATGTACTTTTTTTCTTTCTCTTCCTGTTTTCTGTCCTTCATTCACCCACCTACTTCAAGTATCTTTCCATGACCAAGAATTTAGATGAGGTTGTATGAACACTCCCATCGTGCATTTGAACACACATTCATGACTGTCTCTCTCTCACAGAGAAACACACCCTGATATGACATGAAAAAATACACACACTGATACTCACACTTACTGACATGAAAGAGAAACCAGTCAACTAACACAGTTATTCATAACGTTCTTAAATAAAAGGAACGATAGACTGCAGGACTGTAAACAAATCCTATAAATTGTAACCTAAAATCATTTTACTAATCAGTATGAGGCAGTGAAACTGGTCCAATTCTAGTCTATTATAAAATCAAGACTTCTGTCAAATGGTTGCAATTTGTAACTAGGTTTGAATAGGCAGCACAAATTACTCTCATCAAACAAAAGTGTTTACATGGCTGTGTGAAAACATTTCATGTGTGTGGTACAATCAGACATCTCTAATCGTGCAAAAAATGAAAAATAAAAATAAAAAGCATCCTATACCAAATCTAATACCATTACAACAAAATAAATATGAAGTCTCAACCATATGTAATATTTAGACTTATAAAAGCAAGACAGGACCTTCAGTACATTTCCCAGTGCTTGCAAACAATCTTCCAGAGTCCTACCTGGCACATGTATGGCCCTGCTCCACAGAACATGGCTAAAAAGGGCCGTGAGACGCATCACACTGGCTGAAAGAGAGAGCTCCAAAGTCGGCGGTGGATCCTTGGCTGGGTCATGATCTTCACATAGCCCTGACAACACTGATATGCTCTCTACCCATATGAAAGGGGAGACAAGAAGGGGCCCTCATACTGTACATATGTGTGAAAGTTTTGTAATTCTGCACCTTAGTAACATGCTCACATATACTTAATAAGCAATTAAAAATTAATTAAGATTTAGTATAATAATCTTACTTTGAGAGCTTGTTTCAACTGAATCTGATTCATCATTTGTGCTCAAATCATCACTAGCTTTAATGACAGTTTCATAAAACAACACAGATTTATTTGTACTATAGTCTTTGTGCTCAGAGCGGCACTGGGTTACAAGCACCATGATGAATTTGGGCAACAAAGAGGATATGCAAGTAAGCCAAAGCACGTTAAATAGATTCATTTTACTGACTGACACTTCCTGACTGAGGATGAAAATAGCACTTTTTCCCCATCTGCCATATGAAGTGTGTAACATATTTCAGAACACTGAGCTTCAGTTTTCAACCTGAAGACTTGTTTAAAAAGATAACACCCTGCCTTACACCAGTTCACAAAATAATGCAGCCCCACCTAGTGCTAAGTTAGCTCAAGTAAAATCTGACCGGTGTTGAATTAACATGGTACTGGATGCTGTACAGGCTATATATTAATATTGTGCAGCAGTTGATACGACAAACCTGGACATGATGACTGCCTTTATAGATAGATAAATAGTTCTATGGTCTGGAATCATTTTCAAATCAGAAAATCAAAATCAAAATCAGTCTATGATACAGGCACAACAATTTACAAACAAAGATCCAGTTTTTCATCGAAAAGGAAATAGGTTAAAAGACTGCTATTCCATTCCATTTCGCATTTCCTGGGTTGTCTGTGTACGTGCCAGACAGAGAATGGCCAAGAGAGCAAGAGCTCAAAGGCAACTGGCAACCTTAAAACTGTTTCATTGATATTTTGTTGACTCTAGACTAGCTGGGATTAAAACAAGTTGAACAAATTATCAGTTTTTTGTTACATTTGATACTATTGAATGTCTCAATTAATTATTTAATAGGAGCTATCAACTACAAACTTCTCTTTTTTCGGTCTCTTGGGTTTAATAAGAGAAAAACTGAAAAGGAAAAAATGAGAAATTGAAAAGGACAAAATCTTCTGTCCTGAAAACTCCTGAAATGGAAAGCTTAACTTGAAGTGAAATGAGTCATACTGGCTCAGGCCTGAATTGACTCACCCCAGCGCTGTATCAGCTCAGCAATGAGTTACAGTATATCAAATATGTACTTGTTCAATTGTATCATTGTTGTACTGTGTTGTATACTATGTCAGTATGTGTTACCTCGTAACTGCTGTTGCTCCAGTGTGAGAGTCTCCACAGTGAAGTTGCAGAACTCCAGATTCTCCAAGGCCTGCTGACGTGCCACTTCATCCTCCTCTCCCTCTTCCTCTAGCATGGCACTCAACTCCTGTGCTGTATGTGTGTACATGTCAATGTCTCTTTCAACTTCCTCAAGTCTCAGGAGAAGTCTATATTGCTCCTGCTCTCTCTCCCTCTCTTGCTCAATCTCTCTCTCCCTCTGTAGAGCATCTTCAGCCTCCTCCACCATTTCCTCCTGTGTACCCTCCTCTTCCTCTGTTGAGACCAAGAGGTTGGAGTGCTGCATAGGAGGTCGAGGACAAGGTGGAGGTGGCCGTGGAGCTTGTCGCATTGGTCTGTAGGGCTGTTGAGGAACTTGACCATTGCTAAGAGAAGTGTGACCACAAGGTGCTGGTGGTCTGAGAATCCTGGGACGAGGAGGAGGGGGGCGCAGTGTTTTCCGTCTTTCTAGAGAGGAGCTGGGGCTAGACAGGGGTGAATCATGAGACAAGCCTTTGATGATGTCACTCTCGCTACTGTAGTCCATGATAGAAAAGTGGCGGGAAAACTTGTCTTTACACTGATTGTTTCTTATCGGCTGCTCATCATTTCCTCCATATCTGCCTGGAAGGCTACTTTCAAACTCCAGTAGCTGCTGGGTCAACTTGGCTTCCAGGTCACCAGACAAAGAGCCTAACGTATGAGATGTGGTTAGTCCATTACTGCCCTGCTCCTGAGACCATATATTACGCTCCCCATGCCCATAAGTTCCCAGGTCAGCATCGCTGACACTTGCATGGCGGGTCAGCTTCTGTCTGTTGGTGGCTTGACTGGCTGATTTTCTGCTGTTGAATGGGACTCTGCTGTCATGTGAGGCATAGTAGCCTTTGTTCCTTGTCCAGGATGAATTGCTCTGAAGAGTTGAAGAAGTTCTATTAGATCGGTTAAGGCTGGTGTTCCTGGTGTTAGGAACAGGTGGTGTTTCAGGAGGGCTGCTGTGATTACTTGTGCTGTTCTGTCTGTTGTGGAGGCTGGGACGAGGAGGCAGCTGTGGTCTAGGTGGAATCAGATTTCCTGAGTTAGTTCTCTGGAGTGGCCTGTGGCCTGAATTGCCTGTTCTACTGGGATGGACAAGTGGTGGTGGTGGCCTCTCTTGTCTCCTGGGACCTGGCTGATTCTGAGGCAGGCTCTGAACTGTTGTTCTGTCCTGACAGCTGATTTCTGACCCTGTGTCCCTTTTACAGGCTTCTCTGCATTCTTCTCTTCTCTCAAAGTAATCCAGATCCCACACTGTGTAGTCCTCATGGTTTGTCCCATCCTCAACATGTGCTTGTAAAGCTTGGTCTTCTTGACCACAACTATGATCAGAAGCATAACTGTCCCCTTCCTCTTTGTCACAGGTGTCGTTTTTTCCACTTACAGTGGGCACTTGTTCCTCTAACTGTTTCTCAAACTTAACAAAGCGGTGGGGGAAAATACCCCTTCTGCCCTGCACCTGCCCCTCAAGCCACCCATCCTCTAGACTTTTGAGTATTTGTATCCTGTCCCCAACATCAAAGTCCAGCTCCCCCGGCTCCAGAGCTCGGAAATCATACTGTGCAATTCCATACACACCAGATTCCTCTATATCGTCTTCTTGAGTCTGCCTTTCTACACTGTCCTTCAGTCTGTCCTCTTCTTCTTCTTCCTCCTCTTCCTTTTCCTCCTCTTCCTCCATTCTGCAGGGGAGATACTGACTCTGTGCATGGCTCATAGGACTGTCAGGCTGGAGCGAGCGCAAAGGTGCAAGCAGCTCTACAAAACCCTCAGGAAAGATTCCTGTCCTACCATCCAGCTCACCCTGGAACCAACCAGGCTCAGGCATGCCCACTATAGTAATGATGTTGCCTTCACGAAAGTCAAGCTCTTCATCCAGCTGGGCGTGCAGGCTCATCAGAGCACGACCCTGGCCCAGAGCATAAGGAGGCAAGTCAGAATCTTGGGCAGCCGCACTGCGCTCACTCAGCTGCCTAGAGCGGCCTGATAGCTCCAGCTCCTTCACACAGGATAATGGAAAAAGTCCACATGAGCCCCAGGCATTCCGACCCCTGTGCCAAACTGCATCTACATTGCTCTCTCCAGCCACCAAATCACCTATGGCAGGGTAACAACACAAAACACACAGATGACATTAATATTACATTCAGTGTTTAAAGATTATACAATCTTACTACTGTTCTAGCCCGTATACGAAGATACAAATGAGTGGGCAGCTGAGCGTCACAATGTCTGTTAAGATCACTGATGTCAAATTCCACACAGCAAAGCTCCACCTTCTATTGTGTCCAACATAAAAAAACTTTTATAGTCATATACAGGAAATGTAATTCATATTACACTGTCACAGGAAAACAACTACAGGAATTGGAAAATCTGAGAGAGAGAGAGAGAGAGAGAGAGAGAGAGAGAGAGAGAGAGAGAGTTCTGATGGTTGCATATCCTAGTATAGTATTTTTAAAACGCATGAAAAAACGGGCAAACCTTTGCACTAAACAATGCTATATTAGTAATATAGGTATGTCAAATCTACTACATGTTCTTAGATATTCTTTTCAAGATGATAAGAAAACAAAGTGCAAAACTAGTGACATCTAGTGGCTACTTACATCAGCACTGCCAAGAGCAGGGGTTCTCAAACCAGGGGTCATCATATGGAGTTGCTTTATTTACTACAGGTGTTTTGAAAATGTCAGTGATGAATTTTGGGGGCTTAAATTTTGAAACGGTAGTGCGGGTCATATTCAATTAAACCATGACCATTAAATTAATTATTCTTTTCCTGATATGGTGCAAGAGTTTGGCTAAATAAATAAATAAATAAATAACCAAATAAATAAATCACACACGTGTACTATTATAGACCACTGTGTTTAGTACTAAATGTCGGTTTATGTACCAGACAATTTTCTCTATCAAGATTTTCTAGATCAGAAAAAATACTTTTGAATGTGTGGATTTTGAGAAGCAACCCATGGGAAGAATCATGATGACAGCGGAAAGTTTTGAAGAGTCACAGAGCTGATCTGTGTGTTTAAAATCACTGTGCAATTAAATCACTAACCATTTGACAGTGGAAAACTAATGGACAGGGAAACTTTGGATGTACCTTGCACATTAAGTAAAAAAGCCGGCTTCACTTCCCACTTGACTTAAAGGAATATTCCTTTGACTTTTAATGACTTAGCTTACATGTACATTTTTAACTGACATCGAATGTTCAAATGTTACAGAAATTGTATGTTGTAAATCTGGGGTGGAGATGCATTTGCTCCAAAAGTTTGGGAACCCCTGGCATAGTGTTGATCCCACTAATGCATGCAGGTAGAAAAAGAAGCATGTATCTGACAATACATGTTTACCCACAATCACGGTTTAAACATTTCAGTCTTTTACACAAAAACCTTACATCTAAGTTGAGGATGTAAAAATCGAGGAATTCTTTAGACAACAAAAAGATATCAGAGGAAAATTTGTTACTACAAGAATGGCCTACAATAGGACTAAACCAAAAAGGTTACCTCTTAAATGGGACATTATGCCTTTTTGAATGCGTACACTTTATGCTGAGAGAGATGGACACAGATAACATACAGGAACAGAGCAGATCATTAAAGCATCTCCATCACACACACAACTCAATGCTGTACAGAGCATGAGTAAGAGACAGCACACATGTCATATTTAGCTGGATTGAGGATTTACCTCTCTTCAGGGGCAGGTTTCCTGGCTCAGAGGAGTTGAAGTCACTAATACACACATAAAGTTGCTCTCCTGCCTTCGTAGGGGGAACTGTGACAGATTCAACAAATGTGCTTGGAAACTGACCTGAGAAACAACAGGAAAGTTCAAGTGAGTCTGCAGAAATTGTTTCAGTATTTTACGTTCCTTTAATATTGAGAATTGCAGCTTGCTACACAACTTATTTACAAGTTATCTGTGCTAAACCGACCAGTTACTCAGTGTATATTCTGTTACATGCACACTTCTGAGCAGGGCTAGACAACACACTGGTTGGTAAATGCTATCAGAATATATTCAGAAGTGTAGAATTGAGAACTGAGAAATCAGTACCATAATCAGTCTTAAGACATTCGCAATCACATTTAAGATTTTAAGAAAAAAAAAAAAAAATCCTATTTTTTAATGAAATTTATCCTATCAATATTATGCAGATTTTCTTATAGACATCTGTATCTTGTAATCAGTATGTATCGTGCATGTAACTTTCCTCATTGTTTTCTCTGATTTTTTCCTAATGTTTAATGTAAAGCCTGTACCAGTAAATATTGTTTCTTGTATATCCTTGCATATACAGAGCACACAAAACAAGCTTATGATTCACAACATTTAACTTTACCTGTGACTCTGTCTTTGATCCCGAGCAACCAAAACTCATCCACTACACTAAGGACTTCAACAACATCACCGGTAAAGAGGGGAAGCTCCTCTGAGACACTGGGCAGGAACTCAAACACAGCACGCACCACACTGCCTGCCTCCATGTTAACTCATTACCTGAGAGAGAAAAGCAAGACAGAGATCAACACAAATGAACTCCTTCCTTCATGGATGAATGTGTTGAGAGATTTCACCACTAGATGTCCCACACTGGCAAGCATAATTCCACATGCACTAGTGATGACATTGAAACAGCTGTGAGATACAATACAAATGGTTGCAAAATCCAACAGAAAAAAACCCCATTAACTTCAAGTACAGCAAACAAGAAAAGATTCTTTATAATCAAATAATCATAGTTGAGAGAATTGAGATTAGGCCTTACAGGCTTCTTCACATGGTAAAGCAAGACCATAAACTCTGTAAAACGTGTTTAATTATTCAGATGTTTCTTAACTGGGTGGATCATGGAAGAGAGACATTGGCTGAGTCATACAGCCCAGGGTGAGGTACTGTTTAAACAGAGAGAGAAACAGAAAGAAAGAGAGAGGGTCAATGTGCATTTGTCTAAGCATCTGAAAATGTTTATAAAGGGGATTTCTTGGCCAGTATGACCAAGTTCTTCCATTCTTGTGTAATGCGATTGTGTGGAAGCACATATTGCTTGCCTCTATGGCAAATAAGTATATAATTACTTACTCCATTAATTAGATGCATACAGTATGAATAGAAAATACATAATAGTGTGTGAAAAGGAGAGCTTAAGAGTGATAAAGAACGAAAGGAGAGAAGGGAGGCACATGTTTCACAGACTCAAAGGCCTCTCTGTCTCGTGTGTGTGCGCGTGTGTGTGTGTGTGTGTGTGTGCACGTGTTTGTGTGTGTGTGTGTGTGTGTGTGTGTGTGTGTGTGTGTGTACGCATGGGGGGCTGTCTCAGAGAAAACCCCATCTGGTAAATGACAGGTGATCCCCCTGCGTGGGTCAGAGCAGTGTCACTTTCCGTAACAATAAAGTGTCTATATCTGAATAAACTGCATGTTTATTCAATCAAATCAGTCTAGAAAGCTAAATTCTCTGTTGTGGAAAACGTCTTTCTGTCAACAACTAAGCACACTATTTAACAATATTTAATAATTGAAAAAAAAAATTTAATTGAGCCTTTATTCAAAAGCTTAAAAAAATCTTTCCAGACATTCTGCTAAAGTGGCACCGTTACTAGATCCAAGAGTCTGTTACTTCAGGAATGTTGACCGTTATAACAAGTTGTGGGCAAGTACCAACTTTTCACACAGGAGACATAGCACAGAACCTCATCAGGAAGTAGAGCCATTAAAGTGCTGAGCCATTCGTACACAGACACTTACTGTAATTAGCTTGTGACTAGGCATCTGCTAGCACACTAGCTACTAGTTTTAAGAATCCTATCTTCCACTGAATAAACTTACAGTTTTGTAATATAGTATCTTGCTACTATAAATGTTTAAAAATAAAATGAAATGAACTCAATTACAAAAATGGCTAGGAAAAGAGTATTAGTAGAAAACCTAGTGCTAGCAAGTTAGCTAAAATTAGTTAGAAAAATTCATGACATGACTGCTAGTCTGGTTAGCAAACATCTAGTTCTGTCTCGATTCAGTCACCTCTAGAAAACTGCTGGTTGCATCAGACAAACACAGAAGTGGAATCAGACCAAAAAAAGGTTTAAGCAGACCAAAAAAGAAGCAGATGTTTCTGCTGGGTTTTAAAATAGCTTAGCAACTGTTTTTTAATGTAAAACACCATAACAGAGGAAGCTGAATTGTTTTGGTTATGTAATTGTTGTTGATTTGTTGCTCTTGCTGTCGTTTTTCATTACGTTTTAAGCAAACCTAAGTCCTTGCTCTGAGTTCTCTCTTTCTACATTTAGGTTTGCTTGGTAATATATTGTATTTAAATAATATCACTCACTAAAACTATATTTGCTCACTAAATAAACTAATGTAAATAAAGCACTTTTGTGCCTGGCAGGTTTGTGGGTCTGATATCCAGCACCTCTGTGATGTTTTGTGAATGAGTGTTAGGATGTGTGGACAGACAGAAGTGCTGAGCAGGGTTCTGACTGACCGAGGCTAGATCATTCCAGAGCAATTAACAGAAAAACATGGAAAAATAGTCAGACCGGATGTGTCTTATTCAGCAGTGACTCAGACGCTCTATATATCAAACAGAGCTGCTTGTTAAGTGAAAAACGAGACCAGACCATAATGCAACCTCCCTAAATTTTGGTGGCAGGATTTTTCCTAAAATTCTATTCACAATCATTTTGATTACAAAAACACAATAGTTTAATAATACTATAACACATCAACGAACAACTTAATTCATGTTGCATATTATAAGGGTATAGTATTTCTATGTATACATCTCAATAAATAAATAATAAATACTAAAAACTATACGGGAAAAAGTATGTGGACACGTGAGCATCACACTGATAGGTGATTCTTCCCCAGACTGTTCTCAACAAGATGGGAGCACACAATTGCATAGATTGTCTTGCTTTATATGCCGTTTCCCCTCAGTGGAACTAAAGGGCCAAAACCTGTTCAAGCATGACACAATGCAAGCTCCATGTAGACATGATTTAACAAGGTAGGATGAACTGGAATCCTGACTACGCTCCAGGCCTCCTCACCTGTCATCATTGCCTGACCTCACTAATGCTCTTGTGGCTAAATGGACAAATCCACAAAGCCATGCTCCAATATCTAGTGGAAAGCCTTCCCAGAAGTGTGGAGGTTATTATAACAGCAAAGAGAGACTAAATCTGGAATGTGACATTCAACAAACACATATGGATGTGATGGTCAGGTGTCCATAAACTTTTGGCCATACAGTGTTTATTCTTTTATATAAACAATAATCCTCTGAATATGCAAATAATCTATAACAAGTTCAACAGATATGTGCATATACTAGCTCTCAGAAAGAACAGTTATAGCAGAATTGAACATCCTAGTACAAAGAAACATTCCATTAAATTGTAGTGCTTATCCGATCTATTCTCGGGCCACGAGGAGCCTGTGCCTTTCTCAGGTGTCATCGGGCATCAAGGCAGGATACACCCTGGACGGAGTGCCAACCCATCGCAGGGCACACACACACTCTCATTCACGCAATCACAATTACGGGCATACTAAATACGGGCAATTTAGATCAATGTATGCAAATGCAATACAATGTATGTCTTTGGACCGGGGGGGGGGAATCGGAGCACCCGGAGGAAACCCCCGAGGCTCGGGGAGAACATGCAAACTCCACACACAAGTCAGAGGTGGGAATCAAACCCCCAACCCTAGAGGTGCAAGGCAAACGTGCTAACCACCAAGCCACCGTGCACCACAAAGAAACATTACAACTGTAATTCATCCTCAGTCATTATTAAAAGAGAAGCTCAACTCCAGGAGGCCATGGTTAGTCATTTCATTTAGAGCCCACGTATTACTGTACATGTGATGCTGGCCTTTGTAAACAATGCCTTGTTTATGCTCCACTGGTCAAGAGGAGAGAGTGAAGGACACTGACATGCTGGCACACAGCTACAGAGACCTTACAGATAAAAGAGCTCAGTGGCATATGGTCCCACTGAGAGAGAGATAGCTGTGTGTGTGTGTTTGTGTTTGGGCATGAATGTGTTGATCAGGCGAAAGAATGATTAACACCTATATAAAAAAAATTATAACAGAAAGGCAGTGTAAGAACAAGAGCATAGCGTAATCCAGATTAAATGAGCTTGAAGCCTACTGGTGAAGACATCAGGGGATCAGAAGGCTTCTGTCAACAGACACCTACATGTAGCTAAGAAACGTAGCAAGCCAGAGAGAGAGAGAGAGAGAGAGAGAGAGAGAGAGAGAGAGAGAGAGAGAGAGAGAGAGAGGGAAAGAGGTTTGTTTGTGACCTCAAGCTGAAGCGAACTTGGGTTCTGCAGCAGGACAATGATCCAAAACACACCAGCAAGTCCATCTCTGAATGGCTGAAGAAAAACAAAATGAAGACTTTGGAGTGGTCTAGTCAAAGTCCTGACCTCAATCTGATTGAGATGCTGTGGCATGACCTTAAAAAGGTGGTTCATGCTCGAAAACCCTCCAATGTGGCTGAATTACAACAATTCTGCAAAGATGAATGGGCCAGAATTCCTCCACAGCGCTGTAACAGACTCATTGCAAGTTATCAAAAATGCTTGATTGCAGTTGTTGCTGCTAAGGGTGGCCCAAAAAGTTATTAGGCTTAAGGGGCAAACACTTTTTCACACAGGGCCATGTAGTTTTGGATTTTGTTTCCCATTAATAATAAAAACCTTCATTTAAAAACTGCATGATGTGTTTACTTGTGTTATCTTTGACTAATATTTAAATGTGTTTGATTATCTGAAACATTAAAGTGTGACAAACATGCAAAAAAATAAGAAATCAGGAAGGGGGCCAACACTTTTTCACACCACTGTAAATCAATACTACTGAGACAAATAATGAGTCTGTTTGTCTCTTGCCACTTGGCAGCAGGGTGAAAGTGTCAGTAGAATGACAGACAGTTTTATAAACACAGGCCTCATACTCTCTCCACCAGTGTGTCTATTCTGGGAATTATCTGTGTGCGCACACACACACACACACACACACACACACACACACACACACACACACACACACAAACACACACACAAACACACACACAAAGATACAGCTGTGCTGTCACTGATGCCTCTGTCCTTTACCAGAATGTGATGTAACATCACTGAACAAAGGTTCTAGATGTAACAAGTGTAAATAATTATATAACTAGACGTAAATAATTACATAAGTACACATCAGTACATATATTACAGATTTGTAAACGACCAAGCAAACAAACAAAGTAATATTTAACTACATAAACATATTTAATGAACTTTAATAAATGAACCGCAGACCTGATGTCAGTCTAAATTCAGATGCTTCTGTCTACAGTTTATTATCATTTGATGTAATATTAAAACGAAAGTATACTGAGTTTCTAAAGTATACTTGAGATTATTCGATTAGATTATGCAAAAAAGAAAAAAGTAAAATTTTCATATAATTTCTCATCATCATCCAAAAGTTTAGCACAAGGTTGAATTTTTTTTCAAGTTTCAGAAATAGAAATGACATCTTCCTTCCTTTTTTTGCATGTTGTTCTGCCTGCTTAATTCTTTCAGAAGTGACATCAGTTGCTTTTCCATGAAATGTACATTCTGTGAGCAGATGTGACTAATAATGAGAGTACGGTAGGATTATTTGTTGCAAATGAGTTATCAAAAAAATAAGCTTATGATAATTATTTTATAACAATTTATGAAAATGATTTTATTATTATTATTATTATTATTATTATCATTATTATATTTATTCACATAAATAAGTATCAGAATGCATCCACTCCTAATCTGAGAGGTACTGGATCCTGTGCTGCCATAATCTGGCACAATTAAGTACTACTTGTGAAAAACCAAAGTTTCACAAAGCCTCATTGTGTTTAGTAATTTTGGTGGTTTGGATTCTGCTGGGTTTGGTAGGCACTGTCACTTAAGACATTTCATGCGTATGCGTGTGTGTCTTGGAAGCTACCACATCCTACAACCCACAATCCTATTTCTAACTGTACGCAGACACTTTCAAATACTCTCACCACCACATTGTCATTCTCGGCAAGTAGGTGTTCTTCTGATGTTTTCTGATGTTTGATTATTGGTAAAGTTCAAAATATAAAACTCTAAACCTATCAAACAATTGTACATGCTGTTTTGCTGACGCTATATTGACATGATGTAAGAATAAACGGTGTGGATCAGAGTAAAGACTCAGGCACTGCTGACACTTACACCATCACCAAAGCATTCATTTGCAAAATGTTTCTGCATGTTGAGTCAGATTTCTCAGAAACTTTGCATATAGCTCTGTACCACAAGCCAAGCACCCATATCTCCACGTCTTCAGATATTTATGCTTTCGTTTTTTGCTGTGCCAGATTAAGTCATTCATGTTTTGTTTAGCCCTGGAGAAATTAAAAATAATTAAAAAAAAAAAAAAAAAAAAAAGAAATGAAAAATATTCTTAAATATACCTCTACATCTCTATTTATATTACCCGTTCTTTTAACCCTCCCATTTCTCTCTGGTCTTTCCTCATTCTTCAGCTCTATCTCTCTGTCAGACAGGAAGGGATGTGGCACGCAGGCCTGAAACTTGATCTGCTGACTGCCTGCTTTTATTTATTGAACAGGACTTATTGCCTACCAACAATGAGGGACACAATAACTGCACCTCTCCATTATAGTCTACAGCGGGCATGTATTCAGAGCTGGAAACATCTTTATTGTTTAATGTTTTTGTTGTGTGTGTTTTTTTATTACCTCTCTGTGTTTACTGTGCAGATAACAGATCGTTCCAGATCGATAAACACATTTCTTTTCTACTTTTCTACACATAACATTTGGGACAAGATGACAACAGATGTTTAAAATAAAAGTTCATGATTGAAGGTTTAAAAACAAGGATGGGCTCACAAGCAAAAAAGGCAGTAAATATTTTTTCAGCTTCAATCTCAATGCTGTAGGACCATGTCATGCATAGTTAAACAATCTTTAACAAGGCTGACACACGCTCATAAACTCCAGATATGTTTGGGCAGTGTTCACATTTCAGCATGTACAAACTGGAGGCTCTGAGCTACAGACTGAAAAAAAAAAAAACCTCAGCAAATCCGACCGAGGTATCCGAACATATTCCTCACTTCTCCTTTTATTTTCTTTTTCTTGTATTTCTTTTTAATGCCACACATCTGCCTTTTAAAACCTGTAAACAAAATCACTCTTTTCACTCTATGTATCTGGAACCTATCCTGTAGTTATCCCTCATCCTCAAAAATACTTCATACTTCCTCATTCCACAGTTCCTCCACAACATGCTGATTCTCCGTCCTGACATCATTCCGAAGGGAAAGGGGGAGCTGGTCAAGTCAGAGCGGGGGTTTTGCAGGGAAATCCACAGCACTTGAGTAAAGGGGTGGAGTATTTCCCCAGTGCAATCATTTTGACAGAGATGGAGGACTATGGAGCCTGAGTGGTATTTGGAAAGCTGTGTGTGCAGGCTTTAAGAGGCCTCACCAGGCTGGTATACAATCCCTTACAATGCTTATGAATAAATGCATAAATGTTGTAAATGCTGTGAAAGAAACATGATGACTGCTAATCTTCCTGACTCACAAATCTGTAATCATGAGAGACTGTTGCCTTCTCTCTCTCAGACACGGCACATAGCCAAGCATGCGCAGTAGCCTCTCCATGCGGACACTGGACTACTGCCTATCACTTACATCCAAAATATCTAGTGAATGATGTGCAACATAGCACTGCCTTTTTACAAAACAAAACGTTTGAGAAATCAACATGATTTTTGAGGATCTATTCCATTTTTTAAGATTTTCTTTTTTTAAAAAAATCACCAAGTTCCTATTTTGATTCCCATACATCTGCTCACATGAGAGTCCACGTAAAAAATCAGTACGAGTCAAAAAGTTCTGTGGACTCGGGTCACACCCTGGATGCAGCAACAACCAACTGCCTAATCACACATATGCAACTGCCAGAGGTGCTGGATATGACCTAGATAACACAATTTGAAGTTTGGTTGGATCTTCTTTAACTGGAAAGGTCTCAGCAGTGCAGATGTCCTGTAACAGAACACACCTACATAATGATCAAGAGGAGACACTCCATGCAGAGAGACGGGTGTCCATGATAGGCACCAGTTATCCATCTTACATGCGGCCAATGTGCTGATTTCCAGCTCCAAGTTTAGACAACAAAGCTCTCAGAGTTGGGCTTTTAAGGAAACATGGCACACATGGCAGATTGGGAAGATCCCTGCAGCATCCACAATGCTGTGACACACTGTAAGAGCTCAAATAACGAGAGTTAGAGGTCTAGTTAAAACTAAAACTAAAAAAAAAAAAAACTCGGTTTGATGAAAACAAAAAGTAGTTAAATAAGTTCTTGAAATTCCACATCAAGCTGATACAAAAAATAAACATTTACATGAGAAAATGTTGAAGTTTTGACAAGCAACTAACATCCCATCAATGAAAAGAGTTTAAAGAATGTTCAAGTGTCAGAGTAGATTTTTGCAACTAGGAAAAATTAGGTCTGACTTTCTTTCTACACTGAACGTCACATCCTGATGAGCTGAAAATGCAGGTCACACAGCATAAGTACTGCAAGAGAAAGTGATTAGTGGAATTGTTCAGGCAATAAAATCAGACCGAATTCTATAGAGCGCTAAGAAAATAACTGAGCATGAGAATTATGGATTTTCTCTTAGGGAATAAGGGACTATATTTTACAGAAACACTGTAGACAAAGGATATTAATCCAGATTATACCCATCATTCAACATCCATGAGGACTGTGTGTGTGTGTTTTTTAATGGCATTTAAAGCTACTTTACATAAGAGCTAATAACTTTTAAAGTTGCATTTGAAATGCAAATATCCTAAGGGACATCGGAAAGAAAATCAGGATGAGCGAACTGAAAAAAAAGCTCCAAGGCTTTGTAACATTCTGTAATTCTGAATTACACTTCATTTGTCACCTAAACTCAAATGACAGTTAAATCTCGTTAAATCTAGAGGTTTATTAAAATCATCACTCTAGTGTTTCGACCAAATCACCTCAGCATTAGGACTTACAAAGCAAGTCTACTATAAGACAATACAGTACAGTATTTCCAAGAACCAAATATTTTTTAAATGCAAATTTTGTGTTCTCCACAAAATGATATAATGTAGAGATTACTCAGCGAGTGAATACACTACTCATTATGAGCTTGTAGAGCAGATTTTCCAGCCTCAAACTGCCAGCTCAGTTCAACTATTAGACAGTGAATAAATATAAATGGAAATGGTACATCATTGGCCATAAACATGCCACAGTTCTTGGTTTCAAAATGATTAGAAAGATGTACTCTGACTCTTTTAGAGACACAGTAAAGTCATGATCCTCTCTTACAAATGCTTCAAGTGGTGAGTCAACTGTCACCAACTGCCATGTGGCAGGTGAACATCTGACAACCAACATCACACACACACACACACACACACAGACACACACACACACACATCCTTATAACTGCCCATGCAGCTATAATAGGCTAGTTGTTTTAGTCAATTTTGTGAAAGAATTTCCATAAAGCTCTTGTTGAGATAATCAGTGACCATCAGGATGATGTTTTGAGTTAAACACAGTTCCTTTTTTCCCAGTCTTATCAGAAAAACAGCTAGAAGTGATTGAAATGCACATCGCGTTACTACAAGTGAAAGCAGTGATTTCTAGAACTGTGACTAAGAGCACTTCAGAAACCAGCTACTCCGTGTATGTGTTTAATCTACGAATATGTCCATGAACAAATATTTGAAAAGATATGAAAAAACAATGTAATAGCAATTGTTATCAAAGAATGATTAGCTGTGCACAGAGATGTATGTGATCCAGCTGAGCTGTAACGGTACGCAGTTACAAAGTAAACGTAGGAAACGTGTTAAGAAATCTGTCACGAGTAACTTCCGGTAATAATACGTGATGTCGTTTCCGCAACATTTCGTTACACTTACCTGTGGGATAAGTAAAGACCTGGCTGTGTGCATGTTGTTTTTTGTAGATACTTGTTTACAGTTTCCCGCTTTCTTCCATCTCGAGCATTTAAATAGTGGAAAGTTTTGTTAGCGTATCAGCTATGTGTTGACCCGCAGGAGATGATTTCCTGTGTTTGGCATCTGCGTTACACAAGGATCAGCTGTCATCCCGATCCAACAGGCTGATCCCCTGCTCCTGCTCCTGCTCCCCATACTCACATCACCACCCTCAGGGGCGGTACTCTTCCCACCGGTTTTCCAACATATCCCACCTCCTAAGCTAACTGTATCTCATTTCCTGAACTAGGATTGGATCAAATAGCAGCTCCTCCTACAAACTGCAGGGACTGACCAGTGTCCAGGGGCAATCCTAGTGCTGGGGTTATCCGAATACGGGTAGACCAAAACTAGGCCCCCATCGGCTCTTCCATGTTAAGGCTGACTTTTACATGCCTGCAAGAAAACCGACAGGGTTCTGCTGATACTACAGTGAAAACTTTAAAGCAAGTGTGAACATGTTTTGGTAGAAAATTTCACAGAAAGGGTAACCAGGTGTCTGTGGACCTAAAGCCAAAGCAAAAAGCTCTATCGTGACTGGAAATTAGATTTTGCTATCTAGATTCATTCATATTTTTCAATGTTGCGTTTATCCTGTTAGAGTAAATTAGGTAAATGAGGTGTATGAGTACCTCGGTTTCTTTCTGCCATTTTCGAACAAATATATATAATGTAGTTTAGTAGAAATGTGTAGTTTTGTGGAAAACGTTAACATTTCAATGTAATAGCACTGACTCTAGAGAACTGACTGGAGAAAAAAAACTACTTCGATTGTCTCCTTTTTAGCATTAAGTATTTGTCTGTTTGTTTATTCATTTATTTATTATTTTATTTATTTTTATTATGAAATGTATTTATTTATTATAAAATTTTATTATTTTTTGTTTTTTGCTTTTTGAAAGGGACCTTTAACTGAATTTTAACCATGACAATAAGTGACTCATTTCCATACTACCTTTATTTATTATTATTAAAAATAACCTTTCCAAAATCATATTTCTGTTTTTTTTAATTAGCATCATTGTTGAACAAAATCACAATAACAGTAAAAAGATATCTTTAAAAAAAAAAAAGAAAATTAAAGAGACTTCCAGTGTTGAAAATTATCTTAAATAACACCTAAGTTTGGATTTTATGTGCTTTAACACCTTCAGCAAGTTAGAGTAACACATAGCTAAAAGTTACACATATAATTCTACTCCTCTCTATCCCTGCTGATTTCTTGAAGTTATTTTGCACTATTTCTTTATATAATCCTTACATGTGACTTCTTTTTCATCATTTAATCATCTATTTCTTCTGTAAATCCCACTTATTTAAATACGTATTTAAATTATATAGCAGATTTGTGGTGTGTCTATCTATCTATCTATCTATCTATCTATCTATCTATCTATCTATCTATCTATCTATCTATCTATCTATCTATCTATCTATCTAAGCATTTTGTTAATTTCTTTGTTTATTCACTGAATTAATCATCAGTATAATAGCTGTTTCAGTATGTAGCACACATTTTTTACCACGTGTTGACAATTGAGTCAAAACTGATTCACTAGCTGACAAAGTGATTGTGTTATAAATGTGAAAATAACGTTCATTGTAGCCCAGGCTACACTGATGTATGCAGTTCATTTTCCTGGCACTGTACCGCCCACTGCATCTGAGAGAATATCCCAGACTGGTTCATACAGACTGCATGAAAAGCTTGTTTTATGTCCACTCCTACACTCCTTTTCATTGATTATTGTCATATGACTGTTTAGCTCTCTGTTTCCATTCTCTGTTATTTACCATCATTTGTCTGCTCACACCATTTGTTTGAGTTGAATTGAAAGAAGGTTTGGTATGCACTGGATCTTTCTGGCTTGATTGTTACTCTTCTGACTGTTACTCATACAAATCAATGACACTCGATGGGGGAAAAAGCATATTTAGACATATTTAAACATCAGGATTTAATGCATTGAATAGACAATAACAGTAATGTTAGATGGTAAATTTAATTAGTAAAAAGTCAGAAATATAGACATTAGATTGCATTTAATTACAGTTACTTACCTGGTGGTATGCAGGCAAAAATATTAATGAAAACAAGAAAATAAGAAGCACATTGCTTAAGCAGTAATCTTTCAGAGTTTTAAAACAACTTCCATAAATATACATTATTACTTATATATATATATATATATATATATTTGTGTGTTTCAGGCTTTATACACATTCTGTCCTGGGAGATCTATTTATAAATGATCTTTTGTACTATACTTAGTACACTGAAAAGTGGAGTGTGTGTTTTTATCAACATTTGATGACCTGTTCCTGCAGTTTCTGGTTGTGGGGCACATGTCCAGGGTTCAGGACATTCCTGGAGCGAGTTTTTCCTTTTCCTGTACGTCAAACATTAATTTTTTTTTCAGGTTGTTTGTCATCCATAGGAAAATTGTGGAAAACACACTGGCTTTTGCAAAGCTAATTATAAATACATATTAGGTGAACAAGTAGATCATTGTGTGTTTAATGTTTTAGTCTTTTCTTGAATATCAATAAATCTCTGAACCTTTTACAATATAGTGATTTTTGATAGAATAATTCTTACAGAAAGAAAAATGGGCCTAAAACATGCAATAGTTTTTTCCAAACCTAGCACGTGCATACATGTTAAGTGGACAACAGTGACCTCTGGTGAACAAATATACAAGAAGTATGAAATAATGAAAATTTTTTTAATGTATATAACATTTTCTTCATTAACGGATTTATTTTAAGTTTCTGCAGTTACCATTTTCTGTATTTTACTAACAATTGTCTTGTTAGTAATTAGATTTTTTAAAATTTTACTCTAATCATGAATTACTCTAATTAATTGATTTCCTGTAATCAGAAAAATCTACACATGATATAAAATAATCTTCACAGTTCTGTAAATAATCAGTGCTCTACAGAAATCCTACTGATGCTGTAACAGTCTTGCTAGATGTTAAAAGGCTAAATGTGTCTGTGATATTTAAGATAAATTGTTGTTAAAGTTGTAATATGTAATCACAAACCTTTGAAAACAATTCAAATAAGAACCCATTTCAGTGCTAGATTTGATTGTTTGATTACACTGCATAAAATGTTGCTTAATCAAAGGAGATTAAAGGCTCTGTAAGTGCTAATGTACAATATTTGTAACATTTCCTTATTTTCTAAATTATTTTATGAATTATATACTGATTCTTTTCTATAAATCTGACATTATTTAATGCATGAGTTTCGTAAGTGTTACATGAATGTTATTTCATTTCGAAAGGGCCTCCTTGTGAAAAACATAATATTAAGCAACTGAGGCCTGGGGAAGTATGTTTAGTGATATGATTTGTAAGAGCGATAATCTAAACTTCTTTTGCCAACTTTTTCATGGAAAGTTGCAATTTTTTTTTTATTATTATTATTTTTTTTATCTTGGTCCGAGGTTGGCTGGAGGAGCTGTCGACAAGCTTTTCTTATCTTGATGATCCATAGCATTCAAGTTTGTCTCTTTTGGTGCTGGTTTCAAATAAAAGTGTAACTGAAAACAAAAGACATATATTCATATGTACATGCACCATACTATGTCATTAATATAAATGTATATGTATGGCATTGCTTTATTCTGACCTGTGTGGCCTCTGCAGGTCCGACTGTCACTGTACTGGTGGAAGGCCGGTAGCCTGGTGCAACAACAGTTACAGTGTAGGTTCCTGGCAAAAGCAGACGGAAGTAATCTCCATCTACACCTAGGATATGAGACATAGACACAATCAGTATCAGACACTATCTTTAAGGTATTTATTAAATCATTATAGCTTGTTTATTTATGCATATTGTGATTTATTTACTAACCACTGGTTATATCATGGTTTATTCCTGCCACTGAGATCACTGCATTGTTGATGGGGTTGTTATTCTCATCATAGACCATTCCTTTAATGCCATGGTTAACCTGGGGACAAATCATATTACAGTCCTGTTTGTTTTACTTACACTGGATATATTGTGTATGTCCTAGGTGTAGGTAGTAAATGTTTCTATCCATGTTGTGTTCTGTGCTAACAGCAAACAGTTTTACATAGACTCTGACTAAGTTGTAGCTTTTATATCTTTAGCCCATTCAAAGCACAAAGAAGCAGGTTCATTACAGACTAAAGCAAAGGGACAACACTGGCTTGTTGTCTGTCCCTCTCTCACATCTCATCTAAAATACTGAGTCCTTTAATTTCCCATTTCATTATAGACACAGTGCACTTTAACCAGGTGCATGTTTTCCCCAGGAAGTTAAACTTCTAAGTGTTTCAGTGAAATGAGATGTGAACCATATTCTGGGAAGGGGCACTTGCCTGTTCCAGGTAGGACACCAGAGCCTCCCTGTTGGCCAGCCATTCACTGGCCAGAGTGCTCGCTGGGGGGAATTTATCACAGCTCAACTCCAGAGTGATCTCAAAGCAGTTAGTGTATAGGTAGTTAAAGTCCTGCATTCCTGCAAATACAAAATACTGATATTTAACTGTACATGCTGATGCAGTGAGCACTCTCACACAATGTGTGAAGAATCGATTTTGGCTTTGTGTTGATTTGAGTAAATAAATAGCTCAGCAATGACACATTTGTCCATTTTAGTTATATTACGATGAATAATCCAATAACCCTCCACTGACCCTTGGATAGAGTGTACCAGCTGGCTCCATTGGTAATCCCCTCCTCAAAGTAGTCTCCACAGTTATAGCCTTTATGCATCCAGCTGTGAGCATAGGAGTAAGCCTTTGCCAACTAGAGACACAAACAAAGAATGTAATAAACAAATGAAGTAAGATTTTATTAAATAACTATAAGCATTCACCCATTTAGATCATTACATTATTACATACATGTTTGAAGAGCTTGTCATCTGGAGTGGCAGAATATGTAGACCTGCCTCTTATACGGGCTTCTCTGGATTTGTCAAAAGGGTAGTTTGCCACCACTGCTCCTCCATGCAGATTTGCTGATAGAACAAAGTTATAACTTTCCATCCATCTAATGACTGCAAGAGTCTCTGGTTCAACCTAGAAAGAGCACAAAAGGAAAAGTGTACAGGTTAATGTACTCTACACTACTCTAACACACAGAATAATTGTATATATTGCCCCTGGGAATAATAGTTAACTATGTTAATGTAAAGTTATCTGGGCCATCTAACATGTCATAATCCATCCAAATAAAGCAATAAGAAAAATGAACAGTTGGTTACATTTATTGCTTTGAGTCAGTTCGGACAGATCAGTTACTACAGTTTATAATCCTTGCAGATAACTGCTGGGATGTTAACCCAGTCTAAGATCTGTTTGGGGGGGGGGGGGGGGGGGGGGGGATGTGATGTATCGAGCTAGTATTCTTAGTGACCTCAGCTGTCATCAGAGGGTTTGGTTTTAGAGGGACAAACCCGTTCTCAGTGCTGTGGAGTGCTGTGGTTAGTGGTTAAAGGTATTATGGCATGCAAACTGTCAAATGTGCTAATCTCACTTAGTTATCTTGAATCTTCTTCTTCTTCTTCTTCTTCTTTCGGCTTTTCCCTTCAGGGGTCGCCACAGCGAATCATCTCTCTCCACCTATCCCTATCTTCTGCATCCTCAACACTTGCACCCACTAGCTTCATATCCTCATTAATTCCATCCATATACCTCCTCTTTGCCCTTCCTCTTTGCCTCCTGCCTGGCAGCTCCATGTCCAACATTCTCCTACCAATATACTCACTCTCCCTCCTCTGAACATGTCCAAACCATCTTAATCTGGCCTCCCTAACTTTGTCCCCCAAACGTCCAACATGAGCTGTCCCTCTGATGTACTCGTTCCTAATCCTGTCCAATCTTGTCACTCCCAAAGAGAACCTCAACATCTTCAGCTCTGCTACCTCTAGCTCTGACTCCTGTCTCTTCCTCAGGGACACTGTCTCTAAACCATACAGCATGGCCGGTCTCACCACTGTCCTGTACACCTTCCCCTTGATTCTCGCTGATATTTTCTGATCACACAGAACTCCCGACACCTTTCTCCACCCATTCCAACCTGCCTGCACTCGCTTCTTTACCTCTTTCCCACACTCTCCATTACTCTGGGCTGTTGACCCCAAGTACTTAAACTCCTGTACCTTCTTCACCTCTTCACCCTGTAACCTTACTGTTCCACTTCCCTCCCTTTCATTCACACACATGTACTCAGTCTTACTACGACTGACCTTCATTCCTCTTCTCTCCAGCGCAAACTTAGTTATCTTGAATACATAGATACTATTCCACAGAAAAGATTACCTGTACCCTATTTGTAAAATGATAAGCTGAGCCGCTGTCTGATTTGAGGAGTATGTGTGTTTATTATTACGTTTATGTTTATGTGCTTATTATCACGCTATGAGCTAAGCCACATGATTTCACAATGACATTGTGTGGTTTAACTTAAATGTTGTAGCACACCATTTGAGGAACTGATCATGATGAAAATGTCTCCTTTCAGTGTCTGCTTATTTAAATAACAGGACTGAAAGTTTCAATTGTCAGGGTCTGATACAGGCCAGATAAATGCTGTAAGACTTTGGAAGGATGCCTATCTATTAGATGATGGATATCTTATACTGATATAACAACAATATTTTCTGTTCTGTGGGTTTATGTAATCAATGCCACATCTAGTGGTTTACCATTTTGTCAAGATTGTGACAGAAAACAACAAACATATGGAGTCTTAGTAGGTTCTACCCTCGTTTCAGAAGTTTAGGTTTTTTTAATATAAGAATTTTTGCCTTTTATTTTTTTTGGTTGACCCATTCATATTATCTCATTATCTTTGTATCCATATTACATAGAAAGAAAAAAAAAAAATTATAATATAATTACTGTTATTTTGTGCTGCCTACCTGGTGCTCCCAGTTGTCTGGAAGAGGCAAATGGTGATTCTGTCCATTGTTCTTCTCATTGTAATACAATAGGGCATTCAGGTCAGGGAAATTGCGATTTAGGTCCACATCTTTGGAATTCCCACGGCCCACCAGGTAACCATTGAACTCTGGACCCTGGAAGCCAGACAAATCAGTTTTTACTGTATTTATGTTGATCTCTGCTTCAAAAAATGTCTATAAGTATAATGAAAAGTCTTCAAACAGGCTTCAAACAAGCCTTCAAGCATCAGATCGTATATAAAGTGAATAGTGATGTGTATATGGAGAATCACAGCCAGTGTGATGTATTTTAGCACAGGGCAGTTGATTTGTGATGTGTTAGATGGTAAACATATGCTGTTTTAAAGCTGTTTGTTGCTGGGCATGAAGTTTTCTGCCTGAAATAAAATGTTCTCTGCAATCTGTTCATTCAGGCTAAAGCAGAAAAAATATTTTATACAAATGAGCCCAGATGTCTGCACATACTGACTGAAAAAACAGTGAGTCTTTCTTACTCTGATGGTAAATATAAATAAGCATTTGAGATGTATTTTTTGTTTGTAAATATGGTTTTAATACCTGCCTAGCTGCCACTTCATAGCCGTCTGGATTCATGGAGGGCAGAATGTGAATGCGTGTGTTGTGGATGAGCTCTGTAATCCGTTGGTTCCCTGCTTGGTACTCGTCACACAAGAACTGCGAGAGTTGGATGAGTAGCTCACGACCCAGCACCTCATTTCCGTGCATGTTACCCACGTACTTGAACTCTGGCTCCACTAGAAAACACACGTCAAGTAAACACTGTCAGGAAATTAACAGAGCATACAACATGTTACTGCAAACAGCACCTAAGTGGATGGCAGCAGAGCTCTAATTTGTGTTTCACTATAGAAAAACTGATGGGTTCACATGTAAGTAGATTTACAGTAATATTGTGAGTTTTCTGTGGTAAATATGTGTGCCAAAGGGTTATGTTAATTCTCTGTACTGCTAGTTTCACAATGAAGATTTCAGAGAATTTCAAAGAAAAGGTTTTCATTTTAGCAAGGGGAAAATCTAACTAGCTCTTGAGAGCTGTTAATCACATCAGGATTGGATTACTAGAAAGTTGTGTGAGTAACTAACAGATTAAATCGGTGCCTCGTTCTGCCTCAGCAATTCATCAGAATACACCTAAGGTCATGCAATCTTTCTCATATATGCAATCACCAGCACAGTTCTTAATATAAGCACCATGTTGATCGTAAACTGACAAGCGGAGACATAGTCTGGACTGCTGGCGAGGTTCCTGTTTTTGTGCTTTTCACCTTATTGTGGAACATGCATACATCCTCCAATTCTACTGAAGGAAGCCCATACATCAGCAAAAAGGCCCTCCTGGCCGAGGCTTAAACCACTCACACAATATTTGTGGCTAGTTTTTCTTTGCCAACTAAGTGTTTAGTCATAAAGTGTCTCATATGGTTATACCTAAGCCATCGCCGATGTTTATATCAGTGTAAAACATTGTTGTCCCCAGTTTATTGCAAGCAGAAAGACAGAACTTCAGTAGCATTCACAGCATATCTTGCTTGGTTCATGTCAATTTTGTGTGTCCAAAGGCACAAAGGCCATTTCTTTGTAGCTGGTGGCAGACAGGTCACATTATTAATCAGAACCCTACAATCTCTGATGGATATGAAGCAGACTAAATTACAAGTGTTAGTTTCAAAACTAAATAGACAACCAATAGCTTTCCATTTTCAGAGCATTTTAATTTGCTTGAATCAAGTTAACTGTGGTTTGCATTGGCTGCCTCAGTTATGTTGTGCATCATCTTCTTTGTTAGAGAATCTTGGAAAAGAGATTTAAGAGTAAGACTGAAATAGCACTCACATGCTTCATGGATTCCTGGATTATCGCTGAACTCTAGGACATAAAGGTGGCGTCCCTCCACACTATGACCAATGCTGTAGATGCGGGTGATGTAGGGGCATTGACTCTGTATGGAAAATAGAGTGCGCACCATCTCCTCATATCCATGATGCTGGAATTCAACAGCCCTAGTCAGTGGAGCTCCAAGTCCCAGGAGCAGTGCTCCAATCCAAACTACACAACTGCCTGACAACATGGTCCTGTTCTGCTCCACAAACAGAGAGCTGTTCCCTCTCCCTCACTCACTCTTTCCCTCTGCCTGTCCCTCCTTTTCTCATTCCACTTATCCGGTCTGTCTCCTCCCTCACATTCACACTCACATACAGGAGAAAGTAAGGATTTGCCCCTCCTTCTCTATCTTTCATGGATAAGGTTTCCTCACCATGTTTTATTATGTATGTGACAGTTACTTTATTGGTATAACATGAGCAACATAAGAAGCCTGCCTGTGGTGTGGGGGACCATGTAAATTGTGTCTTGTATATTTTACTTTTGAAACTGATTTAATCTCGTGCTTTGCATTGTTCTCTATCTGGCTGAGCCATGGCAGTATTTTTTGTAAGCTCATTGCTGACCTGTGGTATGTCTCCACCACTGACAGGAAGGAAAATAGAAAGCAAGAAAGACAGCAAGAGAACATTTTTCATTCCCTCTTTGTGTATCTACATAAACACTGGTTCATTCATTAACTTTGAGTAAACACAGTAGGAAGGCCAGAGGTTATGCTTTTTCTAATGTCTTTTGGGAAAGCAGTGCTGGGATTCCTGGAGGGCCTCCCCCTCAACACAATGTCCTTAACCCCCAGGAGCTGCCGTCAATCTCCTTGACCATTTAAGAGCTGTAGCTGTCAATTAGTGTGTCTGTGTGTGTGTGTGTGTGCGTGCACGTTGTGTACGGCACCTGGAGTAACTTGTCACTTCCTATATGGCAGACTGAGCACACACTGAGCAGACACTTTCCAAGAACTGAACATGTCATGGGTAAACATACTGGCCGATTCCTAAGTTCCAAAATTACTAAAAATTTCAAATACAAAATGTCAATGTTTATTGACAAGTTAACTTAGTAAAAAAAAAAAAAAAAGCAAATGGTTAAATTATGCCAGATAAAGTACTAAAAAGTCAACTGTTTACACACTGATAACACACATGAATTGAATAATAGAAAAAAGTCTCAAAGAAACTAATTTCTGGTGTCATTTCAGAACACAGAAAGACATTCAGGATCAGAAGAGAGAAAGATGGAAATCACTACTAACCATAAACATGTTATTTTAAAGGGTTAAGAAAACAGACACCCCCTGTCTGTCTGAGACAGACAAAGAAAAGAAAAGCTTCATCTTATAAGAAATAAATAACCTTGTTTAGCATGAGAAGAAATCCAGGCTAGCTCTTGCGTTTAGCCTTGCAATATATCTGTCCATTGGAGGCCCCAAAAAATACTTCATCGATATTCTTTTGTGCAAAAACAGTATTTTTATTATCTCACGTTGTTTAAAATCCTAGAACAATAGGACAACTCCAGAGGGGGTTTACAGGAGGATCTCTGTTGTTGGGTGTGAGGCCACAGAGGAAACAGCTTGCATCATTCAAAAAACAATGATTATGAATAGAAGTAGAAAATAACCACCTGAAAGAAACCACAAAAATTTGTTTGGGTCATAATTGTCAGTTTAGTCAAGACAAAAGTATGAAAGATGTCAATACCTCCACAATATATGGCCACAGATGATGCTGTGTTCACTAACAGTGTGTGACTGGGGGGGAATTCTCTAGTGCAGCTCAAACCTAAAATGAAGTTTACTATTAATAGTCATATTTAATGATCAGACACTGTATAAGAAAAAGATGAACAAAACTAGATTTAACTCACTCTCTTGATCTTTGGCACATGTTTTGTTCACTGTGAAGTGTAAAATACTCATTAATTATATATTTTTTCAAGGAAACGTTTCATTTTTATATTGTAAGTATACAAACTGAAACAAAATGTACAGACAGAATGTTTGTGAGAGGCTACCTACCGATTGGGACCGTATTAAGATCATTATCTAGACATTTCAGATCAACAGTAGTAGACCATTTGATGCATATATCGTCACCTCTTCCTTCAGTTATACAGTGATGGTCTTTATTGCATGGGTCCTTCATTATTCTGAAGCAGGTGACAGTTTTATTTTGTAGGATTGCCACGCTGTATGTGCAGTTTTCTGAGAGGACATGAGGGGAAATATACTTTAAAACAGTAATTGACATTATAAAAAAAGAGGGGAGGGACCTACTGATCTTTAAAGTAGCCAGTACATATTTCAAAAGCAAATCCAATCAAGACCAACCTCACCAACTGAAGACCAGAGTCCTGTACCATGAAGGTAGCTGACAAACTCAAGGTTACAGGATTAGTTTGAGTTGTGAGAACAAACCAATGCAATCATACTTTACTGGTACCATGACACAGCTTATCAACTTTCTCTGTCAACTTCGGTGACGTCGGCACCGAACAACCAATGACTGGAGCGAGATCCATATATGAGGAATATAAAAATGTATTACACACAGTAATTCTGTCTCGGGTGCCAAAGCAATAGGACAATGTTAGAGAAAGATTGTTTCCTGAGATTTTTTTCCACTGTGTTTTTCCTCTGTAGGTTCTCTAAATCATAGGCCGCGTTGTTGACATCAATACATACCACTTGCAAAAAAAAAAACCTGCAACGCATCGAGGTTTCTATGTGTCATTATTTTTGTTGCACGGCTCAAGAAGTTATGCAACAAATCGGTATCTTTCATACAAGTAAAAAAAAGAAGGCAAGGGGATTTTGCCAGTGCCTAAAAACCTCATGTGTTTGTCTAACAATTTGCGGGGATTTCCACAAGACCTGGAAGAAAAGTTGAAGCCATTGCAACAAACACTGGGAATTAGTTACGTCACCTAGACGTGACTTTGCTCACAGCTGATTGGTCAAACTGAGTTTAAGTTACTATGGCGATGAACACCGATTAAAACCGAGCTACATTAATGTGCCTAAAACCCAGGGTTAGTGCAAACTAATCTTAAACGTACCTAGCTAGCCAGCTAAACCAGCTTCAAGGTACAGACTCCAGGTTAAGACCAAAGATGAGAAAGGGGTAAGACCAAGACAAGATCAACACTACACCTTAAGAATGAGGGCAAACACTCAGATGTGCTAATTTGCTGGTTGCTATGTTTTCCTAACCTGACATGAAACTTTTCTTGACTGAAATAATCAATGTACCATTTTATACAAATAAGTATACAGGACCTATATATATAGGACATGTTAAACCTGGCCTGTTCTTGTACCTAGTGCCGTAATGTAATCCAATTGTGTATCATTGCATTGGAGGGTTAGGGATTTTTTAATTATATACAAGATGCATTTTTAAATTCAACATCCCATATAAAGATTTGTAAACAAAAGCACATTTCTTTGATTCAAGCAGAGAGCAGGTAAATAAAATGCATTAACATCTACAATTAATTTTGACTCATACAATTTTCTGACCATATACAGCTCTCCAGCTCCATTACAGGTACTTGAGCTATATTATTTACGTTTATATGTGCTATATAACTCACATATATACATAGATATACACTGATCAGCTATTACATTAAATTCACATACCTACTATAGTGTAGGTCCCCTTTGTGCTGCTAAAACAGCTGTAACCCATTGAGGCATGGACTCCTGGACTAAGACGTTAGCTGTAGATCCTTTAAATCCTAAGGTTGTGTGTTGGGGTCGCCATGGATGCTTAATCAGATTGAGATATGGGGAATTTAGAGGCCAACATCAACAACTTGAACTCTTTGTCATGTTCCTCAAACCATTCCATTGTCTGTACCGCTTATCCGATCTATTCTCGGGTCATGGGGAGCCTGTGCCTATCTCAGGCGTCATTGGACATCAAGGCAGGATACACCCTGGACGGAGTGCCTACCCATCGCAGGGCACACACACACTTATTCACTCACACAATCACACACTATGGACAATTTATAGATAGCAATCAACCTACAATGCATGTCTTTGGACTGGGGGAAGAAAATGGAGTACCTAGAGGAAACCCCCGAGGCACAGGGAGAACATGCAATCTCCACACACACGGCAGAGGTGGGAATCAAACCTCCAACCCTGGAGGTGTGAGGCAAATGTGCTAACCACCAAGCCACCATGCACCTCTGCAAACCATTCCTGAACAATTTTTGCATTGTGGCAGATGATCCTGTGTATGATCCTGCTGAATGAGGCCACTAAATTATGGAATACTGCTGAATACCTTCAGTGGTTTTAATGTTATAGCTGATCAGTGTACATTTGCATTTTGTACTGTAACAATAACATCATAAAATACAAGTTCAAGAATATGACGTTACGGTATTGGGCAGTTTTGGAAAACTGAACCCGATGAACAGACGCACGATCAAATACGGTTTCACTATAGCATACGGCGAGAGAGACGACTGAATTGTGGTCTCAGCACTGATGTCAAATACCACGACACTAAGACTAGGTCTTACAGTGGTTTTGCTTGCAGTAGATCAAAAATGTCAAAATATGTTTTAATCAATTTTACTTATGCAGGTCATTTTTTACCTTTTTGGAGACTGCTGCCAGCACAGAGAAAGATACACAGCACCATTAGGAACATTTTCTGCATCTGAAAAAATTAAGAGATCATTAATAACGTGAGTATTTCACAAAGTACACAATTTATCAGCCCACAATATACCAGTGTAATAATAGTTAAATATAAATAAACGCAATATATCATCTACTCACAATATATTTAAGCCGATTTCTACACACACTCACTATAGCTGAGAATGAAATGACAAGCTGGAAATGTCAGCACGAGAGAACTGAAAGAAAAAACTTTCCCCTTATGTCAGTATTTAGCAACATGCCCTGCCTCCTATCCTGTACACGTGCTCTACTGTTTAGTATATTATTAATCTTTTGTGTACAGAAAACATGGATAACATGTATTATATGTAATAAATAATGTGTTTGTGTGTGTGTATTTCACAATCTGGCTTATGAAGCTGTTTCAGTATTATTACATAAGGATCATTTAAAAAATCTGTATCAGATTTATTTCTGTACCAATACACCCATCACAAGTAAACTTTACAAGTAAACAATTCGAAAGTGAAATCTAGATAAGATTATAAAGCAATTTGTGGCTTAGAAATACAGTTACTGGCAATGCAATGATGTGGCTAAAAAAGAAGAACTAGCAGCTGCATCAAAACGTCAGTGTAGTTTCACTGCTACTAATGAATGTAGTGCAAAAACAATGTGTACGTAGGTAAATTGTGCCAATTTTTGGAAAATTCTCCAGAACTCCATTTGAAAATATTTTACGAACTTTAATTTTTATTAAAAACACTAGGCCACAAGAGGGCAGTTTATCACAGTTGAATGCATTGTCAGGAAGGATGTGAACCAAATAAGCTAGACCCACACCTTCTCTACCATGATAAACTCACAGTAATGCACGTCCTTGTTTATATATAGTGGTTGGGCAAAATAATGTGAACACCAATGAAATATGTAATATCTCTTTATTAATAAGGTCCACTATTGTCATTTAATAAGTCTTTAAACTTCTTGGAATAGATTTATACAACCGCTGAATATCTTCTAGTGAAATTTTGTACCATTCATCTAGCAGAATATCTTCCAGTTGCTTCACATAGGTTGGAACAGGAAACCTGCTTCTCACTGTTCTCTCTAAAATCTTCCCCACTAGTTTCTAGTGCGCATTTCTGCTGGTGCTCTGTTGTGAAACAACATTTGAACAACAGAATGCAACCTAGCATGCAACCTAGACATTATATAGCAATGAAAAATAAATAACTGACAATCACAATATTTTTTCACATTAAATTACACAAACAATATTAACCCCTATAACAATGGGTGCTCACATTATTTTGTCCAACCCCTTGTATATAAAATCATGACAAATAAAAAAATGATCAAATATAGTGCACGATGTTCAACAAATACTAGTGTACATATATTAAACATTCATTCATTGTCTACCGCTTATCCGAACTATTCTCGGGTCACGGGGAGCCTGTGCCTATCTCAGGCGTCATTGGGCATCAAGACAGGATACACCCTGGACAGAGTGCCAACCCATCGCAGGGCACACACACACTCTCATTCACTCACGCAATCACACACTACGGACAATTTAGAGACGCCAATCAACCTACAATGCATGCCCGGGGGAGGAAACCGGAGTACCCGGAGGAAACCCCCGAGGCACGGGGAGAACATGCAATCTCCACACACATGGCGGAGGTGGGAATCGAACCCCCAACCCTGGAGTGTGAGGCAAACGTACTAACCACCGTGCCCCCCTTGTATTAAACATGTTCACTATAAATAATTCTTCTGCTTTGCCATTGTAGTATGTTAGCTTTGGTTACTGATCAACATGAGATAAGATAAGACCAGATCAGATCAGATCAGATCAGATCAGATCAGATCAGATCAGATAAGATAAGATAAGATAAGATAAGATAAGATAAGATCAGATCAGATAAGATAAGATAAACCTTTATTCATCACACAGTGGGAAAATTTCCGTTACAGCAGCAAGAAAAAACAAATAAATAAAAAATATTATAATAATAATAGGTAAAGATTTATATATACTATTAAAAGAACAATGACACAAGTGTATTTTTTTTTTTTTTTTTTTTTTTTTTGTTTAAAACCTGAAACCAAATTATTATTATGATGTCAAGGTTCTTGATATACATCTTTATTCACAGCTCAGTCAGATTTTAGAAACAAAAATATAATCTATTACACGAATGTTTTTGTGTAGTGTAAGAAATGTGGCAAACCCAGAGGAAATCCCTGGAGCTCAGATGCTAGGTGCTACTGCACACGTGTTTAAAGTGATAATAAAATACATAGTAATTCATACATTTTATAAAAAATCTGATAGTCACCTTCAAAACATGGTTAGCGGATTTGGCCCAGTGAAAATGGATTGCAAAATGATCATTCTTTACATATATACATGTGTTAATTCTGATAGAATGACAAAATTAGACAATGGTGAGTGTATAAAGGAAGTGTGTAAGTGGAGAGATCAAGAGAAAAAGTGGTCTGTTAGTGTGTACAATAATATATACAGATTTAACAACCTTTTGTTTGTTAGATAGCTAAAACATAATGTCTTCTTCTTTATGCTTATATGTCAGTTGAGTGCCGACATGTTCTTCAGGAGAGTTGAGCGAGTGTGAGACGTAAGTGTTGTCTAAACTCCCCCTGCTCTGGTCCAGAGAAAGACTGCAAGCTCTCAACCATAAAACCTACAATTAAAAATTTGGAAAATAATCAAACATACAATTCTTTTAAATGTACGTTTATATTCAAATGAACAAAAGGGTACACATGTGTACATAACTCATTTAATACTTTCCTGTTTCATCTCCATTGTACAATCTAGGAAAAAAAGAAACAGTTTTTTGAGTAAAATATACTGTATATTCACTAGAGCACATTCGACATTAACTTTGCTGATAGCATTAATGTGTCAATCATTGTTACTACTCTACTGTAGCAGAGTACTATGGCAGATTTTGGCCTCTCACCTATCCACTGAGACACAGTGACAAATGGTGGCCCATCTACAGAAACACCTTCCAGGAATTCAGTCAACCGTGTGACATCTTCAGCACCATCAACAGACATCTCCTCTGGCTCATCAACACACAGCTCAATCTCATCTAAATCAGCAAGTATGTCAGTAAGTATGTCAGATCAACAGGAAGACAAACAGAACAGCACTTACTCAACCTTCTACAGTACGTTATTGTTAATTTATTCACAACAAATAAAAAACCCCACAAAACAACAAACATGGGGGCAGTGATGGCTCAAGTGGTTAAGGCTCTGGGTTGTGGATCGGAGGATCGGGGTTCAAGCCCCAGCACCACCAAGCTCCACTGTTGGCCAATGAAGCAAGGCCCTTAACCCTCTCTGCTCCAAGAGCGCTGTATCATAGCTGCCCCTGTGCTCTGACCCCAACCTCCTCAGCTGGGATATGCGAAGAAAAGAATTCCACCAACATTTTCTGAAGCATTTTAATGATTATATTTCCAGGTAAAGTGTAGATAGTGGGCTATATGCTGTTTAAAAGTTATTTATCTGAAACAGGCACAGAGTTTGTTGTAATTTTTTTAAATTGATTTTACCTATACATACATGCTAGTAAATAAACACAAGTTCTGTGAAAGAAGTCCAGTGTTGTTGGGGTTCTGTATGAATTTCATTCCTAGGAAAGAGTCTAATAAGATCAGAATAAGCATGATTTTGCACACAATTAAACTTTGATTCGAAAACAAACATAATACTTTATTTTTGGTTCACGTGAAGGTTTTTTCTCACTTAGATAACCTTAGCTAACCAATAAGCCACCGTGCCGCCCATGCGAATGTTCTATTTTTAAAATGTGTTGAAATGAACCTGAGTAATCTCCCATGACAAAAGAGAAGAGAGACGAAAATTAACCACAAAGCTCAGAAAACCAAACATGTATCGGAAAAAACAGAATGCAATTCTACAACTTCTCCATTTCTGTGCATGTGAAATGGCTGACCTGTTTGCACTTTTCCAGTAAATTCCTGAGCTGTATCACTTGCATTTGCTATTGATACAGTTGCCATGGTGTCAGCATGGTGTTGCCGGGCCTTGTCCAGGTATGACTTCAAAGGTGGAAGTTCATCTTCACTATCTTCTGGATCTGGATCAGTAATGTCCCTGACATACACTTCCTTTTGCTGCCTTTTCTCTGTATATGAGGAAAATGAAGGGTGTCACAGTTTAACCTATAATCCATTTTCAAAGTTATGAAGACCACACTGCATAAAATATTTTGCAAGCCAGTTAGTAAAATGGGAAAGCTTAAATCAGTGACATTGTGGATTTCCAGTGTAGTCCTATATAATTATAATAATTTGTGTTTCCTGCATGGTAGAATAAAAAGGAGATAAAAACACAAAATGATGGAACATATACAGAAAAAACTACCCTAGATAATATAGACTCTATGTATATGCATACAGTGTATATGCAGTTGTGTTGGCATTAACCTTCTCTTTGCAGCTGTTTGAATGAGTGTTTTGTGTCTAGGTGCACACGATGGTTGTTGCTCATGTGCTTCAGCATATGTTGGGAGTGAATCATTGATTGGGTATACATGACCAGAACTTTCCCAGCCAGACCATCTGCACTTATCTCAAAACGCCGACCCTGTTAAAACCAAAATGTCTTTAAGTTTTATACCCAAAGACTTTTATAATTTATTTTGGTTAAAGCATATAGTTTAAATATCAATATATAAAAAATGCACATATATATTTTTGTGAATTAAAATGTTTCTATCTATCTATCTATCTATCTATCTATCTATCTATCTATCTATCTATCTATCTATCTATCTATCTATCTATCTATCTATCTATCTATCTATCTATCTATCTATCTATCTATCTATCTATCTATCTATCTATCTATCTATCTATCTATCTATCTATCTGTTTAACTTATTTAATTTATGTTTTTACCTAAATCTTTTCTGCAAACAAGTAGTTTTCATTCAAAACTTCAGTCACGCTACTCTTCCTTTTATTAATCTGTGGCTCCCTCTTTATAATATGTGAAAATTAATATTCAAAACCTTTATGGAATTTCAGTCAAGGACCGTTACGTTGCCTGGACTGGCGTCACCGGGGCCCCACCCTGGAGCCAGGCCTGGGGTTGGGGCACGCAGGCGAGCGCCTGGTGGCCGAGTCTTTGCCTGTGGGATTCGGCCGGGGACAGCCCGAAGAAAAGACGTAGGCCCACCTTCCCGTAGGCCCACCACCCACAGGAAGGAGCATAAGGGTCTGGTGCAGTGTGTTTTGGGTAGCGGTCATGGGCGGGGGCCCCGACGACCCAAACACTGGACAAAGAATCTGGCTTTTGGGACATGGAATGTCACCTCACTGGGGGAAGGAGCCTGAACTGGTGAGGGTACCGGCTAGAGATAGTCGGGCTTGCCTCCACGCACAGCCTGGGCTCTGGAACCCAACTCCTTGAGAGAAGATGGACCCTCTTCTTATCTGGAGTGCCCCATGGTGAGAGGCGTCGGGCTGGGGTGGGCTTGCTTATAGCCCCCCAGCTCAGCTGCCATGTGCTGGAGTTTTTCCCGGTAAACGAGAGGGTTGTTTCCCTGCGCCTTTGGGCCGGGGATAGGTGTCTCACTGTTGTTTCGGCTTATGGGCCGAACGGGAGTGTGGAGTACCCAACCTTCTTGGAGACCCTGCGAGGGGTGCTGGAAGGTGCTCCGACTGGGGACTCCATAGTTGTGCTGGGGGACTTCAACGCCCATGTGGGCAACAACAGTGATACCTGGAGCGGCGTGATTGGGAGGAACGGCCCCCCTAATCTGAACTCAAGTGGTGTCCTGTTGCTGGACTTCTGTGCTAGTCACAGCCTGTCCATAACGAACACCGTGTTCAAGCATAAGGGTGCCCATCAGTACATGTGGTACCAGGACACCCTAGGCCAGAGATCAATGATCAACTTTGTGGTCATGTCATCTGACCTTCGGCCGCATGTCTTGGACACTCGGGTGAAGAGAGGGGCGGAGCGGTCAACCGATCACCACCTGGTGGTGAGTTGGATCTGCTTACAGAGGAGGATGCCGGACAGACTTGGCAGGCCCAAACGTATAGTGAGGGTCTGTTGGGAACATCTTGCTGATCCCTCTGTTAGGGGAGTCTTCAACTCCCACCTCCAGGAGAGTTTCAACCAGATCCCGAGGGAGATTGGGGACATTGAGTCTGAGTGGACCATGTTCTCCTCCTCCATTGCTGATGCAGCCATCTGGAGCTGTCGCCATAAGGTCTCTGGTGCCGGTCGCGGCGGCAATCCCTGAACACAGTGGTGGACACTGGAAGTAAGGGATGCCATCAAGCTGAAGAAGGAGTCCTATCAAGCCTGGTTGGCTCGGGGGACTCCGGAGGCAGCTGAGGCATACCGGCAGGCCAAGCGAACTGCAGCCAGGGTGGTCTCAGAAGCAAAGACTTGGGTCTGAGAGGAGTTCGGTGAGGCCATGGAGGAGGACTATCGGACGGCCTCGGGAAATTCTGGCAGACCGTTCGGCACCTCAGAAGGGGTAAGCAGCTCTCTGCCAACACTGTTTACAGTGGAGGTGGAGAGTTGCTGGCCTCGACTGGGTATATTGTCGGATGGTGGAAGGAATACTTCGAGGATCTCCTCAACCCCACTGACACGCCTTCCGTAGAGGAACCAGAGGCCGAGGACTCAGAGGTAGATTCATTCATCACCCAAGCTGAGGTCACTGGGGTAGTTCAGCAGCTCCTTGGTGGCAAGGCACCGGGGGTGGATGAGATTCGCCCTGAGAACCTTAAGTCTCTGGATGTTGTGGGGCTGCCTTGGCTGACATGTCTCTGCAACATAGCGTGGCGGTCAGGGACAGTGCCTCTGGACTGGGCGAATGGGGTGGTGATCCCTCTTTTTAAGAAGGGGGACCGGAGGGTGTGTTCCAACTATAGGGGGATCACACTCCTCAGCCTCCCAGGGAAAGTCTATTCCAGAGTACTGGAGAGGAGAGTCCGACCGTTAGTTGAACCTCGGATACAGGAGGAGCAATGCGGTTTTCGACCTAGTCGTGGAACACTGGACCAGCTCTATACCCTCCACAGGGTGCGTGAGGGTTCGTGGGAGTTTGCCCAACCAGTCCACATGTGTTCTGTGGACTTGGAGAAGGCTTTCGACCGTGTCCCTCGTGGCATGCTGTGGGAGGTGCTCTGGGAGTACGGGGTCCGTGGACCTCTGTTAAGGGCTGTTCAGTCTCTATATAACCGGAGCAGGAGCTTGGTTCGCATTGCCAGCTGTAAGTCATATCTGTTCCCAGTGCATGTTGGACTCCGACAGGGCTGTCCTTTGTCACTGGTTCTGTTCATTGTTTTTATGGACAGAATTTCTAGGCACAGCCAGGGGCTGGAGGGAGTCCGGTTTGGGGACCACAGGATTTCATCGCTGATTTTTGCAGATGATGTTGTCCTGTTGGCTCCTTCAAGCCTGGACTTACAGCATGCACTGGGGCATTTTGCAGCTGAGTGTGAAGCGACTGGGATGAGGGTCAGCACCTCCAAATCGAAGGCCATGGTTCTCAACCGGAAAAAGGTGGCTTGCACCCTCCAGGTTGGAAAGGAGGTCCTTCCTCAAGTGGAGGAGTTTAAGTATCTCGGGGTCTTGTTTACAAGTGAGGGAAGGTTGGATCGTGAGATTGACAGACGGATCGGTGCAGCAGCAGCAGTAATGCGGTCTATGTACCGGTCTGTTGTGGTGAAGGAGCTGAGCCGGAAGGCGAAGCTCTCGATTTACCAGTCAATCTACGTTCCTACTCTCACCTATGGTCATGAGCTCTGGGTAATGACCGAAAGGGTAAGATCCCGGATACAAGCGGCCGAAATGAGCTTCCTCCGTAGGGTGGCGGGGCGCTCCCTTAGAGATAGGGTAAGGAGCTCTGTCACCCGGGAGGAGCTCAGAGTAGAGCCGCTGCTCCTCCACATCGAAAGGGGGCAGTTGAGGTGGCTCGGGCACCTGTTTCGGATGCCTCCGGGACATCTCCCTGGAGAGGTGTTCTGGGCATGCCCCACCGGGAAGAGGCCCCGGGGAAGACCCAGGACACGCTGGAGAGACTATGTCTCTCGGCTGGCCTGGGAACGCCTCGGGCTCCCTCCGGAAGAGCTGGAGGAAGTGTCTGGGGAGAGGGAGGTCTGGGCATCCCTGCTTAGACTGCTGCCCCCGCGACCCGGCTCCGGATAAGCGGAAGGCAATGAATGAATGAATGAATAGTATTTTGAGACACTTGCCCTGGAGAGAATTATAGCACTGGGGACCAGGTTTGCAACATCATTTGCTCCTGTTTTTAGTTGTTGTTTTTTTACTGCATTTTACATGAAAAATATTGTGTGTTATATACAAAACTGGTATACAAGCCTAAATACACAATCTAAGCACTATGCACATCACAACCATTTTTAATGTGCTTCCCTATCTCATATATAAGATTTTGTACATAAAAAGTGTACAAAAAAGCACTGTACAAGGATAGGACATAAAATACTACATTTCTGTATGCTAAGATATACTGTATGTATTTAATTTTTACTAAAGCATACTATATTTTGGTAAGAGGTTGTGTCAAGGGATGTAAATTATTTTTCTCCAGGAAGACAATTAACAAATAAGTAACAAACAAGCATATTTGAGCAGTAGATTCATCAGCACTTCCTAAGTGCACACTATCCATATGAGTCAATCAGTCTAAGATTTTTTTTTATGCAATATGTTTTGAGCTAACATCCAGCTTTGTATGAGTAGAGCTTGTTGCTTATTGTTTTAAACATTTTAAAAGGACCATTACAGTATATGTGGAATAGTAACCAGTATTGTGTATAAATTTATGTAGAATAATTTAATGTTTACTTACTGCTTTCTTTGAACAGATAAACCTATTCTTATGCAGAAAAATAATTATACCTGAAAATGTTAAAAAAGAATTACCTGAAATTTAAGACAATCTATACTTGACCAGGGAAATTCATACAAAAGCTGATATTCTCCACTGTTTATCTGGGGACAAAGAAAGGGCAAAGGTGTATACTGTAATCTCAACATGCAAACTCCAGTATGAATGTATATGTGCTTTAAAGTGCTCATGCTGTGTGGAGAAAAGGTACCTCTAGTTCATATATATGCAGTCCTGTCAAAGCCAGGCCCAGCTGCATGCTGGCTCTCTTTTCTTTTTTACCCTATAAAAGAAAACAGATATGCTTCTGATGTGGCAGAATTCAGATTAATTGAATGAGCTTCCTTTTTCGCTGCCTCAGGTTTGGGCCCCAACCTTGCTCATGCTGTAGAATGTGAGAGGCACATCACTCAGGCTACAGGCTTCCTCGATGAAGAGCAGAGAAGATTCATGTGCAGACATTCCTCTCAGCTCTTTGTGTAGCTCTGGAGTATGCTGCACCACATAGTCACATCCACGCCTTGCCAAAATCTAGTAATAAATTGTTATATTTAAAACTACAATTTTAGAATTAGTTCAAAATGACCAAAACACACTGTTTCTAAAAGAACATAATGTAATATTTCAGAAATTTTCCATACCCTGCATACATCAGTTAATGATCTGTATTTGTATGATGGCTTATGAAAACCCTTCACAAGGCCCAAATTGGACCTTTATTTATTTTATCCTTTATTCTTTATTCTATCATTTATTATTTATTTATATAACAACATTACAAGAACATGTGTTTCCTAACTGAAATATGTTTCTCTATTGCAAATATGTCAACCAGAAGTAAAGTTCTAGCATTTATAGGAATTTACCAAAAAAAAAATTTTTTTATATTATACATACATCAGAGCAGTTGAGGGTTAAGGGCTCAGCAGACATGTCACTCCCCTAACTCAACCCTCAACTGATCTCTACCAATGGTAATATCTCTGGGGAAATTGAGTCAGTTTTTCCTATTGACTTAAAAAATACGGGGGCTTTTTAGTACAAATCCAGAACCTGGAAAACCCAGAGGAACCACATAGGAACATGGGCACAAAAACATGAGAAATTCTCCACAGACTGTAACCCGAGTTCAGATTTGATATCTGAAATTTTATATCTGAAATTTAATAGAAATTTTATATTTAATTAATATTTTTGAATACATTTCTATCTATCTATCTATCTATCTATCTATCTATCTATCTATCCATCCATCCATCCATCCATCCATCCATCCATCCATCCATCCATCCATCCATCTATTTCATTTATATTTATTTTTCTTGTAATCTGAAGCAGGCAAAAGTATTTCCTTCAGGTTTAATAAAGTTCTTATCTTGTCTAATCTTGTCTTGTCTTGTCTTATCTTATCTTATTTAAATCAGGAGCTGTGAGGTAGCAGTATTCCACCATAAAAAGTTTTGAAATCTAAAGGTTAATGAATATAAATCTTAAATAAGTTTAATTCATGAAAATAAAATCTGAATGAAAAACGTTTTTTATAGTGGATTTAAAAACAACTAGGCAATACTGTTAAACATTATTCCAGCCTTTTAAAGTGATTTAAATAAAACATATTCCATCACATAATGGCCCACCCAAGGAGGAAAATAGTCCTGGGGAGAGAAGTAAGGTTCCACTTCCTCTTTCCAGTCACCCAGGTCTGCCTGTAAGGCATATGCAGCCAGCTGGAAGTATCGACCTTCCTGCTCATAACACCGAGAGCTCAACACTCTGTTTTTCAGATCAGCACAGAATAAACTGCGAACTTTTTCATCTCTGAAGGAAAAACAGATAAATGAGTAAACAAATTGGAAACAGAAAGAACACCAACTACTCATCTTATGAAAGAAAGTTTTTTCCAGCAAAGTTCTCATTTTCACTCACGCAATTTGCCGACCATTTCTTATGTAGTACTGAACTCTTAGATGGAGACACATCCTGTTCTGTAAAAAAAAAAGAAAAAGAAAAAAAAAAAAGAAAAAAGAAATGTGTATATGTCATTAGGACTTAACTGAAAGTTCGGTAATTTCTAAAAATAGTTTAGAGGTCTTTGGCATTACCGGCAGTGTTGTTGGCTTCTGTGATTCAGGGAAGTATGTGATTAGTTTCTTTTTCAGGTCCAGGAATAGGTGGCTGTTATCTAATTGAGGTTAATTTTCACATAAAACATGAACCAATGCACAAAACATATGGTAAATCTTTACACAACAACAACAGGATGATGCTAAGGCAAATTGTACTGTAAAAAACCCAACTCATGCTCACAGGTAAAATCCCCAACTACTCACACATATGTCCATACCCCGGAATTACCACAACTCACTGTCTTGTATGCTCAGACCAAAAAGATGAAGATCTGCAATTCCAAGTAATTGGGAGAGTTGGTTGATTACCTCTTCTCCGCTGCACTTTAGCTAAAGTAAAAACAAACACACACACACAAACACACACACACACACACACACACACACACACACACACACACACACACACACACAATGAGAGAATGTGTCAGCCAAAGTACAAAGGACTTTAATAAGAATAATCTTCAGACCTTCTGTGTAATTCATAGCTACTGTATATGAAAGTAAAAGTCAAACACATTAGCCTATATTGCAAAGTAAGACACATTTTTAAGCAAAGGTTAATGATACCAGACAATGCCAACTGTTCTCATGCAAATTAACATCCTATTTAAAATGTCAACTTACCCCAACATTAATGTTGAGTGGCATTTTGTTGGGTAAAACCACCACACACAAAGATCTGGTCTGGTGGCCTGAGTTTGGCATGTTCTTGAATTTTTTCAGCCTTGTACACATGAATCCACTAAACTCTTGAATTCCTTCTGGCAGGCCATGCTATGAATGTTGAGGAGGAGGGAGATGATGAGAGCTGTAGGAGTAAGAGTAAAGGAGCTCTCATCATCTCCCTCCTCCTCATGTCCTCCCTGCAAAGCCATGTGCCCTTTTTGTTATTGTTTTTTTTTTTCTTTAATTAATTTATAAATTATTATAATATTATAATATATTTTTTCCTTTGATGATGATTATTATTCAATTCCATTGTCTGTACTGCTTATCCGATCCATCCTCGGGTCACAGGGAGCCTCAGGCGTCATCGGGCATCAAGGCAGGGCACATACACACTATGGTCAATTTTAGAGATGCCAATCATGCCTAAAATGCATGTCTTTGGACCGGGGGAGGAAACTGGAGTACCCAGAGAAAACCCCTGAGGCACGGGGAGAACATGCAAACTCCACACACATGGCGGAGATGGGAATCAAACTCCCAACCCTGGAGGTGTGAGGCAAACGTGATAGTTACCAAGCCACCACGCCTCCCTATTATTATTATTATTATTATTATTATTATTATTAGTCAGGTTTTGGACTATAGTTTTATTGTAAATGACATTTTAGTCTGTTGTTTTTCAGTTCACACATTGTTACAATGTGTGTCTTTTTGTGTGTGTGTGTGTATGTGTGTCACTTTCCCTCCTCTAATGTAATGTTCTAAGAAGAGGAAATATATATATTCTTTTCTAGGTAATGTGGTTGGAGCATTGTGGGGGTGCGAGGGGTGTGCGTGTATGTGTGTGTGTGAGAGAGAGAGGAATGGAGTGAGAGAGAGAGAGAGAGAGAGAGAGAGAGAGAGAGAGTGTTAGAAGAAGGTCTGTGTATAATCTGGTCATTCATTGTATATTTCCGAACACATTTTTAAAAATGAACAGCAAGAGTTAATTTAATCACATCTGAAATAAACATCATTTCCCTATTTTCTTTCTTTGCTCGAACATGAGAAAACGAAAGACAGAAACTTGACCCCTCCTGCTGTCACATTGCCCACCCCCCATATGGGATAGAAGTGATAAAAAAGCTTAACCCCACTACCTCAATAAAATAATTTAAATTTACGATTTTTTCGGAACCATTTATTTGATTCAGCTTTTCTCTCTTCCACTAATCTCTCTCGCCTGTGTCCTATCTCTCTATCAGAACTTTTTGGATGTTGGAAAACTTGCAAAAGATTTCCCCCCGTCCTGGTAAGGGTATTAGGAATTTCAAAAAGGTTTTCTTTAAAAGTTTTAAAAATTTTTTATCTGTTTTACTAAATTTTTTACATTTCAGGCAAACCTGTTTTTACTTCACTCTCCTTCAAAGCATTGAATTAAAACAGTAAAGCAGGAAAAAATAAAAAATGGGGTTGTAAAATTTAAAAAATTTTTAAAAGGAAAGCAGAAATTTCCAAATTTGGTTTTCAGGGTTTTCCCGTTACGTGAAAAGGGAAACTTTATAATGTGTAGTGGGGAAAGCAGCTTTGGGGAAAGGCCAGTCGTTAGATACAAAAACCCAAACAAACCAAAAAGTTTCCAAAAACCCATCACAGAAGGAAATGTAGAAAAATGCAATCTTTGTACACGATAAAGAGAGGAGTGTTGAGGGGAGATCTGTGAAATAATTTGTGTGAACTTAATAGAAATATTCAGTGAATCAAAATATTGTGTTAAAAGCCACGTTATTTGTGGTTTGTCACATGTAGTAGACCATTTTTGTGCCAGTAGGAAATGCCAGCCTTTTCCACTAGTGACCACCAGAAGCATACACCGATCAGGCGTAACATTGTGAGCAGTGAGAGGTGAAGTGAATAACACTGATTATCTCATCATGGCACCTGTTAGTGGGTGGGATATATTAGGCAGCACATGAACATGACAAAACAAAACTAGGATTTAGAATAAAGCAAAATTAAACATGGCTGTGTGTTCTCAAACAGTGAGAAGTAACTGAATGACAGACCTTTACCCATCCTGCTGTCATGTCATGGTGCTCTCTGTAGCCCTCCATCTGTTTTTGACTCTTGCATATCCGCAAGAATGATATAAAACATGCATTCAACCTCCAGTATCTTACCATGCTAATAAAATAATTTTACAATGTGATCGATTTTGTTTGAGCATTTGTTGGGATTATTATTTATTTGATTCAAGCTTTTCATACTCAGTTCCACTAAAATCAAATCAAATCAATACAGGCCAGAATGTGTAGCCAATATGTAGCTGTATACAGAACTTTTTGGCCACTGTTGGCAAAGCAAATAAAAATGAAAAACAGAAGCCTATTCTCACATCCTCCGCATCCTGTGTAGGACTTTGTGGTTAATTTCCCATAAAGAGCAGGCATCTAATCTAATCTAATCTAACTATTTATAGAAATTTTTTTTTTTTTTTTACTATTTATTCTATTAAAATCAGGCAATATGTTGTTACTTCGTACTCTACCTTCTAAGAGCATCCCCCTCAGAATTACACAACAGAAAAATGAATGTAACTTTTAGTTGTAAAAGATACTGTACAAATACTGTATTTTGTAAAAGTTGCCCAATAAAAGTTGTATTATTGTAATGAAGGAGCACGAGCAAGCTTCCTGAAACCTGCTTGGAATGAATTAATTAGGGTTTCATTTAAAATACGTAGACAGAGGAGTCTTCATAACTGTCGCTAGAAATGAGGAACCAGACAGCTGGGAAATGAAAATGTGCCAGTCGTTCAGATTCAATAACCAAGCATAGCCAAGCAAGTTATAACAAGCAATAACTAAAACACAGAAGGGAAATCAGTCAGAAAAATGACAATCGCTACTCTCTAACTGATGACTAATTTATTTTAAAAACAAAATCTGTACAATTGAAAATGTTTGACAGGCATGTAATATGAGTAGAGACACAGTGAAAACTAGAGCTTGTATCAGTTTAAGAGCAGATTTGTTTCGATCAGATGTTTCACCTTACACTGATAGCACAAACTGAGAGGACACTGCATTTAAAAATACTTGTTGATCAGCAAAGATGTGAAGAATATTCAACATGAGCTGCTTAGCCCACTGGCCAATCATAAACTGTTTAATATGTTATCACTTATGTTTCTGAATTCATAATAACTACATTACTAGCTATGAATATTAATCACTGATGTTGCAAAAGAGCATTAAAGAGCACAGCACTATTCATATTGGGGGAATTAAACACATAGTTCATGTTAGGCCTCCTCTTAACAGCATCAAGATATGCTATACCTATTCATAAAATGTTTCAGAAACTCTTCACATATGTAATCATTTTTGCCTTGTTCAACAAGTATGTTTTGGCAAAGTCTTTTCTATGTCATTTTCTATGTCAAGCCAAAAAAAAAAGTCAAGGCAAACGAGCATTTCACAGACGTACCCTTGTTTTTCATCTAAGCAGCCCATAATACGCATTTTTTTAGCAGAATTAAGAGCATTGCTCTGTACATATGCAGACAAATTGCACTTTACCTATACATTCACAAGAAGTTGAGCATTCAAGCGATCTCTTCATGACATTTATGAATCAGCAGCAGCCTCACATTACTCAGAAACTACTTCTCAATTACAAAACAAAAAAAAAAATCATCCACAGTACAATAAAACCAATAAATGTCATGCACATGAGCAATACTACATTTTACACATTCTTTTGACATTTAAAAGCAAAAAAAACAAAAAAAAAACACCCACAACAAAAACCCTGATGGAACATCTCTGCTTATTAGCTGCAGGATTCATGTGTAATGAAAAGGAAAAACAAATACGTAGTGCACTAGTCAGTAAAGAATATCTAAGGCATTCTTTATGAATATTAAACTATGATCAAGAAAAAGAGAATTGTGATATTATGACTACCACAAACAAGCCTGTAATATCAAAAAGAATGGTTCGGCTCTCTATCTTGTGTGTAATTTTTAGGAAAGCCTTTTGTTTTCAATCTTGATCAACTGATGTTTGTAACAGGATCATCAATGTGATAACTGCACAGTAAAAGCACCAACCTGAAAGGATTTTTTTTTTATTCCGAAAGTGTAAATGTCATGCATGACAAAAAGGGATAAGCCTTTTTGGGGTTGAATTCATACACAATAAATAATTTCCTTAAACATCAACTCATTAAAAAAAAAGGTAAAAAAAAAAAAAAAAAAAATTAGCTGAACATGATCTGCATTATATATCTACTAAAGTGCATTTTTTCTAATTGCTGCCATTTGTTGGGGAAAAATCCTGCAGATAATCTAAGCAGTTTTTAATAATTTCGGTCCCGTTTCGTTTTGGTTTTTTTGCTGTCCATTTATTAGTCACACTCATCATTGTAATGACTTAGTTTCCTCTAACTTTGCGCTGTGTAAAGTACACACCTTCAGGTTTACAGAAGTACCGTGAGCTGAAATAGCCTGTGGGAATAACCTCTGTCTCCCCTCTCTCTTTACTAAAAATTTGCATTGTAAATCTTGAAAATTTAATTCGAAAATGTAGGCATAGTGTCTCGGGTCCAGCATTTGAAGAACAGCTTCACAAACTTAAAAGAATTACTACATGCGATTATTACATGCCTACTACTTCGGTGAAATATAGACCCGGGGTAATCTGTGCCCTTTTCATGTCTCTTTACATTCTAATCTAATGAGTGTAGGAAAAGGTAACAGTTAAGATGTCTTTTTTTTTTTTGCCAGGGTTAAACAGGAATATTTGTTACTGGATTAAATATTTCTTTACATGTACAGGACACTGAAAGTTAGGAGCTACACTTTCTATTTACAGGCTGCCTAGCAATTCTAGCCAGTTTAATGCCCTTAAAATGTATCATCTACACCAGATATCCTTGATGTATACTGATCTAAATTGAAGGCAACGTATATATAGAAAGTGAGACTTTCTTGTGCTCCTCAGAGCTAAAAATAATTCAAACGACACCCAAAGCAAAACAAATTAGACAACAGTGATGATCACAGCTGTCTGAGTGATGCTTGAGGGACGAGTGAGCTAGCTGCATATCCATCCTCATAGGTGTGAAAGAAAAGAATTGCGTAAGTTGGGCTTGACCCAGTCCTAGGTGTTTGCTGAAGGCACTTCTAGGTAAATCTTCCATAGAATAGCACCTTTACTTTTTGAGAATTGTTGTAGCCTGTAGAAGCCCTTGAGTGAGATGGAAAAAGAAATCTGACGACTCACAGCAGGCAAAAGCCCAGAATATACTGTATGAGCTTGTTTCTATTGGCCTGAGTGTGGAACATAGGGCTCAGCTCCAGATGACACACACCGTTCTCACAGCGCTCCTTCAGCACCTGTCAAACACACACCCAACTTTACTGCACATATTCTCACATTTATTTTAATATCCCATTTATAAATATTTTCTTATGGATTGAAAAATACATGCATCTATCTCACCGCCAGTTCTTTAAACGTTTTGACTGTATTCTTCACGAGGTAGTGTGTAGCGCTTTCTCCTTAAAAAGAAAAGCAAAAAGAAATTGGAAAAAATTGGAAAAAAAAGGGCAGACATATAAACAGACATTTTGTGCAGGCTGCTGGAGACTGACCATAGGCTGCCACCCCTTTCTCAGTGCGTGTAAGCAGGTATTTGAAGAGTTTCTGTGTGTACTCTCTCTCTGTCATGGGCGAATGCAGGGTGTGTACAAATATGGCTGCCCCGCTGTAAGCTTCCAGCACCGGGCTGAGCACTCGCTGCATAAAGGTGAAATACTCCTGGTGTTCAGACGACAGACTCACCTGCATAAACATTTACACCATTAATGAAATATATACACATCGCTGCCTGATCACATTGCTGATGAACTGATAACACAAGCTATGCTAAAAATCCTGAATGATAAGACTGACTTCCCATTATATTTTGATTAAAATAAGCAGTATTTCACACTACATAAATGACTTCATGTGGCGCCAGTGCTCACTGCCAGTAATCAAGACTCATCATGACTCATGAACAGACAGCAACTCTTACCAAAACACAAGGAATTTTTACTTTCTCTTCACAAAGTCGTGCAAAAAATTCACCCACAACCCCATAATGTATTAGCCAGATATCTAATAATTTAAATAAATCTTAAAAGAATGTTGATACAACTAGTTGCATTGTGTGTTTTGTATTGTTTTGCATTGTGAGTAGTAGGGGATGTGGTAGCTTCGTGGTTTCTAACTGGTTGGTCTAAGTGGTTGGACTACTGATTGAAAGGTTGCAAGTTCAAATGCCAGGTCCACCAAGTTGCCACTCCTGGGCCCTGGAGCAAGGCCCTTAACCCCCAATTGTTGTGTGTGTACACACACACACACACACACATATATATATTAGTCACTCTGGATAAGGGTGTCTACCAAATGTATCCATGATCTGTTATACATGTTACTAATGGAGGGAAATCTCAGTGTTTCATGCTCACTGCCATAATGCTAAGACTTGGTTGTGTTTATTGCACAACACATACTGCTTGGTAGCAGGCTTTAACTGATCTATATATTATGACAAACATACACCATGTGGCTAAAAGTTTGTTCATCACACTCGAATGTGGTTGTTGAACATTCCGGTGCAAAGTTGGTTCTGCATTTGTTGCTATTACAGTTTTAACTCTACTGAGAAGGCTTTCCAGTAGATTCTTGAAAATGAATCATTCAGCCAGTAGAGCACTGAAACAGTCAGGTTCTAAGGTCAGACAGGGTGTTCTTGCATTTTCACCGAAGGTCTTTATTGACTTTGCTTTCTGCAAAGGAACAGTATCATGCTGGAACATGTTTGGGCCTCTTAGTTCCCATGGGAAAAAAAAAAAAAATTAAAGTTACGACATAGAAATGCATTCTAAAACAATTCTGTTGAGAAAACACATAGAAATGTGATTGTCACGTGTCTACATATCTTTGGCCATAGTGTGTGACAAGACAAGAGTGGTGTGCAAAATGAATTACATTAAAGTAAGTCCGATAGAAAAGACCAGATAAGGCTCACTAATCTTTTGTTTTGTTATACAGTAGTATTGTTGATCTATTTTAGAATGTATTTTTACTTGAATAAATATACCTAAATAATTATATTATTTCTTAACTATAACCCAATATACCTAAATAAATGAAGGTTATATCACCCAGTTGGCAGCATTATATATTACTCAATTTCTGCCATTTTCCAAAGTTCACCTTCAGATATCGGTCCCTTTGCTCCTCTCCAAAGTCACTGTCCTCATCCTCCTCATCACTCCTCCAGGACAGAGGCTCTGGGAACTTCTTAGGCCAGGGTTCCTCCGAGGGGCTCAGCTCCTCCTGATCAACCTGCACACAACACCATGCAGATGTAAGTGATGTCTGACCAAATATCCTGTAAATACCCAGTGTAAAACCCAGTATCTGGCCTTTCAGTCAGTGATGATTGAAGCCCACCAGGCAATCACATTTGTATCAAGAATCAGTTCAGCCTCACAAATTAAGTAAAAAAAATCTATTGTAATACTAATGAGACAATTGTGTGGCAGCAGCACAAAGCAAAATATCATGCAGACACTAGTAAAGAGTGTCAGTTCCTGTTCGCATCAAACATCAGAATAAAGAAAGTGTGATCTCTGGGACTTTAACTGTGACATTGTTGTTGGTACCAGATGGGTTATTTCACAAACTGCTGATTTTTCAAAGATTTTCATACACAACAGTCTCTAGAGTTTACACGGGTGTGTCTAGTAAAGTGTTAACACAAATTATTTGCATAATACTCATAATTGCATTTACTGACTTACCAACTGTGCCAGAGCAGGAAATGAAACTACTTTACCATCAGAAGCTCAACATACAGTAGTTTCATACTAATTAGAAGCAACTATGATTATTTACTCAGGAAGCTATAGCCACTACAATGAAAAAATTGTAAAAGTGAACTTTTTCTGTACAATTACTGAGAAAAAATTCCTCACGCTGGCATTCAGCAGTTACAGTTCAGACAATTTGATTGTTGTTTAGTTGTCTGTCACATATACATTACAGCACAGCAAAATTGTTTCTTCGCATATCTCATCGTTGGGGGTTGGGGTCAGAGCACAGGGTCAGCTATGATGTGGCGCCCCTGGAGCAAGGTGGGTTGGGGGCCTTGCTCAAGGGCCCAACGGTGGCAGCTTGGCGTTGCTGGGGCTCAAACCATGACCTTGTGGTCAACAACCCAGAGACTTAACCACTTGAGAAACCACCACCCCAAAAGGCTAACAATAGGCTAATTTAACAACACAAACTAATGTAAATAAAAACCATCAGTGTCTTACCAAAGGTAGTGAAAACATCTACACTGCAGAGCTGATTTACAGCAGCACTATTTTCCATCCAATTCATTCTTAACTAAATGTAAACGCCAAACAGAGCAACGAGTTTTAAAAACCTTCATTAATGAACATTTAGTAAAGCCTATTAAAGTAAACTTTTTACATTGGAATTCCATTACGAGAATTCCAGTAATAGAGAGGAAGAGAAAGACGAAAAAAGGAAACAGAGAAAGGGTCGAAAACAGCCTTACGCACTTGGTAAAGCTCCTCCATGCACACTAAATATTTGATGTTAAAACACTCTGAGGTTATCTGCTAGCAACTTTCAGTTGCACACAGCTTAACACACCCCAGGTTTACTTCTAACCTGTAGGAAACACCGATTTTATTTGTAGAAGCATGGATTAATACGTGTGACAAGAGTGCAAAAAAGTGCTTACATCGGCGACAATCAGAACTCCATACTGGATCAGTCTGGTCACGGCATCATGGAACACCTGGTAGACAGTCTGACAAGGCTTTGAACAGAGAGAAGGGCAATCAGAATATGTTTCACACACCAGACTTGTGGGAAAAAAAGAACTGAGAGAGCAGACATATGATTATGTTATGTTCAGAGTAAAAGCAATGATAAAGCGTCCATCAGGGACTATATTCATAAACGATATAAAGTGTGAGAGTAGCTCCTAGCTGGCCTTTTTAGCAAAAAACTTTAAAACACGTTAATCCTAATTAGGGCTTCACCTATTAATTATTTTAGTAATCGAGTACTCTACTGATTACTCCATTGATTAATCGGATAAGAAGTATTTTTTCTTTAATAAAGAGGAATAAATACACAATATAAAGAGAAAATAAAACAGGTCTCAACATAAACAACTAATTTGTTTCCTATTTAGAAACATTTTTTGCATGCATTAATAACTCATTTAATGCATTTAATTGCCAAATTACATTCAAAATACAAATACATAAATAAAAAAAAAAAATCATAAATAAAAATCACTAACATTATTTTAAAAAAGTCATAGTACAACCTAAAACTAGGGCATAAAGCTAAATAACAGTAATAGTAATAATAATAATAATAATAATAATAATAATAATAATAATAATACCTAAGCATTGCATATCTTAACTTAAGTTTCAGTCTAACTACAATTCAAGCATGACATAAGCTTTTACTGTCATCTTGAAAGGCTTTGTGGCTTTTGTAAGAGGAAAAAATTAGTAGTAACTAATTTGATAAGTTCAGATTTGGGGGGTCTGAACTCGAGTGGTGTCCTGTTGCTGGACTTCTGTGCTAGTCACAGCCTGTCCATAACAAACACCATGCTCAAGCATAAGGGTGCCCATCAGTACACGTGGTACCAGGACACCCTAGGCCAGAGATCAATGATCGACCTTGTGATCGTGTCATCTGACCTTCGGCCGCATGTCACTCGGGTGAAGAGAGGGGCGGAGCGGTCAACCGATCACCACCTGGTGGTGAGTTGGATCCGCTTACGGAGGAGGATGCCGGACAGACTTGGCAGGCCCAAACGTATTGTGAGGGTCTGTTGGGAACATCTTGCTGATCCCTCTGTTGGGGGGGTCTTCAACTCCCACCTCCGGGAGAGTTTCAACCAGATCCCGAGGGAGGTTGGGGACGTTGAGTCTGAGTGGACCATGTTCTCCTCCTCCATTGTTCTCCTCCTCCATTGTTGTGGTCTCTGGTGCTGGTCACGGCGGCAATCCCCGAACACAGTGGTGGACACTGGAAGTAAGGGATGCCGTCAAGCTGAAGAAGGAGTCCCATCAAGCCTGGTTGGCTCGGGGGACTCCGGAGGCAGCTGAGGCATACCAGCAGGCCAAGCGAACTACAGCCTTGGTGGTCTCAGAAGCAAAAACTCCGGTCTGGGAGGAGTTCGGTGAGGCCATGGAGGAGGACTATCGGACGGCCTTGGGGAAATTCTGGCAGACCGTTCAGCACCTCAGAAGGGGTAAGCAGCTCTCTGCCAACACTGTTTGGGGTGGAGGTGGAGAGTTGCTGGTCTCAACTGGGGATATTGTCGGACGGTGGAAGGAATACTTCGAGGATCTCCTCAACCCCACTGACACGCCTTCCGTAGAGGAACCAGAGGCAGAGAACTCAGAGGTAGATTCATTCATCACCCAAGCTGAGGTCACTGAGGTAGTTCAGCAGCTCCTTGGTGGCAAGACACCGGGGGTGGATGAGATTCGCCCTGAGTACCTTAAGTCTCTGGATGTTGTGGGGCTGTCTTGGCTGACACGTCTCTGCAACATAGCGTGGCGGTCAGGGACAGTGCCTCTGGTTTTTGAACTAGTCGTGGAACACTGGACCAGCTCTATACCCTCCACAGGGTGCTCGAGGGTTCGTGGGAGTTTGCCCAACCAGTCCATATGTGTTTTGTGGACTTGGAGAAGGCTTTCGACCGTGTCCCTCGTGGCATGCTGTGGGAGGTGCTCTGGGAGTACGGGGTCCGTGGCCCTCTGTTAAGGGCTGTTCGGTCTCTGTATAACCGGAGCAGGAGCTTGGTTCGCATTGCCAGCTGTAAGTCATATCTGTTCCCAGTGCATGTTGGGCTCCGGACAGGGCTGTCCTTTGTCACCGGTTCTGTTCATTGTTTTTATGGACAGAATTTCTAGGCGCAGCCAGGAGCCGGAGGGAGTCCAGTTTGGGGACCACAGGATTTCATCGCTGATTTTTGCAGATGATGTTGTCCTGTTGGCTCCTTCAAGCCTGGACTTACAGCATGCACTGGGGCGTTTTGCAGCTGAGTGTGAAGCGGCTGGGATGAGGGTCAGCATCTCCAAATCGGAGGCCATGGTTCTCGACCGGAAAAAGGTGGCTTGCACCCTTCAGGTTGGAGGGGAGGTCCTTCCTCAAGTGGAGCAGTTTAAGTATCTCGGGGTCTTGTTTACAAGTGAGGGAAGGATGGATCGTGAGATTGACAGACGGATCGGTGCAGCGGCAGCAGTAATGCGGTCTATGTACCGGTCTGTTGTGGTGAAGATGGAGCTGAGCCAGACGGCGAGGCTCTCGATTTACCAGTCAATCTACGTTCCTACTCTCACCTATGGTCATGAGCTCTGGGTCATGACCGAAAGGGTAACATCCCGGATACAAGCGGCCAAAATGAGCTTCCTCCGTAGGGCGGCGGGGCGCTCCCTTAGAGATAGGGTAAGGAGCTCTGTCACCCGGGAGGAGCTCAGAGTAGAGCCGCTGCTCCTCCACATCGAAAGGGGGCAGTTAAGGTGGCTCGGGCATCTGTTTCGGATGCCTCCGGGACGTCTCCCTGGAGAGGTGTTCCGGGCATGCCCCACCGGGAAGAGGCCCCGGGGAAGACCCAGGACACACTGGAGAGACTATGTCTCTTGGCTGGCCTGGGAACGCCTCAGGGTCCCTCCGGAAGAGCTGGAGGAAGTGTCTGGGGAGAGGGAGGTCTGGGCATCCCTACTTAGACTGCTGCCCCTGCGACCCGGCTCCGGATAAACGGAAGACAATGAATGAATGAATGAATGAATGAATAATTTTTGATAAGTAAATTAGGTAACTTAGAACAACAGTCCATACCCATACAATTTCTTAACACATTTTTCTGTATCATGAAATTAGAGTTATTTCGAGAATAATCCCTCTTAAATGTCTCTCTACATACTTGCGTGTGTATGTGTGTGACAGAGAGAGTGAGACCATCAACATGAATGACGCTTAGGCTTTCACAAAACTTAGCTAACTTATGGAAAACCATCATAACTTTGGGCCCCCATACTAATGTATGGTCTTAAATAGACACTACATGTAGCCTTATGTCAACTAGCAATCATACTGATTTAGGCTAAATGCAAATGCTAACATTAGCTTATGTCTACCGCCCTCCGTGGACTTAAAGCGGGGACTGGGTGTTTTTCGAATGAGATGTTGAAGCATAAAACTTAAAAAAAAAAAAAAAAAAAGCCAGTTCAATCTTACAGTAAACACACAGAGTTTCTTTCTGTTTTAGTTTAAAATGATCCCAAACTATGGAAACTTTCTGCCATTTTCTTTGGCCTGAATCTTTTTGCCCCTCGCTGTTTTCTCCCTGTTCCTCCATTTTTTATTCTGCAGCGTCTTTTGTTTATATGACATGTCCAGAATTTAGCGGGTTGTGCATCAGTAATAATGGTCCGTGGGGATACGGAGTGCTCTGTGTGTAGTTACAGTAAATGGACTAAATGGAGCTTTGAGGCAGCTAATTTGCTTCGATGATGTATTCAAATTACTCAAGTTGTTTCAGCCCTAATCCTAATATTGAAAGACCAACTGTTTATATCAAAATATAAGACTAAATGAATTTTAAGTTTAAAATTAAGTTACTATTTTTTAATACCCATTTTATCCCATCATCAGTAACATTAGTGTCACCCCTGCCCTCTAAGTAAAAGTTCCTCTCAACAATTTTGTAATTAGTTTTTAAGGAGAGACTTTAAGTGGCACACTCTTTGTGAATATGGTCCACATCTTTTATAGCACTCTGGTTAATTGCTTGCTAATTAATATTTCTACTGTTGCCTCTAACATTTAAACTTATTTAAATCGAGTGAGAATTAAAACAATTGCTATGTTTACACACAAAAAATGAAATGATCATTGATCATTTCTTATTTAGCCATCAAATTTGACAATATAAAGGAAATTGTTACAATAAATTGACCTATATAATTAACAGAGAAACAGTTGCAATTTGTTTGCCTTATTGCTCTGACATTGGTTTTTGGTAAAACAATTAATTATATTAATTTACTGTTTATGCATACATGCTTAGCATTTACTGCAAAGATTTATTTTGGGTGGCTTCACACCTTCCTGACAATATGTTCCAGTGCCCTTAGAGGAAAGGAAAAATTATTGCAATGGTCCTTAAGGTTCTGTTATGTGAAAAATGAGGAACTTACCAGGGCAACGATGACCTCATTAGAGAGGAAGTGAGAGAGTCCTGCTGCACGGCAAATTAGTCTCTCTTGACTAAGCAGAGTGGAGGATGTGGGGAGTTCATCATCTGCAACCTGCTCCCTCAGCATGGCCAGAGCACTGCAGGCTAACACAATACAACATTCACACATAAAACTCATTATACATGTGCAACATGGCTGCTATACATGTGGCATATTCATTTATTTAAATCAATTATTTTATTAGCAGAGGAGAAAGCCACAAATACCCATTACATAAATCTGTGTGTTCCCCTGTAAAGAAATTACCATGTGGCTGTGGTAGAGGAGTCTAGGGGTAGAGGATCTCTTTTTGAAGTAAAAGATATTTGTGGTTTCTTTTTACGGAAAAACCATTTAAAACCCCACACAGAAAAAAACAAAACACAAAAGGTCCCCACAGAGGGACAGGCAGCACCCATAACTGTGAGTTCTTTCTCCAGTGAAGACTTTTTAGTGCAACAGAACACAATAACTGTGTAACTCATTAGCGCCATCTCGGGGCACAAAGCACCCACAACTGTCTTTCAGATACACGGTGCTTTATGGCATTATTTTCTCCATAGCAGAAATAAAATTTTAAATCTGATGAACAGGCTCCCTTTTTCCTTGAGCACCCCCATTCTGTATGTACACACCCACCTAATTTCAGGAAGAATGATTAGTAGCATCAGATACATTGGAGTGGGGAAAACACTAAAATCTGTAGGACAGCAGGTACATAACCGTGTGGATATAACTGTGTGTTTCGCTAGGTGACTAAGATAGCGTACCTATGATGGCATCAGCAATGAAGACGTGAAAGAGGCCGTTGCTGTAGAAATTGAGCTCAAAGAGTGCTGGCACAGTGTTGCTTGGTGCAATGATGAACTCTGTGTTTCTGTTAGTGCTGGTCACGTTCACACAGTTTCCCAGCAGGTTGATCGCATGCATCACCACATCCTCAGAGTTCCCCGAGAAACCCAGGTCAAAGTCTCGTGAAAGGATCTCTTCCTTCATGTTGAAGAAGTCCTCCACCAGCTTGGACAACAACACACCCTGTAAGGAAAAGAGATGTTTCATTAACACTGGCAAAACTACCCAAACTATTATCACTTTATTGCAGATTTATGAGAAGGATGTGGCTGACATTGAAATGTCAGGGAAATTGAGCCCTCACCTGTCTGTGTCTGTACAGCAGGAGACAGGCCACGATGTTAGTGGACATGATTGCTGAGGACTTGTTGGCAGCTGTGACAAAGTAAAACATTTCAAAGCCACAAAAATGAAACATATTAGGATTTGTTTTTATTTCAATACACATTTCCCATATTCTACTTTTCTGATTAGCATTATAAATGAAATGATTTAACACCAAAAAAAAGACAATGATTACTTTGAAACTTAAACATGGAGCTGACAAACGTTTTTCTCAGCATGACTATTTATGGCAAATTCAGAGAATTCGCAATGAAATAAGATTCACGTTGAGTTTAAACGAATCATTTACAAGCGAGCTGCCATTCTACCCCTTTACCAAATACTCCGACCCAAAAGCAACACTGGCTGAGTGCATTCAACACAAAAGGGAATGTGATTGGCTGAGAAAACACCACCAGAGGGAGGACTGTGTAACCTCTAGTAACCCCTAAAAGCTGTCAGCCATTTGCTCTCTAGAGAAAAGCCTTTAGAGAAAGCTGGGAGACTGCAAGCTTTTTGAGCACTCTTACTGAAGAGAATGTGCTTGGCCAGGTTAGAGATGACCTGCCTTCTCCAGGGCTCGTCAGACAGCTCTCTGGAATCCGGGTGTTCTTCCTCTTCTCTATTAAACACAGCCTCATCTGGCCTGTGCAGAAAACACATCTTTCACCATTAGATAAATGCATAAGTGTAAACAAAAAATAAAAGACCAGTAATGTATGTGAATGGTGTACCGAGCTGCAATGATGGTTGGGATGAGGATCTGTTCTAGAGTCAGTGGAGCAGGCAGATTTCGACTTCGCTGCATGTCAAGATACTCCTACAGAGTAGTAAAAGTGGGATGAAAGACATTTGGCATGTGGAGGACAGATTAATGCTATAGGAGAGATGTGAAAGTTTTCTGACCTTGAGAGAGAAAGGCTGAGTGAAGTCCACACGCACACAGCCATAGTTCTTTCGCAGCATTCTCCACACACCACAGGCTACTCCCCACAGGCTCTCATTCTTCTTGGGCTTTCCCTACACCAACCAATAGAAACAGTGCTATAACAGACCAGGCATTCAACAATTTTTCTGACCTGAAATTAAATTTCAATTCTCTCAGCCGTACTCATTTAATCGTCTGTGTGCGCTTGTGTCTCTAAAAGAACAAAATTTTATGAATATTCTGAATAATCTACATGTCAATATAATAATCTGAATAATCTCAAATGTCATAATATATATACAGAACAAAATGACACAACCATTGCATTGTCCAGCAAATAAAACTGTTTTCTAAAATTTGGCTGCTTTGTCTTTGCATAACTAAAATACAAGCACAGTACAGAGCAGCTAAACAGGTTTATTCTACACTTTGCTCTTAACACAGATTGAAGAAAACAGAAACTTCAAGAAAAACAAAACATGGTATGATTTTTGAGAATTCCATTTTGAACTATATTATTTGAGCATTGTGGGTTGGCTGTGAAGATGAGCGACATGACAAACCCTTGCCATGCAACAATCAAAAATCTGACTGGAAACCCTACTGAAGATTGGAAAGGTTAGGGTTAGAAAAAGATTTTTTTTTATATATAAAATGTTTAATCTTTCTATAAACTCGGTAAAAAGTGCTAAATGTTACCAAGTGTCCTGATATTGCTGTTGCATTACTGACTGTATATTTTCTCTGTTACTGTCCTCAGGCAGTCTGCCACATAACACATATTTTGCTTTGGGCTTGTGTTTTCCAATGTAGGATTTTATGATTAAGAGCTATTTTAAAGTGACTTAATGTCTGAGGTGTTAGTAAAAATTTAAACTGTTCATTTTGGTGTATTTTCTGACTCTTACCAGCTGCTCGCTGTTGTAGTTGCCCTCAATAATGCGGTCGTAGGAGATACCAATGGGCACGATCAGCACGTCTGGAATGGCACCGGCACACAAGGTGTCCACCACAATGGACAATAGGCCGGCACGAGCTGGAGACGGCTTTCCGCTGCGAGAACGTGTACCCTCTAAATAAACCTCTAAAAACTGCTTCTGCTGCAACAACTCCTCTGTGTACTAGCAAAGAAAACAGCAGCAGAGAGAAGCATGATTAAATTACAATACCCTCAGCTCTTAATTAACTTACAGACAAAAAAGCAAATACTTCTTAGCAGAGGCAAAAATGCTGACATTTACATCAAATTAAACATGGCTTATAAACTGTGTAACTATAAACACCCTCAGATGTAAAGTAAATATGACTTTCCCTATTTTTTACTTTTATGCGAAACAATCATTCATTGTCTACCGCTTATCCGATCTACTCCCGGGTCACGGGGAGCCTGTGCCTATCTCAGGCGTCATTAGGCATCAAGGCAGGATACACCCTGGACAGAGTGCCAACCCATCGCAGGGCACACACACTCATACACTACAGAGAATTTAGAGATGCCAAATCAACCTACAATGCAGATCTTTGGACCGGGGGAGGAAACTGGAGTACCCAGTGGAAACCCCCGAGGCACGGGGAGAACATGCAAACTCCACACAAACATGGCGGAGGTGGAAATGGAACCCCCGAACCCTGGAGGTGTGAGGCAACTTTGCTAACCACCAAGCCACCATGTCCCCCCGGGGAAACAATCACTTGTTGCAAATTAATTTCCTGTAAGCAAATTGCACTGAAATTGCTGATTATATCATTCCATTAAATAGCAACATGTGTACCACACACCCACCCCCAATTTTGACATTCACCAGTGATCTTTCGTTATTAGTATTATTGTGGCTTACAGAGGGAGAGAAAAAAAAAACTTTGACCCTAACAGTTTCAACTATACAAGGAGATTATAAGAGATTTATCACCCACAGATAATCTGCAATATGGAGGCGGAAAAGTAAATGTTAAATCTGAAAGTGATTATATTTATGCAGATGTCCACACAATTAGGGATAAAAAACAACTAAAGAGGCTTTGTCTAGTTACCACATGTAACAGAGCTCTATAAAGAACATCTCTCTTTCCATCTGCAGTCTCATCCAATTTACGGCGTATAAAGAATCCTCCCAGTTTGCGAATCAACGTGCTAAAGGACAAACAACATGAAAAATGTACCATCAGCACAATGGTATATTTCAGTACTGTCACATGTATACATTTGTTATAGACATGTCCCTCACCTAAAGATGGGGATGTTGAGATTGTTGCCAGCTGCAATGTGTGGTGCCTTGATGTTGTGACAGAAAAGGATGAAGGTGATGAGAAGGTAGTCAATGTGAGACTTGTGCACAGGCAGGAAGACCAGCGGAGCATTGTACTGAAACAAAAAAATAAGACAATACGCAATCTGTAATCTGATACCAAAAAAGAAGCACTTGGCAGTAGATTAGAAATATTTGTCTACAGCTCTAAATACCTCAGATGCAGCTTTCTTCACCATCTCCAGCTGTCCTTTGTGGATCTGAATGCTCCAGAAGAAGCCATTAAACAGATTCAACAGTGTCCATCCTGTCAACCTATATCAGTTTAACAATTAACAAACCAGACAAATTACTCTAAATTGGATTGCAATAATGCCCGATATGTTTTCTGAAGTACGTAGACGAACCGGATGAGGCTAGGTGAGATGTTGGCCACCATTTCTTGCAGAAAGCCTCTGGCCTTCCGTCTCACTTTGCTCACAGCCTTCTGGTCTGTTCTTGTCTCTGATGCCACCTCCTCTATAGCACTCTGCACCCTGTCACAAGAACACAATGATATGGGATGTCCTTTTCAATGTTATCCTCTCTATTACAAAAACTACTATAATTGGTTCCTGCCTGGTGTTGTTGAGGACGTTGTCCACTACGTTGCGGGCGAACATGTCTTTATGTACATCTCTCTCCAGGACAAAGAGCACATAGCTGAGTCTCCGGGCCAGCCAGCCTCGGTGTCTGCGTGGAAACACATGTAACAGTTACACAGAATCATACATGCAGGTAAACACAAGCTCTGAACCTGCAACCCATAATCCAGTCATCACTCCTGTGTCATCTTATGTCACAGATCAAAGTTTCTCTTTGTGGTAGGAAAAACCAGCTAAGCTTACACCTGCTGTTTGTCACTGGAGCTAGACTAGAAGGATCCATTAACAAGCATGGTTAAAAATGAATGTCACTGGTTTCCACTCCTTCACCTGCTGTTTTCCATTGGACTCCCATGCATATACTTAGACTGACTTTAGTGGCTTGGGTAATGTGAACCTGGGACACATACTTGAATGAGTACCAAAAACCAGGTCATAGTATTACTGGACTGTTTACCTTGTGTGTGTCTCATTGATGTAAATTACATTACGAAGTCCTAATGAAGGGATGCTGGAGTTAAAAAGTCTCCCCTGAAACAAAACACACGTAGAAGATGAGTAAGTGCAAATCCATCATGAATTTTTAGGTATTGGTAATTTATAGGTACATTCCTAACTGATAAGCCTGATTCTTTTTTGTAGGGAGACTGACATGTGATTTAACTGACAAGGGTAATTTAATGAGAAGCAATCATTAACTAATACATTTATAAAAGCATCTAATATTCATCAAATGTATTTGAGATATCCTGTATTCAAAAGGCATTAGTTAGTTAACCTGGCTCTGGGGTGTACAAGAGTGACAGCATCTCCCTACGAATGGCCGTTTCCGGTTCAGAAGACCGTCCTTCCATGTGCTGGTCAGAAAGTGCAGGACAGAAGGGCTGCAGCTTCGATCCTTTGAGCAGATCACATAGAGAATAATGCTATACTATAAGAGAATCAGTGAATTAAAACATCCAAATATTTATCGTGTAAACAGACGAAATACAGCAATTTAGTTCACTTTCAGTTACAATTCTTATGCACTGACTGCTTTAGTAAGACTTAGACCTGTGTAATTAATGCTGTTATAATTTAACACCCTGGTCCTGGCTATGATGATTTTCATGTACAGTACACATTATGAAAAATGATCAAACTGCCCAGAAATGCACATGAGCTGAAGATGACATACTAACCAAATAAAAAAAAATTGTTAGAATACTACCATGACCAAAATATCTTGATAAAAGAAACAGTAGGCAGCATTTCTTGAGTGTTCTCAGAAGTGTCATTTACCTGCTCCTCACAGGGATGCTTAAGACGGCTGACTGTGTGGTCAGGACTACTAGCCAACAGCACGCTGTCCTGACCTCCCAGCACCATGTTAATGTCCATTCTTTCACCTTCACACCACACACACTATAAACCTGAAAAAAAAAAAAGCACACAAAATGGAGAGTGAACACACACACACACACACACACACACACACACACACACACAAACGTGAGCTGAGTACTATGGATTTAACAGACAGATGATCCCTGCTTTCTACCTACTGGAGAAACCTGCTGAGGACTGCAGAACAAGAAATATGCGTTCTGCTTAATCGGCGTTATACAAACACTTTAGACGTTTAAAGAATGCAGTGTTTCATGTTACAGGAAGACAAAGTGTTATGGACCAGACCTGCTTAGATGCTTCAAGCAGTTGAGAACACATGGAAAAAAAGAAGGAAAAATATTTTGACAATATATTTTAAAATGAATTTTTAATACTGTTAATAATATTCTGTTAATAATAAATAATAGACCAAACTCAAACAATAGGATTGTTAGAGTACTCTTACTTTTGGAAAGCTATTTATATTTCAATTAAAATCTATTAACATCATGATACACTTCGAGCAACATGATCTTATCAGGCGTTAGTACTTGCCAGTACTTGTACTTTCCACAAGCCACTTCTAGCTTTTGTCACTAAATGTAAACAAGGGCCAACTTCACAACAAGATTCTTTGTTCACAACAAAATTTGTAGTCAGAGTGCCATGAACATTTGCTCCATTGAATCACATTATTCAAAGGTTTGTTTAAACTTCAAATCCGGTTTCAGATCTGACTAGATTTGACATACGCTCTATGACAATAACTATCCAGTGTTTCACTAATTTTGTCATTAAATACTTATATTCAGGTAAAAAATGTTCTACTGTTTTGTTGGGACTTTATCAAAAATCAACATTATGAAATATTAAGTCTTTGCATTGTGAATGTGATATTTTTTTGCCATTTAATGCTCATTCTGTAAAATATAATGTAATACTCTGCTTATGCTGTGGTATAATTACAACATTAAGGTATATCAGAATACACCAAAAACAGTGCATTTCCCAAGTAAGGATAAATATTCTTCCCCATCAATCAACACTAAGCATGCACAAACAGTACTACAAAGCTCACATGAGATAGTGATCGGTTTGTGCCCTCTCCACCGGGGTCGAGCGAACAGTAAGACTAGCCGAGAAACCACAGTGCTGAGCATAAATGAGGAGGTGAAGTATGCAGGTCATGTGCTGCAAAGATGGCTCCTCTTACATAAAACTCTGCATGGCCTGCAGCTATACTATCCTTCCATGCTGATTCATTAAGCTGTGCCTGAGAGGCGTCAGGTTATAGGGCTAAAACATTACACGCGGAAAAAAGCTGAATTATCAGAAAGGGGTAGGAGAGCCAAGCAGAAACAGTGCAATCACTGTTCAAGGGGGTATTTATGTAAGGGGTAAGTCATGGAGGACAAAAAAAACCATGTAGTAACTCTTCACAGAGCCGCCGGTGCCAGTAAAGGTACTTTCCTAGGTGGGAGGCACCTATAATTTTCCATTCTAACAAAGATAAAAGTTTTGTTCCTTTAACAAAGTAGGTGATGGAGGGAAAAAAAAAAACTGATTGCCAAGCAAATATCTACTTCAAAACAATTTCCCCCAAATTGCATCATGTGATGACTTTCTTACTCAGTCTTCGCATAACTTACTTAATACTTACTCTTAACCAATGACAACCACTTACCACACAGCGAACTCAAAGACTCCCTGAAGAAAACAGTCCTTTGACATTTATTTACACCTACACAAGTCAGTTTTCTTGCATTTGCTGTTAAACTAATATAGAATTACATTGACAGTTATAAATACTTACACATTATTGTTCATGGGAGACTTCTCAAGAGATACTTCAGAATATAATTAAAAATGTAATCAGTGCAGCTGACAGCTCCTTGACCACTGTAAAGTAATTAAATCCAGAAAAGTGTTTACTCCATTAGAGATAAAATGGGTCTTAGAGGAAGAGCTTTTTTTAACCAACTCAGAGCAAGAGAGAGAGCAAAAACTGAATGAGGAGGGAGAGAGAGAGAGAGAGAGAGAGAGAGAGAGAGAGAGAGTGTCACATCACACCACCAGAATCTGAGTTCAATGAACTTGACACCGTCTGAGTTGTGTCCTGCAAACAGCTGACCAGCACACTGATGAGATGCAAAAAGTTTGAGGGAGGAAAAAAAAAAAAAGCTCTGTATTCTGGCTGAGTGTCAGATCCTGCAGTAAAAAACACTGAAAGAACAGCCAGTGTGATTAATGACCTGCGTGTACGGGAACAGCAACTTTAATTAGGTTTTCCATAAGCAACATAAGACACAATGGGTCTCTGGTGATGCTGTCAGTAGAGGCTCTACCAGGATACTGTTTGGCTGTAAAAAAAACAAACAAACAAAAAAAAAAACAGCTGAGATTATAGTCTCACTGCTTAAAATTATAGGTATATTATTGGTTAGGGGTAATTTGGTTCCTTACACTATGCTTACAGAGTGTTTAATGGTCAGGACCTGATTATAATCTTTTCCTCTGCTCTGCCTTGTTCACTTGAAACTAAAATTTGGCCATTTGTGGGTTTAATATCGGCCTACAAATCATTCCAAAACCTAAGTTTGATAATTAATAATCATATTTTCTGTTAAATATTGTAATTATGCTTTATTATGTTATTTGGGGCATTGGCGGCTCAGTGGTAGGTTTCTCGCCTATCATGCGGAAGGCCCGGGTTCGATTCCCAGCCAATGCCTCAACCCCAGCCGCTGGATGCAGTGCCGGTCCCAAGCCCAGAAAAATGGGAGGGTTGCGTCAGGAAGGGCATCCGGCGTAAAACATTTGCCAAGTTGTTGTGCGGACCAGTTGGTCCACTGTGGCGACCCCGAACAGGGAGCAGCCGAAAGCAAGCTTTATTATGTTATTTATCATTTTATTATGTATAATTTATTGTACCATTAGGTAGCAACCAATTATGCAATCAGAATAAGATCGATTTTGGTCCAGAGGTACACTAATCAGGCATAATATTATGACCACCTATCTAATATTGTCTTGGCCCCCCTTTTGCTGCAAAAACAGCCCTGACCCATCAAGGCATGGACTCCACTATGGTCCTTCCTTGGTCCACTTCTGATAGATACGGACCACTGCAGATCGGGAACACCCCACAAGAGCTGCAGTTTTGGAGATGTTCTGATCCAGTCGTCTAGCCATCACAATTTGGCCCTTGTCAAACTCGCTCAAATCCTTACGCTTGCCCATTTTTTCCTGCTTCTAACACATCAACTTTGAGGACAAAATGTTCACTTGTTGCTTAATATATCCCACCCACTAACAGGTGCCATGATAAGGAGATAATCAGTGTTATTCACTTCACCTCTCAGTGCTCATCATGTTATGGCTGATTGGTGCATTTTTGTGTATTCATTCATTCTCAGTTCCACTTTATCTTTGTCAGGGTCACTGTGGATCCACGAAACACTAAAGTATAAACTTAACACAGCCAATAGCATGATTTTTGAGAGATGGGAGGAAACCAGAGAGGCCAGTGGAAACACCAAGAAGATGAGAACATACAGAGAACCTTTTCTCTGACAGTAACCTGAGGTCTGGACTGAGCTGAGGATGCTGGAGTTGTGAGACAGCAACACTACATTCGAGATGTTCTGGGGATGTTAGTTTGGGTACAAAGGTAGAGTGACAAACATAATCTTGGCCAGTCTACAAGCATAGTGATCCAGTGGTATAATCTGGCCTGCAATCTGGTCATGTGACCTGTTTATGACTCCAAATGAAGCAGCTGTCAAATCTGCCCCAGTCCCAGAGTTAACCAGCCAGCAATCTACATGCTTATGACAATGAAATAATGTCTTCTGCACCATGTGTAGTGCAAGCAATTTTAATAAAGAGCCTCTTATCATTGTGATGCAGACAAAGAAATCTCAAGCTCAGATTACATATACATAAGTGTTACGTATAGAAACGCGTAGTAAGTGCATTATATCCATTTATCCGGTGCAGTCTACATTGACATCAGCGTCCACATCTTTGCTGCTGTATGTGCTGTTTGAGGTTGTGAGTCGGCTCTTTGAGTCGACTCTTTTTCGCCGCATTTCTGTTTTTTGTAAATGTAGTGAATGACTTTACTTATTCATTTATATTCAGTAACTAATTAAATGCAATACAGTATTTTGTAAGTTAGAAGATAGGGCCATGTATGTTTCATTAAACAATTAATGCCAAATCGCTGATCGTAATATCGCGAAAGAAAGAGTCAACTCTAATTAATGAATCGAGTCGAATGAACCGACTCACATCTCTAAAAAAAACCAAAAAAACACCAGAATTTCCAGCGCTATAGTAATGGCTCGGGTGACAGTCACAGCTAAAGCGATGCGTTATATGATTAGCTGAGGAACCAAGTGGCTAGGTGAACACACACGTGTGTAGGTGGTAAGTAGTGAAAGGTACGCGTTAGACTGCGTGTAAAACCGCAAGTACTGCAGAGACTCACACACACATACATACACCTACATATTATAGACAAGATTGAAATCTTTTCATTGCGATCTGTGTGTAGATGTGAAAGTCTACACATGAGCGACATGAGCGACTATTTCAGTAAAGCATGATCACATTGTTACAATATCTAAGAAAGACATGGTAGTGAAAGTCGACACTAATCCGCCACCATACTAGGTCAGCAGTGTGAGGGCAGAGCTAGCGTGAGACGAGGTGCAGACTAGCATGCTAACCCCGTGCACTCACAAGCGAATACGAACAAAGAATAAAAATCAAATACGGACCAAAACACGCCGTTTATCTTACCGTAAAAATGTCTATGTTGTAGCAGACATCTTTTTTTAAAAGCAACCTTACGCTGGACGTGAACCCGTATTGTCCTTGAACAACACACCGGTATTACAGTTCACTACTCTCTGTGTGTTCCTGTTTGCCACCTCGTGTCGTCCATGTGTACAGCCACAAGATGGCGCTGTTTTATCTACACTTTTACATCACTACACCCTAATCAATGTAGCCACTAGAGGGAGCTTTATTATCAATTAGCTCAATGCGCCAAAAAGAAATCAGCCACAAGAGGGCGCCATCTTACAGTCACATGTAGGCCACTGCTAAATAAACAAATACCAAAGGACACCATTTCATGTAGAGGGCTTAAAATGTCTGTTTTACAATTAAATGTTTAAATTTAATCCACTTTATGAACCATCAACTTTTACAGAAAATGTACAATTTGGAGCTCATGCTCAGCACATACATTATCTATGGCCACAGCATTAATGTAGTATATATAGTGGTGTGAAAAAGTGTTGGCCCCCTTCCTGGTTTCTTCTTTTTTTGCATGTTTGTCACACGTTAATGTTTCAGATAATCAAACACATTTAAATATTAGTCAAAGATAACACAAGTAAACACATCATGCAGTTTTTAGATGAAGGTTTTTATTATTAAGGGAAAACAAAATCCAAAACTACATGGCCCTGTGTGAAAAAGTGTTTGCCCCCTAAGCCTAATAACTGGTTGGTCCACCTTTAGCAGCAACAACTGCAATCAAGCGTTTTCCATAACTTGCAATGAGTCTGTTACAGCGCTGTGGAGGAATTTTGGCCCACTCATCTTTGCAGAATTGTTGTAATTCAGCCACATTGGAGGGTTTTCGAGCATGAACCACCTTTTTAAGGTCATGCCACAGCATCTCAATCGGATTGAGGTCAGGACTTTGACTAGGCCACTCCAAAGTCTTCATTTTGTTTTCTTCAGCCATTCAGAGGTGGACTTGCTGGTGTGTTTTGGATCATTGTCCTGCTGCAGAACCCAAGTTCGCTTCAGTTTGAGGTTACAAACCTACTGATCTATCAGTCTGGAAAAGGTTATAAAGCCATTTCTTAAAGCTTTGGGACTGCCGCAAACCACAGTGAGAGCCATTATCTACAAATGGCGAAAACATGGAACAGTGGAGAACCTTCCCAGGATTGGCCGGCTGACCAAAATTACCCCAAGAGCGCAGCGACAACTCATCCAGGAGGTCACAAAAGACCCCACAACAACATCCAAAGAACTGCAGGCCTCACTTGCCTCAGTTAAGGTGAGTGTTCATGACTCCACCATAAGAAAGAGACTGGGCTAAAATGGTTTCCAAGACGAAAACCGCTGCTGAGCAAAAAGAACATAAAGGCTCGTCTCAGAAAACATCTTGATGATCCCCAAGACTTTTTGGAAAATACTCTGTGGACTGACGAGACAAAAATTGAACTTTTTGGAAGGTCTGTGTCCCATTACGTCTGGCGTAAAAGTAACATTTCAGAAAAAGAACATCATACCAACAGTAAAATATGGTGGTGGTAGTGTGATGGTCTGGGGCTGTTTTGCTGCTTCAGGACCTGGAAGACTTGCTGTGATAAATGGAACCATGAATTCTGTTGTCTACCAAAAAATCCTGAAGGAGAATGTCCGGCCATCTGTTTGTGACCTCAAGCTGAAGTGAACTTGGGTTCTGCAGCAGGACAATGATCCAAAACACACCAGCAAGTCCACCTCTGAATGGCTGAAGAAAAACAAAATGAAGACTTTGGAGTGGTCTAGTCAAAGTCCTGACCTCAATCCCATTGAGATGCTGTGGCATGACCTTAAAAAGGTGGTTCATGCTCGAAAACCCTCCAATGTGGCTGAATTACAACAATTCTGCAAAGATGAGTGGGCCAAAATTCCACAGTGAAAATAGTTTAATGTTATTAATAATGTGCTGAACTATGTGATTAACTATTTATTTTTTATTTCAGAAATAGAAATAGAAGTCCAATTATTTTATTCATTCAAATGCATCCTGCATTTGATTCAAACTAATCCCACACACAACTAAGCATCCCAGGTGCTGAGATTACATAATATGTTAAAACCTCCTGGCAGTCTGAACACCTGGAAGGCACCTAGTTTTGATGTGTACTGTAATGGTAGCTGTCCCTGAGCTCTGGTGCTTAGAGTTGAACTGATCTGTATCTGCCACAGCAGTTCTCTCCATTCTCATGCTAATGCTCGTCTAAGCACATGGAGGATAACGGGACATGCCCTATGTGCACAGAACTATCTTCTTACCACAGCACTGTGGGTCTGGGGTTTCTCATGTTTATTCAGTAGAAGATTGCGAGTGATGGAAAGGAATATTTTCAGATTTTGCAGAGTTACAATATTCTGCATGGTTTTCTATTTAATGACATATGCTCTTGATTTCCCATCACTGTATATATGGTCAGTGCAGTTATGCATAAATAATTATCTATGAACCCCAAATTATCCATGTGACTGAAGTGACCTGAATGACCTGTTGTAATCTTTATTCCAACAAATAATGAAAGGTCAATCGAGGATAAGTTCTCTGCTTAAATACAAAAGAGAAGTGCAATTTGAGGATGAAATGAGCTTGTTTTAGAGAGTCTTCTTCTGAGTCTGAAACATGATCTCAAGCTTTAGTCTTGCCATTTAACTGCATCTAATCTGAATATCTTCCTAATGGCTGTGAGGGAAAAAAGTAACAAATATCCTTGATATATATTTATGAACTGAACTTGGTTTGCAAACATGCCACTTCCAGGAGATTTTATACATCGTTTAAGGTTATAATTTTTGTTTGCCAGTTTTATTTAAATTAAGCTGTATTAGGTTTCATAATGCTCAACTCCTATAGAGGGGGAAGAAATACTACTTTTTTAATGTAAACCTTTATCTAACCTTGTCCATCTTTGGAGTACAAACATGGCATTGTCATTGCAGTTCTGTTTAGCTTGATATCTCATCTTTTTGAGATAAAGACTGAAGACATTGGTAATAGAGCCCTGTAATGCTTTCAGTAATTACCCTCATCCTTTTCACCTAAACCTGAATAAGAGTGACCTTGATGACTCTGTACCCCTTAAATTCCATTAAACAACACTGGAGAAGGTGGGATGCTTTAGATAACTGCTGAGAGTGGACTAATGCACCTGTTCCCCCATCTGATTGAAAGCCATTATGTAATGTAGCGTGAGTGTGTAAACTATCCAACTGCACCTCTACGGATGCCCATCAACTCCTTAGATCTGTCTGTCGACGCCAGACCTTAAACGTTAGATCTCAGCAATAATTTCTTCAAATGATTTTCACTGCCCAGCTTAGATTTTTTATTTTTTTTTTTAATTGTTGTGTTTAATCAAAACTATCATGAATTGTGTAGGACATATAAAAGGTTGTAGAGAAGAAAAGATATGTTAAATGAAGAGAAAATGGTCTTCCCTTGAGAGACTGTTAATTTAAAAGTCAATGTCTGGCAAGTACAGAAAGCTTTTGTGTTGTGGTTCACAATGCTATCACCAAATGCTCTCACCAGACTGGCAGACAGCAGAAAAAAGGAAGGCTAATGTCTGCCTGTAGGAATATAAAACGGCCACTGTGCAGCACAGGTGATCTTCACCCGCACCCTGTACTCTGACAGCACTGATAAAGACTGCTTGAGATCTTCACAATGTTGTAGAATCCTGACCACGACTTCCTTTTATGACCCAGGTATTTTACTCTTCATTTTTGTAGTTTTATTGTGTTGTGATATTTGTAAGCATAGCTCTAATTGTGATTGGAATGAAACCTTAAGAACAAGCTCAGAATGCTGTCCTAACATCTTTTTACCTTGCAGTGGATGAAATGGCTTTAGTCGCTGCATTTCTTTTTCTTCTCCCCGCCTCATGGGCTTGTGCTCCACAAAAAGCTGGTAGTTATCAAACCATCAAAAATGTTTATATCAGAGTGAGACCGTTAACTAGAACTACCGCTCTGCTGCATTTTGACATTCACTCTTTCTTTTTTCTTTTCTTTTCTTTTTTTTTTTGTTGTAAGATTATATCATGATTTCCTGTTTCCCAAACGCCATCATCGCAAATGTTCCTGAGTGCCCATATGGGTGGGAAATAGGACAGCTGTCTTTGGGTGGTGTGTGCTACACGGGGGTTAATACTCCTGGCTTCTACCGCTTTACCATTCCTGACCTCACACCCAAGAATCTCTCGTACTGTGCCACCCTTTCTGAGGTGAAACTTTCCAATAGTTCTACAATAACTTCATTAAACAGTTGTCAGCAAAAAAAAGCTGATTAGTTGTATTGCTTGTACACACTAACCTGCACAGATGAAGTGCAATGATACATCAAATCTAATGTTTTAAATCAGTCTGCATAAATGTCCAAATCATGTGTTTTTTTTATTAAAATGTGACAAGCCATATTTCTCTTCTGAGCAGTATGTTGGAGGCAAAGACCCAAAATACATTTTCTACAACTCTATAGTCTCCAATGACTCGTCACTCACAGTGCGGAACCAGCCGGTGAACTACACCTTTAGCTGCACGTACAGAGCAGCTTACTTGGTCAATAATGCAGTCTTCAGTCAAAGGTAGACCCTATTACATTGACATTCCTTTCAGTAGCAGTAGGTCTAAGAATTAATTCTGACCCAAGGACTTGCAGCCTCTTTACTAAATCATCTGCTTCTTCCAGAGTGGCAACGGTTTATGTCAACAATGGGAGTTTAGGTTCTTTTAAGTCTCAGTTGTCTATGAACGTGTTCACAGTGAGTATTGCAACCTTGCTTACATGTAGTGTGTCCTACAGTGTCCAATTAGAGCAATGCTTTTGATGTACTGTATATGTCGTGGTTAATAATGTCAGCTCTGGAGAATTTCATGAATTATAACCTCATTATATTTTAGGCTTTTGATGTTTTTTATTCTGATATGTGGCATAGAGCCATAATAGTGCTTTAGATTTAAAATGATATATGGTCAAAAGAGATTACTTCAAGGGCAAGTATGAAGATTAAATGAAAGTAAATTTCTCTGTATGGTCTGTAGAACTCTAAGTTCCTGTATGCTAAAGATGCTCCATATGTGATTGACACATCAGAAATTGGCTCGGAGGTGTTTATCGGCATCGAAGCGAAAGGACTGAGTAATAGGTACGCAGTCACTGAATTTACATTTTATTAAATAGTACACTGAATTATTAGTTATACACATAGATATATCCGACACAAATGCCTTCTTTCACAGATTTAAAGTGGTTATAACAAATTGCTGGGCGACACCTACTCCTTATTCGACAGACAAGAAGAGATGGAGCTTAATTCTCAATAGGTAAAGCTTTATTTCATTCACACAATGTCTCACAGTCTAAATAATCAAAAGAACAATAATGGCAGAAAAACCGAGTCTGTGTCTATTCCACATTTATCTCTAGGTCAATTTTCTCTTCGTTTAATTCAACTGTTTTGTGTTCCTTGAGTGCAGCTGTTCATCAGATAACACGGTGACCATATTTGAGAATGCCAAAGACAGCCGCTCAATGTTCAAGTTCAATTCGTTCCGGTTTCAGCGACTAGAGAAAGTGTCCACTGTGTGGCTTCACTGCGAGGTTCAAGTGTGCGATGGCGAAAAGCTCTACTGTATACCGGTGAGCATGAAACATCACACATGCAGGAAAATATGTGCTGTTGAAATATGAACCAGACCTAATTCATTTCATTTCTTATGATAAAACCTTTTTTTTTACTTCTCTGTTTAGACTCCATGTACATCACGGAGTGTCAAATCTGAACCAGATCCACATGGAGGTGTCTTGACAATGGAGTTTCAAATTAAAGGTAACGGTTATTCTCAATAGTTCAAAAGATCAAAATGTATTTCGTCTTGACTGACCGTTTCTTAATGTGGTTATTTGCAGCACAACATTCTTCCAGCTACACACATCTTGCAGGTACTTGAAGTGTAATTGTTATTTATTACAATTTTCTTGCTATTTCTTTTTGACCTTGTCTGCTAATTTGTTATGATTTTGTTCTAAATGCCGAAAAATGATGGTGGCTAACTGGACAGAATAATTTATATACATACAATTTAGCATCACATTATAATTATCTGACATTTGAAAACAAATGTATGTCCTTGGAAACTGAACGAAGGCTTTTTTCTCTCCATTTCACAGGAACATTTCTGAGCATGTTGTGTGTGTTTCTTCTTAATGCAGTTTTACGTTATACCAGTTTGTAAAAGATGTTTAGTGTGGGTGGGTTTAAAATGTACCCACTGTTCGAAACACACTTACTCTCATGCACACACTCACACACACACGCTCACACACACACACACACACACACACACACACACACACACACAGAACAGCCATACAAGTGTCTCAGGGAGTGTAAGACACTTTCCTCCTAAACGCTTGCTTGCTTTTTCTTTTATTTCATGTGTCTATTTCATGAGACATTGCAATAAAGTCAATAAAAGATGTGATATCTTACTAAAAGAAAGAAAATACATCCTGTTTTGGTTTGATTAGAAATAACCTGTAAAGACATTTGTTTCTGGAGTAAAATTAACAGTGCTTCATATGTTTATTTTTCATTTGTCACAAAGTAGTACTGGTTATAATCCAAAGAGATAAAAACAGAGGTAGTTGCTATGATTGGTCTCTAGATGTCAGGAACAGTCAGTGTGTACGCACCAGGTATTTTATCTACATGGATTTGTGGTCTTCCTTTTTCTTTATTCTCCATGTCGTTACTGATATTTGGTTTGTATGTCACCTGCAATAAATGTATTAAATATGAACAGTAAATATTGTCTCACATACTTATTTAAAATGTATTCAGCTATTGCAGTCTATGCAACTGACCTACTCAAATACATGGATTCATTTTGCATGATGTTTCCTATACAATTTACACATGACTTGCGTAATGTGACTTTACCTTGGGATCTGCACTTGGTTTCATATCATAGTGCTGCGGTGTGAGAGGAAACTTCAAGCCCAATTTATTGATTAACCAGAAAGTCTTCTGTAATCCTTTTCCCTTGTGAAAACACCAACAAATAATTTCAGTTATGGGTGCAAACTAAAAACAGTTTAAATAAAGTTGTCAGGAGCATACCTTCAGCTCGATGTCTCCTCTCTCCTCGAGCTCATAAGAGCCAATCTTCGTGAGAATTTCAGCAGTACTCTGGGAGACATGAATCTTCATCGCTGCAAGGAAATATTAGGTAAGCTTTATCCATCAAAGCTGCATATGACTTTAAAACGAGTGAACACAAATTCCTTATTCATCAGTTTCATCTTTGCCATATCTGTGTGATCAGTGTGCTCATTTAAAGATAATTTATAACCACCTGAAATCACTTGATTTATGTTTAAATGATCAAGGACTATAGCAAGGTCTATATACGCTATATCAACTATAGAGTGAAGTGAAGTTGCTTTCGGCTGCTCCCTGTTCGGGGTCACCATAGCGGGTCCGCACAACAACTTGGCACAGGTTTTGCACCGGTTGCCCCTCCTGATGCAACCCTCCCATTGTTCTGGGCTTGGGACCAACACTGCATCCAGTGGCTGGGGTTTGAGCCCGGGCCTTCCACATGGTAGGCGATAAAACTACCACTGAGCCACCAATGCCCCCTATCAACTATAGAGTGAAGTTGCTTTCGGCTGCTCCCTGTTCGGGGACGCCACAGCGGACCAACTGGTCCGCACATCAACTTGGCACAGGTTTTACGCCGGATGCCCTTCCTGACGCAACCCTCCCATTTTTCCGGGCTTGGGACCGGCACTGCATCCAGTGGCTGGGGTTGAGGCATTAGCTGGGAATCGAACCCAGGCCTTCCGCATGATAGGCGAGAAACCTACCACTGAGCCACCAGAGTATTATAAACAATTACAATAAGAATGTGTTTCTTGTGTTTTCTTAAAACATTTTTAAAAAAGAATCAGAAAATCAGCTCATTAAGCCTTTATTTGAAGGGACACTATGAAGTGTTGACTTGGACACAGTGTACTGGGGAGGTGAGGTTATTTTTTTCTTTTTTTAGGCGATTACATAATTTTATGCCAACATTAAAACACAAGAGACACAATATTATTTATTTTTGATAATCAGCTTTTTCAGAGTTTAAATTCCTTTCACCATTTTATTTATATGAAATAATGACTGTCTCAGGGTGGAAAAAATAAATATAAATATACTACTGTATAAACCTATATGAATCTTAGTATAGACTTTAAATATTAAATATTAACTTAAAATTAATATAAAGTAAATGATGCACTCTTTTATTCAAAATAAAGCTGATATATTTGAGTTCTAAAATGAACGAAAAATGGTTCCATTGACTATCTGATTTTTACTTTAAACAACTTTAAAATAACAACAACACATATTTGCACATATTTATTTTAGTTAAAACAAACAATCACAGCTCTTCTTGGATCCATACTGTATCATTCTTTCCTCAAGTACAACTGTGTTATATATGTGATTTTATTTCATTTCAAGTTTCAGATCAATTTGTGCAAGCCCTTGTACCTCAGGTTTAATGAAATTAGTTTTGCCCTCTTCATTTAAAATGCAGATATTCAAGACCTGTAGCAAGTTCTCTGAGTAGACTGGAACAACCTACTAGCAAATTTCCTGCATAATGAAACCTGCATTACATGAGCATTTATGTAATTTTATAGTAAAAAAGCTAACTGTTTTAGTGTTGCTGCTAAATATTGTAATTATTTTGCTACTTAGATGTATATTAATGTTGTTATTCTTGAGTTGTCTTTGCTTTACATATGCATTTGCACAGTGCTGTATATGATGGTAAACTGGGTCAAACTGTATGACTATAACATATAAATAGTCTGTAGGAGCTTGTGCCCATGCTGCTGAAGCTGATTCAGAATTGATGCTCATTATTGTCATGCAACAGTTTCATGAACCAGAATCAGATTTGGTCAAATGTTATTCCCTGCAGTGAAATCTGTGCTCATTTCTACACAAATAAAAAGCAATGGTGCTTACGCTGGCTGCTGCTCTCCATCCTAGAGGCAGTATTCACTGTGTCTCCAAACAAGCAGTAGCGGGGCATTGTAGTTCCCACAACACCAGCAACCACTGGACCTGTTGGCAAGCAATATTAACATACTATTAAAAAATATCTAGTGTAATGTGGAGAGCAATATAAGTAGCCTGTTCCTAATACCAGAGTTGATCCCAATCCGTAGAGCCAGCTTCTCATTGGGCAAGTGTTTGATTCTGAATCTTTTAATGGCACTGAGGAAATGAAGGGCCATAATCGAGATATCTTCTGCATGCTGGGTGCCGTTGCTTATCGGCAGCCCACTTGCCACCATATATGCATCTCCTATAGTTTCCACCTAACACACAGACCATTATAATATAGTCATCATTATATGGGTTTTAAAACTCCAGCCAGGATATACAAACATGGTGTCATGCTTGCAATGTTGTAATTTGCATGAATATATGTGAAAGGATATAAAGTAATAACATTATTTCTCAGTCATTAATGCACAGCTACAGATGTTTATGTACCTTATAAACATCATAGAGTTTGATGATCTCATCAAATAGGCTGTAGAGGTCATTGAGGAGTGTCACTACTTCCAGCGCTGAGCTGATTGAACACATGGTGGTGAAGCCCACAATGTCAGAGAAGAAAATGGTCACCAGGTCATAGCTCATGGGCTCCACTGACTTTCCTGACATTAACTGTTCGGCTATGTGTCTGTGCAGAATAAAAGATTACACATATGGTTAGTAATTTATTAAAGGAAAAAAAGGTTTACTTTTGCAAAGGCAAACTTGAAATATATTTCTGTTACCTGGGAAGCATACTGCAGAGAAGTTTATCAGCTCTGCTTTTTTCTACAGTGAGTTGATTGGTCCTCTCCTCCACCACTTCCTCTAGATGATTAGCATATTTTTCTAGCTTGTTAACCATATTGTCCAAGATATTACCATAGCTAAAATTGGTTGGCAAAAAAAACAAAACAACCAATTGAACAAAAGAGTGTTTTTATTCAGTTATACAATAATCTACAAGCTAATTTGGCAATAAGGCTATATTATTGATAATAATAAGATAATAATAAGATATATCAGACTATAATTAGTATATTGTACTCATGACTTTGTGCTTGTACCTGTCAGGGCTGATTTCTCGCAGGCTTCTCCTAATGGAGGTAAAAGGGGGTCTTTGGTCAGGATTCTCACTCCAGCACGCATTGAGAAGAGTAATCAAGGCTTCATCACACATCTGCAGAGACAGAGTAGGTCTGAGGGGCTCCCCTGCTAGAGGCGCCCTGAGCTGCTTGATGATTTCTGAATGCCAAATACATAATGAACAAAATGAGTATCAATGAATTATCATAATATCACTATATTGATATCATACAGCCACCTCTCAATGCTCGATTTCTCTAGTTTAAGCTATTTGAAATAAAAGTGCTAATCTTTTATCGTGCTTGAATTTCAGATTAGGTAAAACATGACTGGTCAGCACAATTGTCAATGCATATTTGTACGAGAAATCAGACAAAAATAACCATTACCTTTTGGCTCCAACTGTATATCAGAGTAGGGTCCCACTTCCGTGCTGTAGATTAACTCTCGCATGATTATTGCAAAGCTAAACACATCTGCTTTTTGAGTACCGTTGAATGGAAGGTGCACTTCTCTCAAAAGCTCGGGAGCAATCCAGAACAACTCTGCAGCAAAACGAAACATTTAGAATATAGACATTAGAAGAAGTTGCTTTCAGCTGCTCCCTGTTCAGGGTCGCCACAGCAGAACAACTGGTCTGCACAACAACTTGGCACAGGTTTTATGGCGGATGCCCTTTCTAACACAACCCTACCATTTTTCCCCAGCTTGGGACCAGCACTGCATCCAGTGTCTGGGGTTTGGGCATTGGCTTGGAATTGAACCTGGGCCTTCCGCATGGTAGGCAAGAACCCTACCACTGAGCCATCAATGCCCCTATTTAGGATATAGACATTGTTTATTCTTATTAATTGACCTAATTTTTTCAATTCTGACATACTGACATAAAGAGTGAAAAAATGTTTTGCAGCAAAAATGTAACAGCATCCAATTTAAAGCAATAATTTATGGGTCATGATGGACCTGGAGTCCCAGTAACAGTGGATGAAAGGTGTGAATACACCTAGAATGGAGGGGACACCAGTCCACCCACTCTACCCACTGCCCCATCATGTCACTGAGCCAAGTTACTGAAAACACCTTCATATTTGGGGTTATCAAGTGGGATCAGTCTGTGTTTGGTGCCATGTTTGAACTCCCATAGACCAAAGCCGGACAGTTTGACCTGTAGCCGGCTGTCCACTAGACATGTGGTTGGCTTCAGGTTGCCATGAGACTTCAGACTGCTCCTGTGTAGGTACTCCATACCCTAGAGAGAGTGAACAGCAAGAAATCACAGTAGACTCACAATATAGATCAACTGTATGAGTCATAAACAATACAATATACCCTTATAGTGCATACAACAATTCAAAATTGCTGTTTATTGCAAAATTAGTGACAACACTCACACTGACAATGTCATAGGCAAAGGAGAGTTTAAACATCCAGTCCAGGTCAATTTCATTGTTCCTGATAACGTCCTAAATTTAAAGGGTAAAACACATAAATGACATTTCCTGACAAAATGAATACATTAATTTACTGATATTAGGCTATATGCAGGTTTAAGCTTGATTTAAATTAGAATTACCTTTAAGCTGCCTTTTTTGCAGTACTGCATAACTATGCAGACATTAGGGGGTTCATTACAAACTCCAAAAAACTGTACCAAGTTCTCATGTTTAAGCTCCCTCATCTGGAAAAATGGTAATCACCAAAAGTTAAAAATGGTAGTGGAAATCCCTTACAATAGCCTTAGGGTTAGAATTAATTACATTTAATTAATTAGAATTAGTTTTTACCACATTGAACTCAGCAATAATAGATGGTTTCTTGATGTCACGTAGGAGTTGATTGTCCATGTATTTGATGCTTACATGATTTCCCTTAGACGTAATGAAATTGAAAGTGTTAGACAACCACATAGGAATCCGCTGAAAATTTTTGCAAAAGGTAAAATGGTGTGATTAACCTGTGATGATGAAGTAGACCCTTTGACCGTTTGTACCTGGTATAAGCCAACTGTTGCATATATGGTATTTTTGCCATTTTTGTCCTTCAGGCCAAAACTGTTAAAGGAAATCATGGTCTGAGAGCCACCACTTCCACTTTTACTAGGGCTTGTATGTAATGATAATGACTGCCCTCCCTGAAAACCAAACAGTAATGTAAATAATGTGAATATCAGGTCAGATGGCCTGCATATTTACACCGATCAGGCATAACATTATGTCCACCTGCCATATTGTCTTGGTCCCCCTTTTGCTGCCAAAACACAACAAACTGCAATGCATTGTGTATTCTGACACCTTTCTATCAGAACCAGCATTAACTTCTGCAGCAATCTGAGCAACAGTAGCTCGTCTGTTGGATCGGACCACACGAGCCAGCCTTCACTCCCCACGTGTATCAATGAGCCTTTGGGCCCCGCCATGACCCTGTTGCCAGTTCACCACTGTTCCTTCCTTGGACCACTTTTGATAGATACTGACCACTGCAGACTGGGAACACTCCACAAGAGCTGCAGTTTTGGAGATGCTCTGATCCAGTCGTCTAGCCATCACAATTTGGCCCTTGTCAAACTCACTCAAATCCTTACACTTGCCCATTTTCCTGTTTCCTAATACATCAAATTTGAGGACAAAATGTTCACTTGCTGCCTAATATACCCCACCCACTAACAGGTGCCATGATGAGGAGATAATCAGTGCTATTCACTTCACCTGTCAGTGCTCATATTGGTATGGCTGATCGGTGTAAATGTGTGTGGACTTTGTATCCAACCTTAGGTTCTGTGAGAATAGTGATATCACTGTAGTTGATGAGCCACCAGTTGGAATCATCTAGTTTTGTCTGCAAACGGGTCTTCTGCAGAGGGCAGGAGCGTAATCAGGATCACTGCTAGCACTCCAAACAGTGGCATGGCCACCAACAATGACACCAGATATATTTCTGCAAAGAACAGGATACTATCAATTACACAATCTTTTAGACCTACTTCAATTTTTGCCTTTTTTTTGGAATATTTTAATTAAATCTTTTTACAATGTAAAGTTTTTTTTTGTTTTTTTTAAAGCATACCACTGTTTAGCCATTCACAGAGTTCATTATCAAAACCACACTCTGGTTTATCTGTTGGTATTTTCCCTGCTGGCCAAATCACTGTTGTAAATCTTGTTGTTGCTCTACAAAAAAAAGACTCAAATAATTATAAACTGCACCACAATTTATGCCAAAAGTATCAAAAATCCTGAATTTTTTTGTCTTACTTGATCTGTTTTGTATGACTGTCAAAGGTTAGAATGGGGACAAATTTTACAATGCCTTCATTTAGTTGTAAGTCATACAAAGAATAGTCAGTGTTCCTCTCTCCATATTCATCAAAGTGAACTAGACCTGAGGCTCCTGTAGTGAACATGTACATTAGTCAAAGTCAAGATTTTTCATGTTGCATGAATTATATTAGATTTAATATACAACACAAATATACCGTAAAACCTAATGCTGTTTTTGTCTCTGAGCTTCTTAAGGACATCTCGTCCATTATGAGGGTCTTTGCCATCTTTGAGAGCTTCCTTTAGTGCCATGGCATAGAGCAAAACAGCATCATGTAGGTAGCTTGAATAAGGGCTTACCTTAAAAGCAAACGGTGCATTTCAGTTCTAATATCTTACAGTGAAATGAGTACTGAAAAAAGTGTATTCGTGTTTTGATGGTGGATTTCTCACTTCTCTGTCGGAAGAAAGATTGCTGTAAAAAGGAGCCCCTTTCAGCCTCTCATGTACACGTTCAAAGAAGTCATAATAATCATAGCCTTCATAAGACTTCTCAGCAAGGACAAACACCATATCAAATGCCTTAAGTGCCCTTTGGCTGTTGTCACTCAAAGCAGTTTTCCACAAGTTATCCTAGGAAAAAGAAGGAGTAATGAGGCAAGAATGGACAGAAGTAAAATTCCTATTTGAATTTGAATGTTTATTTAATAATAAAAGTTTCTAGGCTCTGACATATGCTGTTAGTAGCTCATTTAATGCTTGGCTGGTGATAAAGTCAATCAGTCAGGCCTAGCAAGTGCAACATATCTACAATCCATTCCTTATATGCAATCAGACTGCACAGAAAAACAGTGTCTCAAAGCCAAGAATATTTCGACAATCCATGCCAGATAGAATTCTTAGCAAATAGATTTTTCATTCTTAATGTACTTTAATAACTATAATAAAATAACTAGAACTTTTGGCTTCATTTGGGGAATTGGTAACATCATTGAAAATGCAAAAAGACACTGTGTGCATCTTCCCTTTAACCCTTTAAACTCCCAGGGCTATTGTCAGGGTCCAGACTCATGTTCTCACTCTATCATATTATTTTCACTGTAGTTACAAAGTACTTGGTAGTAATGCAGTGGGAGTTTGAAGGATTTTGGTTGATGAACATTTAATGTACCCTTTGTCAGATAGTCATGCTCTTCAAAAAGTCAAAAGGTAAGTCTCTATTTCATCAACATAATAATAACTTGTGTTTAAACATTGCACAAATAGAGATTTACCTAATTTGACTCTGTCTCTTGCAGTTTACTCACCACATTACCACTGACCTCAAACTGTTGTACCACAAGAAAAACATACTCTCCATTCATCAAGTTTTGCCTTTCAGCCTCCATCACCAGCTTAGTGATATCTTCAGCATTACTTAACACTATGATCACTGCAAAGGAGGAAGGAGAATGGGCATGAAATTAAATGGTGTTAGAAATATATATTCAGAGATAATAAAATAAAATATTATTAAATAAATGCACTATGCAGACAGTAGAACAGAGATATAATGACTCGTAAAAGGAGCACTAATATCAGACTTGGCATGAGCTGGTAAAAGACTTCCTTTCAAGTCACTGGGGTTACTGCAGCTGTATTAAATTCTTTAACTCATTCACAAGACAGATAACTTGCGCCAGTTTCTGATGTGAAAACGGACACACCATAAGGGCACAAGGGCATTTATGTACTGTAATAATGTGTTGTCATACAGGTCAGTCTTACTAAAGAGCAAATTCCACTAAACTGGCTCAACCCCAACTATTATGAAAGACAGACATTTAGTACTCTTTAATTATAATAATTTAGCTGTTACCTCTTGCAACTTTGGAGATATGCTTTACATGCTTAGAAATCTGTTCCTGATCACTGAAATCAAACTTGATGCTGCCTGTCACTGTTACTTTGCCTAGGAGTTTCTGTTCCACAGATTTAAAAAGTCCATCCACTTTGTCCCAGGTGTTAAAGTCTGCACCTCCTCCAATTATACCAACATTCTTCCACCCAAAGAACTCCAGTGTCTTGAGCAAAACTTCCCCCACTCTTTTAAGTGGAGGGACAATTTTGATGTAAGTGTCATACATAAGAGTATTTTCCATTTTGCTGGTCTGCCCAATAAAGCCAAACATTGGGATGTTCCAAATGGATGCAAGAAGTCCAGTGACCTAGGGCATATGAACAGAACATGACATAAAGAATTGTCTTTTGGCATTTAATGTCCCCATTTTTTCTGAAATCTCAAGCAACATAGTGTTGCTCAATTAAAAGTAATACACACAAGAATAAGAAACTTACCTCTGCCTCCTCAGGACAAGGTGGCCCAAAGAGGGCTGATATGTTTTTCTTCTGAATTTGGTCAATAAAAGCTCCGAGTGACATCTTCGCTTTACAATCGGTGTCCACGTACGCAAAATCAAGGGTATAATTTTCAACAAAGGATGGGTTCGAATTAATTTTATCTATTGCAATCTGCACAGCAGAGCCCAGCTTCAAAGCACTGAATGGATAGGATAAATTGCGAGGAGCGTGGAATCCTACCAACAGCCTGTTTTGGTTTGTGCGGCTGCAAATGATGGGGTTGATAAATGTGGAGCACAATAAAAATATCAAGACCCTCCATCCTGCATGCTCAGTTGCTTTAGAGTTTGAAGTTCTCTCCATCGCCAAATCCCGACTAGATCCCGAAGAGAAATACCAAGGGGGATTTAAAAGGCTGTGTGGATGACGTAGTGTGTCTTTCTTTTCCTATGGGAAATTAATTTTAATCATGCTTCACTGTAGAATTTTCACTGTAGTCAGCATGATGATTTGACATAGATGTTGCTTTATAATGGGAATGTCCAAAGTACTGCAAAAATATATTATTATTTATTATTATTGTTCTATTGGAGCTTTATTAATGAAATAAAATATGCACACTTCACTGATAAAAGTGAATGAGAGGGCTAATAAATCTGTTCCAAATAAAGCCAGCTGCATGATTTGAACCTGCAAACAATTAATAGCTGAAATTAAACCAAAAATTTCTGATATAGAATTGGTATGTGTATTTTTTGTCTGTCAATCTTTTGAGTGCAGAAATAATGCTTATTGGAATTATTATTGGAAGCTGCTTATCAAGCTTTGTGAATCCTTTCTCATTGCCAAATACAGGTGCATCTCAATAAATTAGAATGTCGTGGAAAAGTTCATTTATTTCAGTAATTCAACTCAAATTGTGAAACCCGTGTATTAAATAAATTCAGTGCACACAGACTGAAGTAGTTTAAGTCTTTGGTTCTTTTAATTGTGATGATTTTGGCTCACATTTAACAAAAACCCACCAATTCATTATCTCAACAAATTAGAATCTTCAAAAAGCTGGTCAGCAGAAGGAAGCATGAAGTGCTCCAAAATTTCTTGGTAAACAGGTGCAGTGACTTTGGTTTTCAAAAAATACAATGGACCAACACCAGCAGATGACATTGCACCCCAAATCATCACAGACTGTGGAAACTTAACACTGGACTTCAAGCAACTTGGGCTATGAGCTTCTCCACCCTTCCTCCAGACTCTAGGACCTTGGTTTCCAAATGAAATACAAAACTTGCTCTCATCTGAAAAGAGGACATTGGACCACTGGGCAACAGTCCAGTTCTTCTTCTCCTTAGCCCAGGTAAGACGCCTCTGACATTGTCTGTGGTTCAGGAGTGGCGTAACAAGAGGAATACGACAACTGTAGCCAAATTCCTTGACACGTCTGTGTGTGGTGGCTCTTGATGCCTTGACCCCAGCCTCAGTCCATTCCTTGTGAAGTTCACTCAAATTCTTGAATGGATTTTGTTTGACAATCCTCATAAGGCTGCGGTTCTCTCGGTTGGTTGTGCATCTTTTTCTTCCACACTTTTTCCTTCCACTCAACTTTCTGTTAACATGCTTGGATACAGCACTCTGTGAACAGCCAGCTTCTTTGGCAATGAATGTTTGTGGCTTACCCTCCTTGTGAAGGGTGTCAATGATTGTCTTCTGGACAACTGTCAGATCAGCAGTCTTCCCCATGATTGTGTAGCCTAGTGAACCAAACTGAGAGACCATTTTGAAGGCTCAGGAAACCTTTGCAGGTGTTTTGAGTTGATTAGCTGATTGGCATGTCACCATATTCTAATTTGTTGAGAGAGTGAATTGATGGGTTTTTGTTAAATGTGAACCAAATTCATCACAATTAAAAGAACCAAAGACTTAAACTACTTCAGTCTGTGTGCATTGAATTTATTTAATACATGAGTTTCACAATTTGAGTTGAATTACTGAAATAAATGAACATTTTCACGACATTCTAATTTATTGAGATGCACCTGTATATTCTGACCTCACATGGCCTTTGTGTTTAAACATGGTATCTAAGAAGATTACATTCTGTGTTCATATACAGTATGCAACTCTTTATTAGAAGTGTATTTACTTTTGTCTTCATCTATAAGTCGCTCTTGATAAGTGCTGTATATGCAAGAGTAAATAAAACACACATTAGGAATGCTGAAACCGATCAATACTGCTGCCTCATGTCAAACCTCATACGAAGGTTTGATGTAGTGTATAGAAGGTTTGGCACTTTTAACTCTTTCGTGTAAAAACACATTACTTAAAATCCCACCTCAAATTTTTTGGCATTCATGGTACACATAAAAAAAACAATAATAAAATTCTTTTTAATATCTTATGAAAGCTCAGTGTACTTAGATTCCCTTCAGATATTGTTACAATGATCTTTCTTTTCCCCCTCATCCATCCTATTTGACTCGATTCACAATAAGCAATTTAAATACAGATCTTATGGCCATCTTTGGAGCCTATGTGCATCCTTTTCAACTTTGACCCTTTATAGACTTCAAGAGACAACACTTCATCCTGTGGCAATATCAAAAAGATGGGCCTTGACAATTTCCACTCTTTTTTCCCATTATTATCAGACTTTTATCAGTCAGATTACAAACTGTCCAAAGGTGCTCACACTTTATCTGCTCCTTTAGTTTTCATTATATCAAAGTTCAGCCGAGCTGCTCGGGGCGAAGAGGTGAGATAATGATGCGGAGTGAGAAAGTAGAATGTGTGAAAGTGTGAGAAAGGTCATGCTGTACTATGCCTGGCTGTAGCTTCAAACGTGATAATGATGCTTGATGAGTGTCGTGCTGGCTCAGGTGCTCCTCTCTTGTTAGCAGCTCTTTCTGACTATGCTGACTGCTTTTCTCAGTAAAGCTGTAAATTGTGTGCTGAATCATCAGACACAGGGCTGAGAGCCACCTGTGTGATGCATCACACTTCATTTGCATTATTTGATTGCGAGTTCATGTTATTAATGTATTATTACTGTTGAATTATATTCTGAGAAATTGAAGAGCATTTCAATTTGTCTGAAGGGGGGAACATTATAAGCATCAGATCCAGTGAATCTGTAAAATATAGATATCAAAGATGGGAGACAGGAGACTACATATGTTTACAAAAAGTTTATTCCTGGGCTCTCAGATGTACAATGTAGATTAGAATGATTAAAATATCAACTCAGCCTCCAAAAAGATACAGGCAGTTATTTCAGTTTGCCTCATGGAATGAAGCCTACGTGTTAGACATAAATGCACACTTAAGCCATGAATATATTTAATGTTCATTGTTTTATTGAAACAATAAACGTCTGTGTTTATGTCTATACAATTTTTTTTCTTTTATCAGTAGATAGATAGCAGCTATGGTTCAAAGGTCACTTTTGTGATTTCAGCTATTTTACTGGACCTGTGCACATGCTTTCTTCAGTCTTCCTGTGTTTCTTGCTGCTTATGGAATAAGCTTTTACTGTAGGATTACTGTAGGATAGCCTGAGCAACATTGCAGACTCCTGCAGGACATACAGGTACTGAACTTAGCATATATCTGAAAAAAAAAACCAACCCTCCAGAACATGAACAAAATGCAGAATTCTGACTATTTTTCATAGGATGGACTGAATATGATATTATGTATAATATTATAGTATAATATTATAATATATTCATTTTGGAAGTTGGGTAATGAATATGGTGCCCTTTTCTACCTGGAATTTTGCCATGCCATTCATAGCTGCTCATAAATAATTAACAAATATTTGGCATGCTAAAATATGTGGAAATTCAGAAAACTTCTGAACCTACTCTTGTTTAGGTCAGTGTTTCCCAATCCTGTTGCTTGACTATTCATGCATTATACATTTGAGGATTTTCATTGTACCCAATATTTTTCCACTATTTGTGAATTTACAATAGGTTAGTAAAGGGACAAAAAAATAATTGTTGCATTGGGAGATTCATTTAGCTTTGGGCATAGTTCTGCTTAGAATAACAGTGTACTGATAAAGCAGTGATTTGTGATATTAGAATAGATGTTGTGATTATAGTGCATCATTCTATTTATTGTTCATTGTGTTTACCTGCATGTTCTTTATTGCCACTCCAAACATTTTGTTTGTCAATAATTACAAACTAGTTAGGGGTTCTTAGCAGTAATGAGGCCCAGCACGTCTTTAATTAGGTCAGTATGAAGCATCCAGGTTGCTTACTGGCACCAAGAAAAGGGATCACTCCAGTTTCAGCCCTTTTACCAGTTCACTGTCCAGTACTGGATCCAGTTTAAGTTTTTTTATTTGTTTTGCCAATGATATGGATCAGCCTTAACCTTATAGCCTTTATTAAAGTTAACCATTTTTTTTTTAATTTATTGGCCCCTGTTTCTATGTTCAATTTTTTTTGTCATATACGTTTATTCTTTTTCTTTTATATATATACTTTTATAGCGTGTTGAGTAACTACTTTTTTTTGTTTTTTTTGTAATTAGCTTCATAAGTAAAACTTACTTTCTTACCTACTCTACACTACACTGTAAAAATTTCAAAATGAAGGGAAGACTCTGGGGTTCTAGGCCTAATCTTATTTTCTAAGAGTAAATCTACAGCAGGGATATCCAGTTCTGGTGTGGGTGCAGGTTTTCTTTTCAAGCAAGCAGAAACCACACCCACATTTTGAAGGTTACAAATCCTGTGTGTTATTCTTTTTGTAGTACTGTAATCTTGTAGAAAATACGAACCATGCAAAGAACTCTTCAGGAACCTATTTTTAAGAGTACATTTCTTAATTATCGTAACATGCTTATTGTTTAATCCCTTAAAGTTATTAGAATTAAAAATTCTAATAACTAATCCAATTTCCAATAAGTAATTTTTTTTTTATGTGATTTGTTTTCCTAATACAGGTCTGACAGAATGGAGTTCTTATTTGAGTTTCTATTCTCTCCATTGCCCACCTCGGCACTGGTGTTCTTGTTTGGGCTCGGGGCAGTCGCCCTGACTTATCTCAGCACCAGGCCCAAGCCCCTGCGGCCGCCTGTCGATCTGAACAGACAGACAGTGGGCATTGCGGTAAGAACCTTCTACCTGCAATGTACAGAATGGTCAAGCATTATACTGGGAACAGTGAATAGTGATAATGGAAATTTAAATAGAGTTTCTAAAGACTATAACAACTGATACAGGAATTTTATGCTAATAATATTGATTTGCAGGGTGGAGCCAGAAAGAATGCAATTCTTAAAGATGACAACTTAATATCCTATTCACATGAGGATGCTAAAACTCTGTATGAGGTTTTCCAAAGGGGATTACATGCCTCAGGTAAAACGCCTCCAGCCACATATAGCATAAATTAGAGTTAGTTCTTATACAAATGCACTGGACAATCTACAGCATCTGGAAATTTGTCTCACCCTTTCTGCCTTATTATAATATTTGTACAGGAAATGGGCCTTGTTTGGGGCACAGAAAGCCTGGGAAGCCTTATCAATGGCTGAAATACAAGCAGGTACTCCTTTTGTGAATATGTGGTAGATGAATTTCATTCTGAATAGAAAGGGATTCATGTGAGGAGGTATTTGGATTTCACTGGTGCTCTTTGGTTTCTGCAGGTTTCAGACAGGGCTGAGTACTTGGGCTCTGCACTGCTCCATAGAGGCCTGGAGCCTTCGCCAAAATCATTCATTGGCATCTTTGCTCAAAACCGACCAGAGGTGATATTCCAACTACAATAACTTTACCTTGCTGATAAACATCATTCCATAATGAAAATTTATTTTTAAATATTTGATTTTACCATTTAAGTCAATATCTCCTATCTATATCTTCTCTCTCTCTCTCTCTCTCTCTCTCTCTCTCTCTCTCTCTCTCTCTCTCTCTCTCTCTATCTATCTATCCTTAAAATCAGTATCTCTATCTTGCCATATCTTTATTTATGACATCTTATAGTATGGGATTACAACACTTTCTCCTATACTAGGAGAAATAGGAAAATCAATATAATTCAAAACTTAATATTAATAGTCAGTTCTGGATTGTTTATACATAAACCTAACCGGAAATAACACATTCTCTTACCATATTACATCTTAAAACCTTTATTGTTTGAGTAATGTCTCATATTTTAAATGTGTATTGTATGGACAAGATTAAATAATTAAGCTCTTTTAAATGAAATAATTAAATTATTGACCTTAGGCTTACAATTTAAGTAAGGTTTCTGGGAAATGAATATTTGTGGTAATTGCCCATATAATACAGATGCAGTGGATAAATGCCGGAGTATGTTTTTAAAGACTAGTTCTGTGACAGATGGAGGGCAATTGATGGTTTTGTAGGCTGATCAATACCTGTTCCTTGTATGCAGTGGATTATCTCTGAATTGGCCTGCTATACTTATTCCATGGTGGCAGTTCCTCTGTATGACACACTGGGTCCTGAGGCTCTTGTCTTCATCATTAACAGAGGTAATTAGACCTGCTTACCTCTCAGCTTCATTAGAGGTGTTCACTGGCACAGGTAACACCTAACTGGGTTCCCTTGAGCTCTAATGAAACCATGAGGCTGGAATTATTCAAGATTAAAGATTCGATCTTGCACATCTTGCTGCCTGTATGTTTTTCCTAAGAAAAATTGCTTTGACAGATTTCTGCATAGCTTATCTTCTGTAAAAACTGAATAATATTGCTAGTTATACAATATAATATAGTATAATATAGTATAATATAATATAATATAATATAATATAATATAATATAATATAATATAATATAATATATAATATTCATATAGTCATCTTCTAATTCATATCAGTCTACTCCTACTATACAACTTTTTTCATCTAAATGCCATCTATTTCTATGCTTTACAGCCAACATCTCTACAGTACTTTGTGACAAGCAGGACAAAGTGGAGACTCTTCTTGCTAACTGTGAAAAACGTCTTACCCCTGTGCTCAAAACTATCATTGTTATGGACCCATTTGATGCTGCTGTAACAGAACGGGCAACCAAGTGTGAAGTGGAAGTATTGAGTCTAAAGGATATGGAGGTAATCTCCTAAAGCACATTTATTAATGTGCTGCCACTATTTCTACATTTTCAGTGTTATTTGTTTGTTATTTATCTATTTATTTAGATATCTGTTATATCTTATCTTATTATTATAAGTTTTAATATATATATATATATATATATATATATATATATATATATATATATATATATATATATATATATATATATATATATAAAATTTATTTATTTTGCACTTTAGGCTCTGGGGAAAAATAATCATCGGAGGCCAATTGTAAGTTATTTAATTGAATACTATGTCTTTGTAAGCAGAACTGAAAAAAAACTGAAAAGAATAAATATTATTGCCAGAGAAATAAATATCAAGTATGTTTGATTTCTATTTACAGCCACCAAAGCCAGAAGACTTGAGTATTGTGTGCTTTACCAGTGGAACTACAGGTGGGTGCACATCTTCACCTATGATGCTATCATCATCACATATCAAAAACTTAAATGCCATTATTTTAATTAAAATGTCGGTACTAGAAAATTTCTAGAAAGCTTTCCCACATTTCTTTCTCTAGAAACTGCAAAATCCTATAGATACATATTACATATACAGCTGCAATACAATTGTCTCTCGTTATCTTTTTCAGGTGATCCAAAGGGAGCCATGTTAACCCATGAAAATGTAGTGTCAGATGCTGCTAGCTTTGTTAAAAGCTTTGAGGTATTTTATGTCACCGTGGTTACCAAGTTGGTCATTGCTGATTTTGTTATTAGTGGTACAATTCCATGAAAGGACTTGTTTTAATAATGATAATTCATATTTACTCTAGAGTGCCTTCACACCACTTTCCTCTGATGTGTTGATCTCGTTCCTGCCTCTGGCTCACATGTTTGAGAGAGTTGTGCAGGTATGGGTTTCTACGGTGCATCTTTAATTGGTGCTATATTTGACTCTGACTCTGACTTTCTATCTATTGGACTCATAGTTGCCTAACTGTCAACTATGCTGAGCCCGTGCTGAACCTTGTGTCGTGTTTTTGTATGTTTGCTAGACAGTGCTATATAGTGTGGGTGGAAGGGTAGGCTTCTTCCAAGGAGACATCAAACTGCTTCCTGATGACATGAAATCCCTGAAGCCCACAGTTTTCCCAGTCGTCCCACGTCTTCTCAATCGCGTATATGACAAGGTATTGTATGATGTTTTTGTCCACTCTCCATTTCAAACATTAGTGAACGGTTGTTCACGTGATGCCTGATAATATAGACATGAGATCTAATCTAGTTAACGACTCTGAAATGCTCTTTAGACTATACACAGACTTTCCACTGTTAACCTGACTTCATTCTTTCTGACCTTCATTCTTTCAGATACAGAGTGGGGCGCAGACTCCATTCAAGAAATGGCTCCTGAACTTTGCGGTTGAAAGGAAACATGCAGAGGTGAAGCAGGGCATCATCAGAAACAACAGCATATGGGACAAGCTCATCTTTCACAAAGTGCAGGTATCCCTATCAGGCATAAAAATACATCTGGCCACAGTGCTTCTCAGAGTTTCTCTGACAGCACTGATAGATTTCTGAGCAAAAAAAAGTCGCTTTCCAACACTGGAGAAGAAAGTATTGAAATGGTAATGAAACCAGCCACAGATTTTGATCTTGAGTGTTTGTATGTGTCTCTGGCCTTAGGAAAGTCTTGGGGGATCTGTGCGGGTGATGGTGACAGGTGCTGCTCCTATTTCACCTGCTGTGCTCAGATTCCTCAGAGCATGCCTCGGTTGTCAGGTAAAAAATCTTCTGCTTCATCATTTTCTTACAAATGTCACGCAAAAGAACTGTACACAACTATGACCTAGTTAAAAGCATATACTTGCATATTTTTCTGTATTATATTAAATGGGCAGCCTACGATTCACTTTGAAACATGTATTAACTGCAATGAAATTATTAGGAGAGAGTGTGTGTGTAGTTTTAAAAGCCAGGAATATAAGGCTATACATGTTAATTGATCTGGGAAGTTTAAGGGGCTAATTAAACAAGAATGTCTAAACTATAGTACCTAAGTTCCATAGTGGTCACTATGTCTGTCATTGAAGTTGTAGGGGTAACATATGACATCTCTGTATGCTTTCTTATCTCTGTGACCCTGAGCTGACCTGTTTCTCTGACCTGATTTCTAGATATTTGAGGCATATGGCCAAACTGAGTGCACAGCTGGCTGCACCATTTCTCTGCCTGGGGACTGGACAGCTGGTATGTTTCTATAGTAAAATCAGCTTATTTAACAGCAAAACATTCATGCTTGAGGCTAAAGTATACTCAAATGCACCATCTGTATCATTGAACATGCTTTTGTGTTTAGGACATGTTGGAGTACCTGTTCCGTGTAATATAGTCAAACTAGTAGATGTCGAGGAGATGAACTATTTCGCATCGAATAATGAAGGAGAGGTAATAACGGCGTCTTCTGATGACATGAAGGTCTATAATTGTTGGCAGTTGCACTGTATATATAATTATTTATGTCTTAGGTTTGTATAAAAGGGAAGAATGTATTCTGTGGATATTTGAATGATCCAGAGAGGACAGCTGAGGCACTTGACCAAGATGGATGGCTACATACTGGAGACATTGGCAAATGGCTTCCGGTGGGATTCCTTTTTTAATGCTGAATCATTCATTCCATTTTTGGAAAACTCTTTTAATTTTTCTCCTCTCCATATTTAAATGTCATCTATTAATGGTGTGGTTCTGCACAACTGACTAGAATGGAGTTTTGAAGATCATTGACAGAAAGAAGAACATTTTCAAACTGGCCCAAGGCGAGTACATTGCTCCAGAAAAGATTGAAAATGTTTACGTTCGATGTGGTACAGTTGCTCAAGTATTTGTTCATGGGGACAGTCTACAGGTGAGCTGCACCTCTTCATTCCCACTTATAGAAATGATATGATATGGATTGAAGGTTTGGAGAGTTCAACATATTGTATATGTCATTTCTCTTCTATTTTCAGTCCTGCTTATTGGCCATTGTGGTGCCTGATGCTGAGACACTACCTGGCTTGGCTGGGAAACTTGGAGTTAAGGGTTCATTTGAGGAACTATGTAAAAACCAGGTCTGATACCCTGTATAATATGTCTTTCAACCATATATATATCACCTGATATTCACTACACTTACTGTCTGGGGTCACTGACTGAAAAATCCTTTCTGATAGATTTATTAAAGAAGTTACATGAGTCAAAAATAGCTGCAACACTTTGCTCCTTGGCCTTAAGCTGTTATCTCAGCAGGTGCCCTTTCAACCTTTTAAATAGCTCAGCTCTTTGAAAAATACAAAGTCCAAAACAATTAGTGGAGTAATGCACTACATATAAATGTCTGTCTATCTTTTAATGCATTGGGGCTGTATACTAACTTTTCTAGCAGGAAGCACTAGTGCTAAAAAGGCTCAAATTTCTATTGCAAAAATGAACACTTCTGAAGTAATGACACTGACATTATATTTAAGGTTTTTTTTTTGCATTTTGGTTCTGTACTTGTTGATATAGGCATCTGCAATGCTAGTTAAGTAACTTTTACACTTTATATTCAAGCTAACAACATTCCAGCTGCTAAGGTTCATGTAAAACACACCTACACGATTGAGAAAAGCTTGCTCAGCAGTATTTCATATGCATTACCTTTTAACCTCTGTAGAAATGACAGTTATAAATTTCTATCGTGTTTCATTTCTGATGCTATATATGTACTACAGGTATACTAAAGAAATATGCTAGCTTAAACTCCTATTCCTTATATACAAATAAATGTATGTGCAGTTTTACTATCATTCAGAAGACAAACTCGGGATTTTGTTGAACAAGCATTATTACTTGTAATCTGGTTGGTTAATATAACACACTCCCTGATAACATGATCGTTTTATTCCTTTATAGCAAATTAAGAAAGCTATCCTCTCTGACCTTGTAAAGCTGGGACGTGAAGCAGGGCTCAAATCCTTTGAACAAGTAAGTGATATTTTTCAATTTTATAAAAGATGGTAGTGTAAGTAAGCTACTAAACATTTTCCTAAAGAGATCACATAATGTTATGTTAATATACACTAAAGAATCTTTGCTAACGCTGTTGACTTGTTTTATCACTAAGGTGAAAGACTTGCATCTCCACCCTGAGCAGTTCACTATAGAGAATGGCCTTCTTACTCCAACGCTTAAAGCTAAAAGAGGTGACCTCACCAAGTTCTTCAAAAATGAGATTGAAAGTCTTTATGCTAAACTTCAGGGATGAACCAACAAAAGCCATATTGTTCACAGTAGGTTTCTGTGACCTTCTGACCAACTCAGAGTACCAAAAAATCCACACCATTACACCATTAGATGTGGGGCACAAGGTATAAAGATATTTACAGTGTTGGTTTTAAAGAAGACTTCAGTCTCCTATACTAACTGTGTTCATTAAGCCTTGTTATTTGCTCAAATGTACATATTAAAGGAATACTCCATTTTCAACATCATCTGTATACACTGCAACTGTAGTACACTTGAGACTGCCATGGACAATAATTTCAGTATGTCTCCTTATTCCTAGAATAGATATGAAAAGCAGCTGGAATAGAAGCTTAAAGGCAGTTGCTGAATTTTGTCAATAAACATGAAAAGTGCATTTATATAACACAATAGAATAGTCTGTCACAGTCTAACACACAGTATCTAGAGATATAAGGATAGCTGCATAACGTTGTTGTATGATTAGCATAGTTTATTCCAAAATTCCTACACTAATGAAATATCTAATAAAAGGTAATTATTAAGGTTTTAGAGTTTCATTTACAAATATGTTTTTGACTGAAGAAGTCAAGTTATTAAAAATGCTTTCATACAGAAATTCACTGACTGCCCCAACGACTGCCCTTAGACTTTTATTACAAAGTGTGTTTTATTCAAACATTTTTTTTGTTTTTCTCAGTACAAGGAAACGTGTTGAAAATGTTGTTTAGGTTTCACTACAGTTGCAGTACACAAAGATTGGGTTGGAAAATGCTGAACCCTTTCAATTTAATGCTATGTACATTTGGAAATATTAAGCACTGAAAAGCAGAATTACGGAAATAAAATGATTTCCATTGTTCTTTTACATACATTATATATATATATATATATATATAAAAAGATATATATAATTTAAAAAACAAGATTACATTATACAGAGCAGAAATGTTTACTTTTCTATTGTGTGGTTTACATCAGTTTTACAAAAATAATCAAAAATAAAATCAAAAAAAATTTTTCTGTACAAAGAATACAGTGTATTTGCATGACTAAGACCTTGATACAGCTGGCATAGGCATTGCATAAACGGCTTGGACATCAAAGAGAGAAAGAGAAACAGAGAAAACAATATTTTCACGTAAACATTTGCTCAGCTCCTAAAAAGGAATGCTTACAAGCTCCGGGTTATCACTTCAGAAACTATTCCCTCTGTGCCATGTCATTTATATTCTCTTGTTACAAAGTTACACACATTCATATGAAGAAGCAGAGTTTGCTGGTTTGGACAGTTAGACAGTTGATCTGCCATTGAAATGATTTAGAAAAGACATCTCGAGATCAGACAGGAACACTTCTACAGCACGGTATTGAGACGGTGAAATCAGACTTCCGTCTAAAAACATGAATCGACAATTTTTATGGAAATTCTAAAAGGAGCTATGTAGAACTCAACAACAGATGGTTTCCCATTCTATGCAGAACCATTTAGAAAGCTAAAACCATCACATTAACCATTCACAGAACCCTTAAAGACTTATTTTTGCTCAAGTCAAACAGTAAAACACACCCCACTTGTCTTATTTATCTTTCTTTTCTTCACACGCTGGTGTGTTATTTGCTGAGTTATAGTGGCACTTTTCCACACAGCGGCGAGGAAACCACCCTCTAACACGAAGTTCAGCTAAAGCAGGAGTGAGAGACAGGGAGGGAGAGAGAGAGAGAGAGAGAGAGAGACAGAGAGAGAGAGAGAGAGAGAGAGAGAGAGAGAGAAAGAGAGAGACTTTTTAGAATACTTAAACATTTTAAACACTTACATGAAATTTGATTAGGACATAGTCACTGTGACATTTGTGTACCTTTGGTCTGTTCCTCATCCAAAACTTTGTCACCATACATCCACCACCTGGATATGTAAGCATCAATACTCATTTATTTATTGTTAAGGAGAATAATTCAATTAGCTGTGTTTGCATTAAGTTGTCAGACACTCACTTGGTTCCTCTTGTGGCGAAGATAATCTCCCCTTTAGTGAGTTTGATCCTGGGTTCTTCAGTGCAGGGGGACCTAAAGAAAGTGTTTAATCCCTTTCCTAGTGGACACCATGCTCCGGTGTAGTCCTCCACAACTCTGTACTGCACCTACAGACAGCAGAATCTGGTTTTAGACTTTATATCTATGCTGCCATCTGGCGTCCAACAGACATCATGACAACTACTCACACTTCTCACACGCTTGTCAGCTTTCTGCTTCAGCTGCTCGATCTGGAGAGACAAAAGGAAAAAATTCAAATCACAAATTCAACTTCTGTGAACGGTGCAGAATAAAATGTTACAGAAACATATAGTGTGGACGTACAGTTAGTGTGTGCTGGTGGCATTTGTCATTTATGGGCCATTCAATGCCATCTCCCTCTGGAGTAGCAGACCAGGTGAACACCTGCTTAAAATTCTCCCAGCGACTTCCCAGGTCATACGGGAAGATGAACTCCTCTCCTGTTTGGTAGTATTGGATTCTGTCTTTGGCCTGAAGGGAATATTTGAGGCTAATAAGTGGAAGAGTATGGTATAAGCATAAAATTTTAATTTACCAAAAAATGAAAGAAATGGGATATTCCCAATTTGATTCTGCATGATTAGATGATTGGGCATGAGGTAAAATACTGTTGTATGTCACAATACAACAAAATATCACGAAGCAATACAAAATACTAAGCAATAGAAACTGTTAATGTAGCAATGACTCTTGGCTTTGACCTATAACATCTATACAAGTGGTTTTAAGATTTTGTAACTGAATTGAGCCAGGCTACAATACGAGTAAAAGTCAGACAAAATAAATAGTGTCTCATTTAGCAGATTTCTTAAAAATAATTAGCTAATTTTAATGCTTTAGTGGCTACATTAAAGCAACAGCAAATTCATGCCATCATGTGAAACTTCTACTGCTGCACCACAGACGGCATTCTGACCGACTGCATCACTGTTTGTTATGGCAACTGTTCTTCCTCTGTTTTAGTAAGAGGTGAGAACAGCAGAGCTCGTCACTGGAAGTAAACTCCCAGCCTTTTGTTTGATTAAAGCCTGCAGTATCGATACAGACTGCACTCAATCTGCCCAAAACTTGTTGGCGACACTGCAGTTTGACCAGAAGCTTCCGCTGCATCCAGAAAATCAGACTGAAGAAGTTTTTATTTTACTAAACAGCCAGGAGTCCTTCAGCTAGCACTGTTAAACTTTATTACTGTCACTCCTGGACTCTTAGATACTTATAATTCATATTTGATATTTATTATCTATTGTACCTGTATTTATTTTTCTGCCTAATTAATAGCAAGGCACTTTTACTCTAACATTGTCCATCTATTTTATTAAATTACAATTAGGGATACATTAATACATTTATAAACCGAAAATTTATATCCTGAATTTATTTATTTCTGTAAAGCTGCTTTGTGATAATGTCCACTGTTAAAACTGAACTGAGTTACAGCATCATTTCTATCATTCATGTCAATGCCTGAATCTGAGCTTCTTCTTAAGCAATTCAATGCCAAATTAAGAAGGTATGAAGTACACTGTTTACGATGAGGTCTTCCTTAAAAGTGGAAAAAGATTTTTTGCTAATCGAGAAATCCGAATAAATCTGGGACTGTCTGTTTAAAACAAATGGGACGTTGCCACTACATGGTGCAGCTCTGGATTTAATTCGACCTTAATGTAGAATTGAAATGTTCTATATTTGATGAATACATTAAATATTTTCACTTCACTTTTTTTGTTCTGTATTAATCACATCATGAACATTTTTATCACACTATTATTGGATTGTCAATCTTGTATTCAGAAACGCAGAAATTTTTATCCAGAGCACATTACAGAAGAGTGTGTGCAGATTACTGAGAGTCTAAAGATAGCAACAAGCAACACTACCAGAAACAAAAATAAATACATTACTATTTAGAAAGCAAGAGCTTGTAAGTGTGTTGAAAAGCATGCAGTTTTATCTAGAACATACTGATAGTGAATTAAAACATGCATGACACATATGGCAGTGAAAGAGTAAAGGTGCTCACTTTCTCCTCGATCCACACTTCAATTGAGGTTTTGTTTCGCAGAATCACTTTCATCTGAAAGTAAAAAGTCATACTTTATTAAACTTTTGTCATTGCATGCTTTGTTATTTCTTTAGATGGTGTAGAGGCAGTTCAAGAATGTGTTTAGGCCAACTTTGCTAATATCGCTCATGTATAAGCTGAAGTTTTCAATATTTAGCAAATGACCAGATTAACATATCACATAGTTCAAGTCAGGAAATGTAACATCCAGCCAGAGAGTAGAGCTAATTTACCTCTTTTGAAAGCTCTGCATAGTGGACAAGACTAAGAGACTACTGAAAACTAAGAGACATGAGCAGAATTAATGATAGGTGTACCTGAATAAAAAACAGCATGCCAACGGCAATGGTAGTGCCCAGCGCCAGTCCCAGAGCAAAGAGATTGGCTGCAAAGACTGATATGCTGAATGGCATTATGGGATGGTGGACACGTCGGGGAGCACTCATGTCTATCTTCACGGAGCTCCAACCAAAAGAAATCTGCAGCAGAAGTACCAAGTATATGCACAAATAAAAAAAAAATGCACATGGATAAATTTGTATCTAAAGCATTTACAGTTCAAAATCTGAGCTGGAGTGAATGTACCGTATGTTGCTCCTTTAAGGATTATTATTAATCAATGTACTTTATTTGCCAGAACATAATAAATAGACAGATGTGTGGATGGCCCTACTGACCCTGTCGTTTAACTGAGAGTACATCGTCATGATGAAAATGAAAGCAGCATGGATGCAACCCAGCGGTGCGAGGAGGAGGAAAGTAGTGAAATAGGCATGATTCAGATGTCCGCAGCAGTTGTTGATCCAGGGACAATGGTGATCCATCTTCATCACACACCTGAACAAGGAGAAGAAGCAGCTAAGTTTGAAAAGCATTTAAGTATGCTATGAAGTAACTCACAAGGCAAGTACTAAATGCTACATGTGAGATAGTTAGATGTAAAAACACACTCAAATGCTACCTGTTACACTTTCTGCAGTGGTGAGATCTTGGGGCTTTATAACCTTCACACACTCTACAGAACTGTAAGTACATAGTGTCTCGCTGATTTTCCTGTTAAAGAGAAGACACCAGATGACCAACATGCAGTTACATTATACAGAGTTAATCAGATTAGAGAAAAAAACAAGGATTATGGGTATCAAAAAACATTGCAAATTACTCCAGCACTATATTTTTTTTGTATTTACCGGTTTCCACTTTAATGGAATATATCCAGGACCCACAAACATGGCATTGAAATAGTTGTAGAGAATGAGTACAGTCCAGTTGATTAGCATAATAAAGTTAATGCTGCCACTCGTAGTGTCCAAGGGCCAGTACCAGATAATAGAGTCCAGTATGGCCATGGAGGAGCACACAGCAATGACAGTAAGTGCGATGATCGGACCCCAGTGACAAAGTCTCCGAACCTCATGGAGGTTTTCAAATACAATAATGGTAGATATAATGTTCATTTTGTCCAGTATTTCTTCAGCTTTCTAAGTTTCTTGAAATGGCAAATTGTTAGTTATGCTGTCTTTCTCTAATGAAATGATTTGACCATGAGGAGGATAAATTATATGTTTTCTGCCTTCTCCGAAACATCCAGCGATCAGTTGCGTCATGGGTTACAGGAGCCGTCTGTGTGGTAGAGTCACTAGCTCTCCTCTTGTGTGGCATCCTTTCTCTCTGACCAGTCTGTTGCTTGATTCTCAAGCTGGAAGCATCTCACCCATCTAGGTAGAAAAGGATAAAAAATCATTTTAAATGTTATGCAACAGTTGGCTAATTCATGGCACTGCTTGCAATGTTCATGCAAGACTTTGATTACTACACAGACTGGAGTGGTGTGATGATTTATTTCCATTTTGACTAACTGGTCTAACTTGTCCTTTGGGCGTGATAGTGACGCAAGACTTAGGACATGTAGATCATTATTTTCAACTTAAATGTAGATCACTTACGATACAAGCAAAAAACATCCGTAAATCTGATCTGAAAACAGTCATTCATTTTCACTTCTATGTATCTGCCCATAAAGCAAACTAGCTAGCTAGCTAGCACTGCTGCCGTGATATATCGTGATCATTAAAATGATACACAACTGCCCCTATGACAACGAAAATGTCATAATACGCATTAGATAAATTAGCGATTATCTTTTAACATAATGTATCTTTGCAGAAACAGATAACTATCGCTCACAACAAGCGTTTACCTTCACCCACGGCGGAACTACTCACTTCCTCATTCTCTAAACCGCAGTCTGAGCGGTGCGCCACTCATATCTTCCGTGTATGCAAAGCTGAAAATGTGCCATACAAGACAAAACGTATCATTACAACTAATACCTGCTTTTCGTCCGATTTGAAAACCTATGTGCAAAGTTCGCGCGGTTTAGATTTAACTACATAGTCCTTTAACATTTTTAAACAATAGTAATAATAAAACGGTAACGTGTTTTCGCCGGAACACAATTACTGTGACACGTCCTGGAAGTGACGGTAACGTCAATAACAACATTTGATATAACCAGTGTAATAGTATCGCGACATCCGTCTTAGAGCATTTAAATATCCAGTTCATAACAATGTCTTCGGATTTTGAAGCCTACGAACAGGAGTTTGGTACTCTCACCGCAGAAATTACCAACAAAATTGGAAGAATACCTAAACTTAGTGGAGGTAAGTGTTGTCCTTAAAAAAAGACTGTCACTTGAACCAAGGAAGCTAGTTAGCTTCAGTAATGCTAGCGAGCTGGAATCAGCCCAAGGCGCAAAGCCGGTATGCAGTTGCTAAGGAGTCGATACGCTGTGAGCTGAGTGCTGCTTCTCGCTCTCAAGAAAAACTATAAAAACAGACTGTTCATTGTTTTTGGTAGAAAGCTAACGACAAGCATGCGTTATCAAATGACCAGTGTGTTTTGCACCTTACTACAAAACAAATGCGCTCAGTGTTTAGTTTTCTGTGGGGATTTTACTGTTCCGGTAATAACTTACGGTAACGAGGACATCATTCTCAAGTTCCCTGTGTTTTAAAGTTTATGTGGGGGTTGGGGATAAGTGGGGTGTGGTAGCTTAGTGGTTAAGGTGTTGGACTATTGACCGGAAGGTTGTGAGTTCAACTCCCAGGTCCGCCACACTGCCACTGCTGGACAAGGCCCTCAACTGTCAATTGCTCAAAAAAAAGAGAAGATAAATTGTAAGTCACTCTGGTTAATGGCGTCGGCCACATGCCAGAAATGTAAATAAAATTACATAAGTCGTTCTTTTTAGAAACCTAGTAAGCTATTAAGTGTCCGAGGGAATATGGGTTCATTGAATGCTACTGACATACAATCTCCTCTGAAAGTTCTGGAACATCAAAGCCAGTTGTTTTTGCTTTTATTACACACTGAAGACATTTAGGTTTGAGACAAAAAGCTGAATATGAGGTGATGGATCTGAATTACAGCTTTAATTTCCTGATATTTGTATCTAGATGGCAACTGGATGTAAATATAACATGAATTTGTTGTAGTTTGGATGCAGACCACCCAATTTTTAGTTGAGCAAAATATGAGAACAGATGGTCTTAACATAATGCTTAATATGTGGTTGCATATCACTTGGTTGTAATAACTCCATCAAGCTGGCAACCTCTTGAAATCAAATTGTTTCTTTCTTTTTTTTCATGATGCTTTTCTAGCATCTTTATTTTGTTGTGTGTTTTAGGAGGTTTGTCTCTTCAGTGTCCTCTTCAATAGGAAAATTTCTGCTCAATCAGGTTATGTTCTGCTGAGTGACTTGGCCAGTCTAAAACCTCTCACTTTTTCTCTTGATGAAGTCCTGTGTTGTGTTGCCAGTGTGTTTTGGGTTATTGTCTTGCTGTATAATGAACTTCCTCCCAATTAGATTGGATGCATTTCTCTGTAAATTGCCAAACAGAACGAATTCACGCTGCTGCTACCATCATGAATAGCAATGACGATTTATGAAACTGTTCCACAGTTACAGCCACAGACAGACCATGAGTACTCTAAGAAAAAAGGCAATATAAAGGCAGAAGAGTATTAAAGTAAGATAAAAAAAGAGAGAAAAACTATAAAAAGGTATCTACACAGAGTATGAAAAAGTTGCTTTCGGCTGCTCCCTGTTCAGGGACGCCACAGCGGACCAACTGGTCCGCACAACAACTTGGCAAATGTTTTACGCCGGATGCCCTTCCTGACACAACCCTCACATTTTTCCGGGCTTGGGACCGGCACTGCATCCAGTGGCTGGGGTCGAGGCATTGGCTGGGAATCGAACCCGGGCCTTCCATCTACACAGAGTATACATTATGCAAAAAATAATTGTACTTGTAATCTGGTTATAACAGTGTGCAAAAATACAGATAAATTAACAGGGGTTCTCAAGTGGAGAAGAAAAGGTACAGGTTTGAATATTGTGAATGAATAATCTTTCAAATAGAAACTCATTCTAAGCTTGAACTCTTTAACAGTGTTCTCATGCGGCAATTAAAACCTGATATTTTGATAATTATGTAAGAAAAAAGATCTTGTCATCGTTGCTGCTGTAGTCATCATTTGAGGCTGTAGTCATCATTTGAGGCTGTGTGGAAGAATCACGGCACAAATATCATTGTTAAACAGCATGAGCAGTACACTGAGCTCTCTCTTTTTCTGTACACCAGTTTAAGATGCATTTGCAGAGCTATGGTCAGTTGGTGGTGCAATGAGATTATTTTTTTATTTTATTCTTTTTAAATTTAACAATTTGTACAAAGGATAAGACTTCCAAATTGATTTTATATATATATATATATATATATATATCTTCTTCTTCTTCTTTCGGCTTTTCCCTTCAGGGGTCGCCACAGCGAATCATCTCTCTCCACCTATCCCTATCTTCTGCATCCTCAACCCTTGCACCCACTAGCTTCATATCCTCATTAATTCCATCCATATACCTCCTCTTTGGCCTTCCTCTTTGCCTCCTGCCTGGCAGCCCCATGTCCAACATTCTCCTACCAATATACTCACTGTCCCTCCTCTGAACATGTCCAAACCATCTTAATCTGGCCTCCCTAACTTTGTCCCCCAAACGTCCAACATGAGCTGTCCCTCTGATGTACTCATTCCTAATTCTGTCCAATCTTGTCACTCCCAAAGAGAACCTCAACATCTTCAGCTCTGCTACCTCTAGCTCTGACTCCTGTCTCTTCCTCAGTGACACTGTCTCTAAACCATACAGCATGGCCGGTCTCACCACTGTCCTGTACACCTTCCCCTTGATTCTCGCTGATATTTTCTGATCACACAGAACTCCCGACACCTTTCTCCACCCATTCCAACCTGCCTGCACTCGCTTCTTTACCTCTTTCCCACACTCTCCATTACTCTGGACTGTTGACCCCAAGTACTTAAACTCCTGTACCTTCTTCACCTCTTCACCCTGTAACCTTACTGTTCCACTTCCCTCCCTTTCATTCACACACATGTACTCAGTCTTACTACGACTGACCTTCATTCCTCTTCTCTCCAGTGCAAACCTCCACCTCTCCAGGTTTTCCTCCACCTGCTCCCTGCTCTCACTACAGATCACAATGTCATCTGCAAACATCATTGTCCAAGGAGACTCCTGTCTGACCTCCTCTGACAACTGGTCCATCACTATAGCAAACAGGAAGGGGCTCAGAGCCGATCCCTGATGCAGTCCCACCTCCACATTGAACTCCTCTGTCTGACCTACAGCACACCTCACCACTGTCCTGCTCCTCTCATACATGTCCTGCACCACTCTGACATACTTCTCCGCTACTCCTGACTTCCTCATACAGTACCACAGCTCTTCTCTTGGCACCCTGTCATACGCTTTCTCCAAGTCTACAAACACACAGTGCAACTCCTTCTGACCATCCCTATACTTCTCCATCAAAATCCTCAGAGCAAAAATTGCATCTGTTGTGCTCTTTCTGGGCATGAAGCCATACTGCTGCTCACAAATTTCCACTACCTTCCTTAACCTAGCTTCCACTACTCTTTCCCATACCTTCATTGTATGGCTCATCAACTTTATCCCCCTATAGTTACTGCAACTCTGCACGTCACCCTTATTCTTAAAGATCGGCACTAACACACTTCTTCTCCATTCCTCAGGCATCCTCTCACTCTCTAAAACCCTGTTGAACAAACTAGCTAAAAATTCCACTGCTGCCTCTCCCAGACACTTCCAGACCTCCACCGGAATGTCATCAGGACCAACTGCCTTCCCACTTTTCATCCTCTTCAAAGCCTTCCTGACTTCATCCTTTCTAATCTTATCTACTTTCTGTTCCACAGAGTTCACCCCTTCTACTCTTTTTTCCCTCTCATTTTCCTCATTCATCAGCTCCTCAAAGTACTCCTTCCATCTCCTCTGTACACTCTCCTCACTTGTGAGCACCCTTCCATCTCTATCCTTAATAACTCTAACTTGCTGCACATCCTTCCCATCTCGATCCCTCTGCCTAGCTAACCTGTACAAGTCCTTCTCTCCTTCTCTAGTGTCTAACCTAGTGTACAACTCGTCATATGCCTTCTGCTTGGCCTTAGACACCTCCCTCTTCACTCTGCGCTGTAACTCCTTGTATTCCTGTCTATTCTCTTCAGTCCTGTCCATGTCCCACTTCTTCTTGGCTAACCTCTTTCTCTGGATACTATCCTGAACTTCCTCATTCCACCACCAAGTCTCCTTATCTTCTTTCCTCCTTCCAGATGACACACCCAGCACCTTTCTCCCTGTCTCCCTGATCACTTCTGCTGTAGTTTCCCAGTCATCTGGCAGCACTACCTGACCACCCAGAGCCTGCCTCAACTTCTGTCTAAATTCCTCACAACATTCCTCCTTTTTCAGCTTCCACCACTTGGTTTTCTTCTTTATCTCTGACCTCTTCTTCTTACAGACCATCAAAGTCATCCTACACACCACCATCCTATGCTGTCTGGCTACACTCTCTCCCACTACCACTTTACAGTCACTAATCTCTTTCAGATTGCCTCTTCTACATAGAATGTAGTCTACCTGTGTGCTCCTACCTCCACTCTTGTAAGTCACTCTATGCTCCTCCCTCTTCTGAAAATAAGTGTTAACCACACCCATGTCCATCCTCTTAGCAAAGTCCACTACCATCTGTCCTTCAAGGTTCCTTTCCTTAACTCCAAACTTGCCCATCACCTCCTCATCACCTGTGTTCCCCTCACCAACATGTCCATTAAAATCCGCTCCTATCACCACTCTCTCACCCGTGGGAATACTCTCCATCACCTCATCTAATTCACTCCAGAATCTCTCTTTCTCCTCCAACTCACAACCTACCTGTGGGGCATAACCACTAACAACATTCAACATCACCCCTTCAATCTCTAACTTCAGACTCATCACCCTGTCTGACACTCTCTTCACCTCCAGGACATTCCTCACAAACTCCTCCTTCAGGACCACACCTACCCCATTTCTCTTACTATCCACACCATAATAAAACAGCTTGAATCCTGCTCCTATACTATGAGCCTTGCTACCCTTCCACCTGGTCTCCTGTACACACAGTATATCCACCTTCCTTCTCTCCATCACATCAGCCAGCTCTCTACCTTTCCCTGTCATAGTACCAACATTCAGAGTTCCTATTCTCAGTCCTACACTCTTACCTTTCCTCTTCTCTCTCTGTCTGCGCACTCTCCTCCCTCCTCTACTTCTTCGACCAACAGTAGCCCAATTTCCACCGGCGCCCTGTAGGTCAACGGCGCCGATGGCGGTCGTTGTTAACCCGGGCCTCGACCGATCCGGTATGAAATTCGTACTGACGATTCGCATGGTTAAATTTGGCAATGTTTTACGCCGGATGCCCTTCCTGACGCAACCCTCTCTATTTATCCGGGCTTGGGACCGGCACAGAAGTCACTGGACTGTGACCCCCATGGCTAGATTATATATATATATATATATATATATATATATATATATATATATATATATATATATATATATATATATATATATATATATATATATAAAGAGAGATTAAGATTTTGGCATCATTACTTACTTTTAGTCCATTCCTGTTTTTAGTGGAATTAGTATTGTTTCTTCACATGTAGGCAGAAGAGTAGCTGGGAGAGAATATGATGGTTCTTAATGGGAGGTTAACACAACACAAATACAGCTTTGCTTATCATTCATTCATCCATCTGTCCATCCTTTCTTCCATCCTTCCTCCTTCTCTCAGTTGCCCCTTTATCCAGGTCAGGGTCATGGTAGATCAGGAGTGTATGATAGCAAAACTGCACATGACCCTGAAATGAATGACACACGCACCCTGAAATGAATGACACACGCATTCACACACTCCTTCATACCTATAGCCTACCTACTGCCACATTTTGGGATGTTGGAGGAAACTTATGCAGATATGAGGAGAGCATGCACAGAAACAAACTGGAGGCATGAAGAGCTGACACTGCTAGCTGTGACAATGTGCCACCCGTTGCTGATCATATGTGTGCCTAATATCATTGCTATAGTGACAATTAAAAAGGCAGCGTCAAATAAATACTTCTTACTTTTAATCATATTTTTTTTGGTTGTCAACTTCAAAGGTAAGAAACAGGATTAACCAGTCAGAATCCACCCAAACTGCATGAGTGCATGACATTTATTAATATCAATAACAGGTCAGATCACAGTTATTTCATCTTTCCACCTTGAAATGTGTTCTCATTTGTCAAGTACACCTTGACAGCAATGCAAGAATATTTTGTCCATTTAAATTACATCACAAGCTGAAGAAACTTATAATCATTTGTCTTATATTAATGTATCTTTTTACCTTAATAATCAATATTTTCCTGTTCATTTAGTAACTACTTTCCAAAAATCTCCATTTTATGTCATTTTAATTTAATCTGTAGAGCTACACAAAGCAGTAAAAGTTATAACTCTTTAATGTGTGAAAAGGTTCAGTGTAATTCTGAGCAAATCCCTAAAGTGAACTGAACCTAATAATTTACTATTGGAACTTATTCACTTATTCTGCTAACCCTCTCTCTAGTATTGACAATGTAGTTTGTTGTAAAGCAGCCAATCACAAACCTGTACATGAGCAGACATGATGCTGGGTGTTTTAAGCCGTCAGCCATTAACTAGCTGAGGATTTAAAACAGCCAAAGCAACGGGCCACATTACAGCCTCCTTAAATGCGATTGTGTGAGAAACGTGAATGATTTATAGTTCAAAGACTTTTACTGACACTAACAATTAACTAAGAATAAACATTTTGTTTACCGACTATATGTTTAGAACTTCCCTGGACTAAAATCTGCACGTGACTTGTTTGACATGCATGATAGAATACCGAGCCACTTTGGCTTCAAAATATGCACATTTATGAGGTTAGGCACTGATGTTGGACAAGAAGATCTGACTCGCAGTCTCTGCTCTAATTCATCCCAAAGGTGTTCTATCCGGTTGAGGTCAAGTTCCTCCACACCAAACTCACTTATCCATGTCTTTATGGACCTTGCTTTGTGCACTGGTGTGCAGTCATGTTGGGGCAGGAAGGGGCCATCCCCAAACTGTTCCCACAAAGTTGGGAGCATGGAATTGTCCAAAATGTCTTAGTGCTGAAGCTGGATGTTGAATCCTTTCACTACAACTAAGGGGCCAAGCCCAAACCCTGAATAACAACACCTGAATGCAATGATTTGGATGGGTGTCCCAAAATTTTTGCCAATGTAGTGTATTTCAGGTAGTTTTCTGATTAATTAGATTGTGTATAAGAATGCAGCACAATGCATTCATAAAAAATGTTCTTCCAAATCTAGCCATCAATAAAGTTTTACTGCTAAAATCTGTAATCATAATTCAGCAGGTTTAAATGTAAATAAATAAATTATTAATCAAATGGGTCCGAATACAAGAAATTGTTGCTTGATTTAAATTTGTGATATTAAGGAAGTTAGTCCTGATATAGGAGGGTCTAATGTGTGCACTCAGAATTACTGCATTTATTACAACATAATAATCCAAGATAATTACTTTATTATTATTATTATTATTATTATTATTACTATTATTGTTATTATATTCTGTGCTTGAAACTTATTTTGTATAAGATATAAATATTTTTTTCATTAAATTTGTTATAATTTCAGCAGTTTGCATTGAAGTTGTAATGTGTAGAATTTGTGGCACATTACAAATAGATAATACAGTTAATGAGTAAGGCTATGTTAAAAAAAAAGACAACAAAAACACGGGCGATTTCTCATTTGCATAATAAACTAGAGTACATCGCACGGCTGTGCCCTTCTTGTTTGCTTGTATCATTTTTCTTGCTTATTGAACAGAAAGAGAATGTGCATTGTGTTGTGCAGTTCTATTGTTACATTGTGTTAAGGCTTGGCAAAAATGGGATACTTGTCGTCAGTGCAGCCCACCACCAGCTGCTAAACGTGTTTAAATCAACCAGTGAATATGAACAAAGACATTAGCTGTGTTTGCTCATCTTTTTGCAGAAAAGTTTAGTTCATGAATTAAATTATCTTTTGTGCGCACGGATAAAGATCCCCCCCTGCGAGTCATGCGTTTGTTGGCGAACCTCTGTATGATCTCCAATAGCCAGCATCAACAAAACTCTCTTTTTGTTGTTATTGCACTGCACAATGTCACATGTGCAGACCCTGATAAAGCACACTGGACAGATTAAATGTCCTTGGCTGTCTCTCTTCATTCATTCAGATAGATGTTTTTCCTGTTTAGGTTTTGTTATATAGAGCACAAAACCTGAGCTTTAAATAAGAACTCAAGGAGAATGTGCGCTCTTGTTCCATTAAACTTAAATGAGTCTTTCTGATTTAAAAAGTAACCCCAGAACAACAATGTCTGCCAATCAAATGGCGTGAAAAATTGAGCGGAGGCGTAAAGATGCACCTTAGTAAGAAAAGTTTAACTACGTGTGGTCTGATGGTCAGTCTGTGGATCTCCTGGGCTGTTGCTAGTGTCCAGTACATATCCAGTAGGGACATGCATATTTCAGCTTGCCCTACACTGCTTCTGTATAGAACAGCCTTTGTCTGCTCACCTTACAAAGAATTTGCCCCAGGCTGTTTACTGTGTGGGGTTATATCTAGGTTTGAAAAATGGATAGATGTCCAACAAAAGATGGGTGTACTGTTGTTTTGACTGTATTGACAGAAATCTGATTTTATACTGGTTAATGGATTTTTTTTTTCCCCTGCATTTTTTCTAAGGCAGTCCTACTTCTGTTTTTTCTTCACAGGTTATTATCATTTTTTTTTTTTTTCATTCTAAATCTTATCGTAGGCTTTTTTTTTTTTTTTTAACTTTTTACTTGTGTTAGACTTACATGCTGTCTGTGTTGTTAACATCTGATTATGGTTATTACAAGAACATATAAGGAAAAAAATCATGCTGTCATTTGTATTCATCTGTCAGATTTACTGTCATTTTGTAGTTTTCATGTGTGTCCCGACTCGCAAAGAAGCCACATCCTGATTTTACTGCATGGCTCTCGAGTAGTGTTTGCTGGAATTGATATCTTCCTGAGCGAGTTTGCACGATGCTCCTCCACAGACCAACAAAGATGTTTACACGTGGAGAAATAGCAGACATCAAATACGGATCTTTCTATGACATGAATGTGTAAATACATCTTCAGATGCAGGCTTGTTTTTTCCTGTTGATGTGCAAGAGTAGGGCTCTTGTCATAAAGCGCAGCTCTCCCATCAACCGATCAATATGTTTTCTGCTTCTTCCTTTTCAGAGGACAAGACGCAGCTGGTTCTAAATGTCGACAAACAGCTTGAGGAAGTCAGAGAGTTGGTAGGTCTTTGATCAGTAATTTCCACTTTCCACATTTTCTCAATAATGAATATTAGTGGGGGGGATAAAAAATCCCCTGCATAAACAACATCTGTAATGTCAGCAGTGACATTAGACACTCTTCATGTGGCTGAAGGCTTCTCTGTGCTGGCAGTGTGATCACATCCTCATAATACAGATTTAACTGACACCACATGACACATTTCATGCCATTACCTGAGAAAGGTGTCAAGTGCAGTGCTAAAAATAAGGGCATGTGATGCATGTAAATTGCTTTTGTGCATGTTCCAACATGTAATTGTTGATTGGACGCTATCTGTTGGGCTGTTTGTTTGCATGTGTTTTTGTGTATGTGTATGTGTTGAGGGGGGTTCACATGCTCATTGATGTGACATGGACACATGCAGTAGCTGTCAGTGAAGAGCCACAGCACTTCCACTAGATCTGCAGCGAGACTCGCTTCTCTACCCATTTGATGACTTTCCCTAGAAGTCAGAAGTAATAAGCTGATAAACATCATATCTTTTTGAAAGATTTGGCAGTAAATGTGTTCCAAGAAATTTCTTATTGTCTTTTTGCATGACAGTAAACGTGTTGTTTTTGGGTGTTAGGAAGCTGTGGGAGGTTTATCAGTGTAAATGACAAACCAGAAGAACTGAAGAGATTTTAAAATCCTATTTCCACATCCGTAGAAACTTTGTGTAGAACTTAGATGTGTGCAAAACTGCTACACATCTAATTGTACGTTCCATGGGCCTGCACTTCTTCAAAGCAGTTTTTTTCTTCTGTGGTCTTTAATAAGTTTGTATGCTTTTTTCCTATCATGGGACACAATGTAACTGATTCACTAATCAAGAAAATCTAAATTGATGTGCATAGTTGGAGCAGATGGACCTGGAGGTGCGTGAGATCCCCATCCAGAGCAGAGCCATGTACAACAGCCGTCTGAAGAGCTACAAACAGGAGGTGGAGAAGCTCGAGAAGGACTTTGTGAGTACAGTGCACTCCAACTCTCGCTCCTACATTACAGCACATAAAGCTTTGTTTATGACATTGTTTACGCAACCATGTACACAAACATAGCCAAAAATTTATTCCCTCTTCAAAACACAATTCTTTGAAGGTCAGTGGTGCCTACCGAGGCTAATTCTGAGTGTTTTTATAAACTTGTGTTGGGCTCGAGGAGTGTGAGCCTGTGCTTCTCCATGTCCTTGTTTAGTTATTCATAAATTGTACCTGCCGTCCAAAACCCACCCTGCTCACATCAAACCTTAATGAAGGCCTTGCCCTCAGAAACTGTTTTTTGTCTTGCTTCATCCTTATTTGTTAGTTGTTGTGTTCAGACATTTCTTAAGAAAATACGAATACTTTTTGAATTTACCTTTAATGGATTTGTATGCCTTTCATCACGCCATTGAGCCATCTGTGAGAATGTGAGGAATGAATCTGTCTGAAATCTGAACTCACAATAAGTCTCAACACAAACCACGTCCCATTCCTTTCTTTTCCTGTTCTTCTTCATCTAAATCCCGTGTTCAAACCTTGCACGTGGATCTAATTAGAGGTATGCTCAATATCAATGCCAGATGGTAGCAGCATCAACAAAGATTACAAAAAGGCATGAAATAAATGAGAACATTTAAGAAAATGAACTCTTTCCAATGATCTGATACTATGCCTCCGAGTCTGATGGCTTAGATCAGAGTGAGATCTTTCTTTTTTTTCCCCCACTCAGAGAGGCCTCACACTCCTCACCATGGGCATTTAATTGGCTGATGATTAATCTTTAACTTCTCTTGTTTGACGGATGCTGCGGTTAATTATCATGCAATTAACACTTGCTGTGCAGGGCTTTCACATTACATTCAGCCTTCATCTGATCCTTTTAACCCCCTTCAAGCTAAACTTGTGGCTTATTGTTTTCCTTTCACATGTTTATATTGTAGGATAGCAATTCTCAGCTTGCTTGTGTGTCTGAATCTTTTCCTGGCAATTGGTTTACATCTCAGGTCATTTCCTGCATAAACAGGAAGTTTCTGTATGTCAGTTTGTTTAATATACATTTCCAACCAGCTGATTTTAAAACGTGTCTGATATTGAATGAGATTTTCTTCATTCTGTGTGTATTTGAAAGACAGCTCTCCCTGAAGCTTCTGTTGATAGTAAGCCCTAGCAAATGTCCCAAAGCTGAGAGATTCAGCAGGGTGCTCAGAAGTGCCAAATGCTTTAGCGTGGATGGCTTATCCTCTCTGCCATGCGATGCGAAGAGCACATGCGCACACTTCTAAGAGGTGTCATGAAAAAGGCCATCGCTTATTTTATTTTAAAAAGGAGTCTTTGTTGTGCTTCCATGGGAAATCAAGGCCCTGTCCTGGCCTTCCCCTCATCTGGTGTTCCTGGAGCTTCTCTCGCTTTACCCCTCTCTCACATCCAGTCATTCACCCGTGTTTGAAGTCCTCCTGCCATTGCCACTTGCCACTCTCAGCCTCCTGTTCAGTAGCAGACGGAGACTGGTTGACCCAGCAACTCTGCCACACTTCTAGGGGAAAAAAGAGAGTAACATATCAGAAGGACATGCCAAAGGCGGGTGTGCTTGATGATGGCTTCATTTTGATAAAGGGACAGTGGGTCTGAAAGCCAGACCCTTTGGAGGCCATACATTGGCAGAGAAAAGAGAGCATTGAGATGGAAAAAAGACAGGATAAGGTGATTTGTCTGTGATTGGTCATGCTAAAAGTCGTTGAGTTCGGGGACCAGAATGACTTGCCTCTTAGTCATGCCTTTGATCTGACAGGAGAGCACCGTAATGGAGGCATAATTTAATGAAGCCAGTTGGGTAAATAGACTGCAAATCTTCAAAGGAGCCGAGTTCCACCACCTCTGCGTTCTCTTATATGGCCATATAATATCATCTGCTCATTATGAGGTGTCCAGCTAGTGTTTGTGCTTAACCATAAAATATAAATATCCTCTAGAACATTCTTAAGGATGTCACCAATGTTTTGCTTTAGAAGAAAAATTCTGAGCTGTATGTTTAATAGTTTTTGGGGTTTGATACAAATCAGAGCTTTGCACTTCTTCAGCCAAGTTACTTGTAAGGCTTAGTTTGTTTTTTGTTCGTGAAAGAAAATGTGACAATATTGCGTTTTCATGAAGTTGTCACATGGGATTCATGTATACAGCTCTATGAATTACCACTTTCCACTCTCCCTCTGGCTTCTCTCTGGATTTTTTTCTTTCCTGACCAGAAGATGGCGACGTTGAGCCATTGTATTCAATATCTTACTAACAAAAACTGCATCTGAGCTGCTGAGGCTTAAAGGCATTTGTGGATCAGAAGAGCCTCTTCTTGGTACAGTTAGACCCACTGATAGCCAGTAATCTCCATATTTGTTATATTTTTATTATAGTTGTGAAAAAATTTGAGTCAAGAAATGGCCCACACCTCCTGATTAGTAGAGTGTTTACAAGGTGACTGTTAAACCAGAATAAAAAACAAACAAACTCTTAAACGTTGCCTTCACCATTACTCTGAGCAGATATTTCACCTGTCCGATATCACTCACTGGTACAGTTTAGTGATTTTTTTTAGTGATTATAGGTAATTGGAATGTAGTTTCTATACAATATTTATTTACATAGACATTATGTAACATGTACACAAACTCTATGATAATGCTATATTCTACCTTCTCTTTGTGTGAGTGTTCACATTTCTAAAATTGCAAATCGGAAATTTTTTTAGCTGTGGTTTAGCAATGCCACTCCACTTATAACACTATATTACATGATCATACTGATGTACATGGTTGCATCAATAGCATTACATAACGTATACTTTATTTAGTATGAACACCACTACCAGAGATGTGTAGTGAAGTCCTGAAATACACAAGCAGATTTTATAATAGATGTCTGTAGATATCTCATAGGTACAATCGATGTGGCAGATTATATAAGTGTTCGTGAGCTATCAGTATTTCACTCTGTAATATGCAGAGATTGGACACGGCTATATATATACATCCACCTTACAGCTTGTGACGAAACATCGAATATGTTATTATGATTTATTTTTAATTCTATTATTATGACTGATTTTTATGAAGTAATTGTTTGATTCAATTTGTTTCTTCTTTAACTTTTTAAAAGGTGAATGAAAAATCATAAACTATAAAATAATAGATTTAATATCTGTTTATTTTATTCAAATATCTGTTTTTTGCTAAATATTTTCCGAAATATTTAGTTAATTTTAGAAATTGCTATTATATGTAAAAATTTGTGTTGGTTCTATTGATGAGTTTTAAATAGGTTAAATAGGTTAACCTATTTTTAAATAGGTTTTGTGCAAAAAATATGTTTTTTATGTTGGATGCATGTACGAGGAAATAAAATGTGATTCTTAATACTAGATGCATTTGTTAGTACTTTAAAGTTAAAGTTGATAAGTTGATTAATTCCAGAAACGATTAATTCGTTTTAAAACGACAGAATGTGTGTCATTTTTTCTCGGAGGATCTAGTGCATGGACGGAGGGAATCGAGGGAAATGTGACGAGGTATGATTCTGTGGCTTTTTGCGAAATCTGCTCCGTGGCGCATGTGGTAATCTCAGTGATAGGAAGTTGATGAGGTGAAGTCCGTGTCACTCAGAGGGGAAAATCAGGCCTCCTTGGCAAGAAATGAGGAGATGATGCACTTAATAGAAACAGGCTGCTATCACTGAGCCAGTAAACTAACAACCTCTCAAAACACTGCAGCTTTCTGTGCGTTCAAGTTGCATCATTTAGAAATCTATATCATCTTCATAAAACGTGTGTAACTTTATATACATAGACTATATATAGAGTAATGGGATAAGCTGACTTGTTTGACCACTGTAGCACTTGTCCTCATTATGTCAGTGTAGCCTTATTGATCTGCTGGACACACAGGACACTTCATCATTTCGAGCATGAGATAAAGAGGATCTGTCTGCACTTCTGCTCTACATGCATAAAGTCATGAAGTGACTATTTATTTTGCAAACTGACTGAATAATAGAAAATCATGGTGTTTATACAATAAATTGGGGAATCATTTGTTATTTTTGTTTCCTATTTTAAAAAGCACACCCTGGAGTGAGACCCAGGAAGTTTACAAATTCCAGTCTAGTTTGACATGTGTTTTTTTTTTTTTTTTCTTCTTCTTCTTCTTCCCCAATCACTATTTATTTACAGAATAGACATAGTGTTTGAAATGCTTTAAAGTTTCCCCACTTGAACTTCATTTACTTTCCTCTGACTTAAGTGCTTCTAATGAGCTCGATGTAAAAATGTGAGCATGTCTCTGTGAATAGTTTGGCTTGAAGTCTGCTGGTTTAAAGGCTGAGGCGGTCTTGATCACATTTCTACAAACACCAAAAATGTCTGTTTCAAGCCAAATGTTTGCTACCTGACATTGAAGGGAAGACCAGCTAGCATGATTGTTTCTTTATCAGTGTAGACTTCTTATGTTTTGCATCTTGTGGCATTGTGGTGACATTATGTAGCTTCTATTTCTCTGTTGTGGCGCCTTTGTTTTTCATCTGAACTGAAGACGAAATATTTTTAGCTCTATAGTAAAACTCTGGGCTTTTGGCTGTACAACTGCTTGTTTTCCACTGCAGTTATACACCTCATCCTGATTGTTTCTGACCTCTCTAAAGAAAGCTAAAAGCTTGTAATTCCTTTATATATTGGATAGCATTTAAGAGCTATTTGAAGTTAACCCTGTGTGCCTGTATTTGTTTGAAGAAGCAGCTAAAATCAATTTTGGAAACAGTTTGTAAGAGAGTGATGAAAGCATGCTGTCCCTTCTTAATAAGTTCCTCATATGGCCTGGAAAAAACACCCTTAGGGTGCAACTCTTTTATATTTGCATATATTTGTTCTTAACCTTCACAAGACGTATTTTAAAGTGTGGATGAAGTTCAGTCCAGTGGGGTTATGTGTATAACGCTCCCGTGTGAGGCAAATCTCATTTGAATTTTGCATGCATAATGAAGTTTAAAAAAAACGTATATAGAAATGTATAGCATTAACAATGTAGCTAAGCTCCTATGCCTGTTTACCATTCTGATGCTAATAAGCTCACCATTCAGGCCAGACAAAGGCCATGCTATAGAAAGTCTTCATAAGATGGTTTTATAGCGGATCAATACGTGTGTGGACATGCACATTTTAACACAGTAATAAACCCAAATATATTTGTGACTAGCGGACTACGCACTCGGCTAGCTCTTAGAATAGACAACACTCTAAGGTCAGCAGATAAGCCACTACTAAAGCTAAGGAAGAGTTAAAAGTGTGTTTCCAAAAGAGAGATGGAGAGAGAGAAATGTTGAGGAAGGCATGGGGGAGGCATAGAGGTAAAGTTCTTTTTTTCCCCCCCTTTTTTTTCTGTAAGGTTCACTGAACCATATGTAGGTAGCCACAGGCTAATGGGCGATTGGTTCCTTGCTCGCCAGGTATCCTGTGCCTCAGAAATCCCTCTTCCATTTCCTCTAATCTCACCTTTTCTCTGGTGCTGACCCGGGGAGGCACATTTTAATCCCCACTGCACGCCAGAGGAGAATGCTGGGATGAGAGTGGGTCCGGCCCTGCCTGCTCTGCCAGGCTCCCTTCCCATCGGCTCTTCGTTATTGATTTCTGCAGCACTGACGAGCCAGGGTCGACTCTGCTAGCACCCGCGCCAGCCTCTTTCCCAGACTGCCATTAAAGTGCACAAGAGAACGGCACGGAGAGAAACACGAAGACGGGGAAAAAAACAGCCTTTGATTTTTCATTAGAAATGCTTCCCTATTTTAATATTGAGTTTAATCGGCTCTTGTGCCTTAAAGAAATAACCGTTCACAGCGACTCCCCGGCCTTCAAAAAGTATATTCTGCTTCCTCAATCAAAGACTGTTGGAGTTATTCTTTTGTTGGGATTTCACTTGCAGTGGTTTTTATGTCTGTCTCTCTCGCCCACTGATGATGTGAGTTGTTTGGCTTATTGACTGCTCTTGATTTACATTTAATTTAAAAAAAAAACAACACTCCACTTGGCAGAAAAATCGAAACTATTTGCAGCTACTACCAAATAGTAGTATAAAGAACATTAGATAAATAGCACTGATAACTTTTTTTTCTTCCCAACTTTTGAATATCTATGTAGATACGAATTAAATAACTAGTTTAATAGCAGGTTTAATATACAAAACATATGAGTTACATGAATAAATCATTATGCCTTTAAACTACACATGTAGTGCCACATACATATAGATAATAGGCTAGAAAAATGCACATAATGATACGTTTTTTTTTGCTTGTTTTTTTCGTGTCTGCATGTACATGTCCAGTCAGTATGGTGTGTTAATTTGCTATCTACCACATGCGTTCTTTTGGATCATAGTAAAGGATTTTTTTGTCCAGACCTCTGTGGTTGTGAAACGTAATACTTTGTGCATAAAAGCCACAAACCACCAGCCTGTGTGCTAATGAGAGGCTCCATGCTGCGATGTGGTGCTTGATTCACTGCAATTTTTTTTTCTTTTTTTTTCTTTTATTAAGTGACTAACACATGACTATTTGGTCATTTATCTTGCTTGTACACATCTCTCTGATTGTAGATAAGATGAATTTTATACTTGAAAAAAACGTAATAAAAATAAATAAATGAAAAGCATTTTTTATGACCTTTTTCGTACCTAATAATGACTGTATAGGTCAAGAGTTTCAGGTAATGTTAACAGCAAACATCAGAATGAAGAAAGATGTCATTTCATTGTGCCATGGATATTTATACTAGATGGGTTTGATTGTTTCAGAAACTGCTAATCAGCTGGGATTTTCACACACCACAGTCTCCAGAGTTTATTCAGAACGGTGCAAAAAAAACAAAATGCAGTGAGTGACAGTTCTGTGAGTGGAAATGCCTTGTTGATAAGACAGGTCAGAGTAAAGTGGGCAGCTTGGTTCAAGCTGCCAAGAAGGATATAGTAACTCAAATATTCACACTTTACAACAGTTGTGAGCAGAAAAGCATCTCAGCATGCACACAACAAATCTTGAGGTAGATGGACTACAACAGCAGAAGACTACATTGGGTTGCACTTCTGTCAGCCAAGAACAAGAATCTGGGAACAGATTCACCCAAACCGGACAGTTAATTAGATTTAATTAGATAAGATTAAAAAAAATCTTTAGAATGGAAAAAAAAGGTTACTTTCCAATTAACTAAAGCTCAGAGACCCTTTATCTGTATGTTTTTTTTTTTTTTTGTGTGTGTATATTCATCTATAATGTGTGTGTGTGTGTGTGTGTGTGTGTGTGTGTATATATATGTATGTATATATATATATATATATATATATATATATATATATATATATATATATATATATATATATATATATATATATATATATATATATATATATATATAAAATACACACACACACACACAGACAGATGTGTGTGTGTGTGTGTGTTGTTCTTTTGGCCTGTGGAGAGTGTTAGCCCCCTGCTAGGATGTGATGCATTATTTAAGACTCTGTTGTGATACTGCAGCCTGCTTGAAAAAGTCTTTGCTTTCTTTAACCACTAAAGCACTTCATCTCTCCGTCACACTGCACCACTGATTCACTTGTGACAGAGTGCTATACATTACACATTACATGCAATATTCAGCTGCTTGCTCAATCAGATTGCTATATATATATATTTTTTTACAATATGGTATTAGGATCATGGAGAGTATTTATTTTGTTTTCTAGCACCTACAGTGTTACTTTCTCTTAAAGATGTGTAGAGGATTATTATTGGCAGAAAAAATAGGTTAAATGCCAATTTAAGTCAAATTCAGAACTGGGCAGACTTTTTTCCCCACTAGTGACAAATACCTAACGAGACACACTTTGTAAATTGTAAATTAAATATCATTAATTACTCTTCATGGTTTGCCACCAACTGTGTGCGTGGGGTGAAAATAAAGAGCGGAGAAGTGGAAGAAACGCATTTGCAGAGTCGCATCAGGGCCTCTCATTAAACTCTGCCCGTGGGTGTTTTCACGCCTTTAACAGCCAATCTAATGAACTGTTTATTTTCATAGCCGACAAGGTACCTTTCTTACCAGTGCATCCTTTTTTTTTTTACTGTCAAAATAAAGAGGGTGAGGAAAGAGGAAAAAGTGGGTTGTTTTTTAACAAATATGATTTTTAATTATTGATAGCATTCTATGAGGTAAACCATGGGACACAACATGACAATTTTAGAGATGTGAATTCAATACGTAATAATATGCAGCTTCACTATGAATTTTATTTTCTAATTTCTTTTTGTTTTTAATGTGTTTTTTTCTAAGAGGACGGTGTCCAGTTGATGAGCGGCATCTGTTATAAAAGACTGACAGACCACTTTGCATAAGCTTAAGCTGGATCTTTGTATCTCAACCTGTCGTTCCTGGAATGGAAGCAAATTTTCACCTAAGATTAGAAAAAAAAGTGACAAAAAAGAAACAGATTAAAAGATTTTTTCCTTTCTTTTCACTCGCAATAAGACATCTGTGAAAGTGCTCGTTCTTTTTAGATTACGAGTGTCTTCCTTTGGTTTTATGCTTTTGTGCAGTTTTAAGTGGTTCCAGCTTCACCATGCTGTAAACGCTATGAGGAAGTTTAAATCAACTGATTTAAAGTGATAACCCTATTATTGGTTTTATAATGTCTTTCACATTAGCTGAACTTTAAGTGATTTTAGGGTATTTCTAGCCATTATTAAAAGCAGCATGTGCTGGCATCTGGAGGAGCTGAAACTAATGGTGCTTTCTGCCGAATTTAATGTGCAAATAGGGAAAAAGTATTATACTGCTGTTTAACGTCTAACGTCAAAGTAACTAATCCAGAGTATCACTAATCAAAGCATTTCCAAGGTCTAAGGCTTTTTCAGTCAGTATTGACCATCTTCTGTGTTGTAGATGAAGGAGGAATAATCATCACATGCCATGTTTGACTGCAGGGGGAGTTTTGAAATGGTCTAAACGGTTTGGGAAAGACAGCCCTATTTGTTTGGATCACAAGCTTTTTCCCGTCCGTGACTTAAAGCTACATTTGCCATTCTTTTTGTGAGCGCCCCACTCAAAGGTTACGTTGCCAAAGAAGTTGATGCTCTGAGCTACAACTGCTATTTAGAAACAACAGAACGAAACAAAACAGCGTGGTTTTGTTGCAGAAAATGTTAGTGTATGTGTTCAAAAAAGTGTTCTCCAAGGCTTCCAGTTTCAATTACCAGCGAGCCGACATTCCCCAAAGTTACACCGCTGTTCTTTAAGATGAAACTCTATTCAAATGGAACATGTGGGTGTTTGTCTTTCCCCATAGTGTGTCAGGGCGTCTCTTGTGAGGACAGATCATTAACAGTTACTGATCAGCATCGATAAAAATATCACTGCTCTGGTGGTCCTTAATTCCATTTTTTATTTTTTCAGTATTCTTAATTGAAATTTTGCCCTGTATATTTTTATACGTATAATTAATAGTTATTATATTTTTATTATTTATTTAATATTTTATATACTTTCTACATATAATTCTTTGTGCCTAGCAGTAATATTATTACTTGATGATATGAAAATGTCATGATTTTGCATTTAAATGTAATTTAATTTAGACTTTAAATGGCTCCTTGAGTCTGTATCTTGCATTATGGAAATGCACTTAATAATAATAATAATAATAATAATAATAATAATAATAATAATAATAATAATAATAATAATAGTTGCTATTCATAATTGTGTATTCATCATCTTCTTCTTATTATAATAATTATTATTATTGTATTTTATTTTATTTTATTTTTTTAATTGCTTGAGCATTTTGTCCAGCCCCACAGCCGCAGTGAAGAGAACAGGGGGAAGCAGTCTCAGTAAACACTATTTATTTCTTCCTGCCACTGTGTGTTTAGTTTGGAGGGTATTTGAAGAGGTTTGCTGGTTTTGTAAACACACCATACACAGCTTGTGCTCTTTCAGAATTCAAGGTGGCACACTCTGAAGTGTGTGTGCGTGGGCGTATGGGTGTGCCTGTTTTCTTTTCTCTTTTCCTTCTTGGACATGGCATCCCTCTCTCTCCGGTGTGTAGCGGAGAAGACCAGGGGAGAGCGAGCCCGAATTTGATGGCACGCCAATCGCGTCAACCTGGGTGATGAATTATTCTCTGTCTAGCTGCTTGGCTGTGCATTATCACAGGGCCTGCCAGAGTACAGCAATGACAGCGGTGACAGCCCCCAGAACACATTTCCCTCTGACAACTCGCACTTTTCTAATACGCTCGCTGCCTATGCCTCCTCCTATGGTTCACCATTCTTCACTTTTTATTTATTTAAGTGGAAGGGGACTTTTTCCATTAATTCCATGGCTCCGATTCACCTCAAACCAAAATGGCTATATGAACACAAACATATACACTCGCTTATAAGTACAACACGCAGTGTAGAAATTGTCAGATGTGAACATTTGTTTCATGTATTAATCCATTAGGGGGCTCTCGTGCTTCAGAAATATGTGATTTTTTTTTTTTTTTTTTTTTTTTTTTTTTTTTTTTTTTCTGTGCATCTGAACTAAAACTTGTTTTTCTTTCTCTCTCCCCCCTCCTTTACTCTCTTCTTCCTTCCCTTGGTCTTTCTCCCTCTCTCCCCTTCTCCCTCTTTCTCTTGTTCTCTTTCTCTCCCCTCATTGCAGAAAAGGTCACGTATTGCCTACAGTGATGAGGTGCGGAACGAGCTCCTGGGGGATGATGGGAGCTCCTCAGAGAGTCAGGTAGGGAGCTAATCAGGAGCTTTGGGCTCCCGGTGTGGGTGGCTGCTCTGGGGCCATTAGGGTCCCCTTCTCTCACATACACAGCCTCTCTGCTATTGGCACCCAGTCATGTGGAAGCAACACTGTTTAATGCAAAGCTGGCCAGTGCTGAATGGGCTCCGAGCTCTGACCGTGGTCTGGGCAGCAGCAGATTGGGACATATTGGCCCTTTCGCCCAGCTGTTCTCCATCCGTCTGAGTGCTTATCTTTTCTCAAAATGACCCCCCTCTATCCTCCTTAAAAAAGAGAAGAAAATCTGCAGCTTTCACAGTCTTTTAAGCACACGTGGTGGGGGTGAGAACCTCACAAAGTCAAGAGCATAATGTATGTTGTAGTAAAACAGCCTTGTTGGTGCAATGTCGGGTTTCAGAATAAACACTTTTATATAAACTGAAATTCAGGGATCGTAAATATACACCGTCATGAAACGTCATGAAGCCTTCATAAAGAATGAAGATGAATAGTGTTTCTGAAACTGTTTATGTTTTAGACTTTGCTATGCATCGCATTGTCCAATTCGAAATCTTTGTGTGCACAGCTCAATTAGAAATGACACGACATAAATCTGGTAAAGAGATAAACAATTTCCAAAAATTGGAATGATTTCTTCAAATTTATTCCTGCCAAAAAAAACAAACAAACGAAAAAAAAGCCCTGCTTATCTTTTAAGTCCTCTTACAAAAACAATAAACCCCAGTAAATTGGGCATATCAACACAAGCGCCTTTCGCCTGCGTCATCTATACTGCAAACATTTATATTGAATTTTAATTGTTCTACACTTGCATACAGAAGCCAAGTATTTTTTTAATGGTTATATTGTGAAAGTGCAGTACATCAGTATATATTATGAGCAAAACAGCTAAATAAAGTTTTTTTTTTTTTTTGTTACTTCCTGCTCATTAGCATTTCAATAACAACCCGTTCACTGCACGCCTTACTAACGTATGTAAGCTTAGTCTAGATCCATAATTGATATGCATACTTCCTCCAAACTAGTGGCCCAAAAACAGTGTGTGTGAGACATTTATACAGGAGTGAAAGAGTAAATGTAACCCCAAAGCTGTCTTATTTAGTGACAATTCTGACAGTGACAATTCCTATTAAATTACTGCAAAAGGAACAACATATTCTATCACTGTTTCCTTCTCTGGCACAAGTTCTTATCGTCATTTAAACCTCAAGTCACAATCATTTCAGTCATTACTCATGATTGATTACATCTTATTAAAAATGATCCTGTTTGACTGGCCACTTCAAGTAAATGGCTTTAATTAAAACCCCAATACCTCTAAAACAAAGTCCAGGTATAAAAAGCTATATCACTTTATATTTGAATAGTGGAATTATGTTCATAAATGTATGCTGAATGTGTACAGA